>JAHREE010000143.1:9174315-9254039 GCA_033628505.1 Tringa tobata | reverse complement strand
GGGGCGCTCGGCTTTGAAAACAACTTATTTCGAATAACCTGAAGCTTGTCAAAGGGTACCTGTTGGTCCTCTGTCCCCTCCCTCCTCTCGAGCAGAGCACTCCTGTCTGCATTTTGCCCCCCCCGTGATGGGAAATGCTAATATTTAATAGAAAGGTGGTATGCGTTTCTCTCATGTCTTGTGTTGACGTGTTCAAGAAGTGTTCTCCATCCTTTAATTAAGTTCAGTAGTAAAATGCTTAGCTGGCTTTTTAAGGAAATGCCTCCTTTCCCAACTCCAATAGTATTGCTTTTTGCAGCTGTAGTTTTTAAGAGGAAGGTGCAGTGCTATGTGACCTGTGAATTCAACTAAGGGAACTGAACAAGAACTTCTGCAAACATTTTTCCAGGAGAAATGCACAGACTGTGTGACTGCATCGTACTCCTTTCATTGTGCCTTTTAAATGCCTGGGAAATATCTGGTGCTGGAACTCTTTTAACATAGGGGGAAACTGAGATTGTTATTTGCTTAAGCTAGTGATCCTAGAGGTCATTACAGTCTTTGCTTAGGATGTTCTGTATCTATAGGTATAAATAATTAACCACCTGAGATGACATTATTTGATTAAAGTACAGGATTAACTTAATTTACATACACAATGTCACAGAATTAATAAAAACCTTTTGCACGTTTTTCTCTGCTAGTCTGGGAAATCCAGGAATAATGAGCAGGCAGGGAGGGATTCCCCCACTGCCACTCAGCAAAGGGAGAGATAGAGCTTCTGCTGGGATTTTTGGCCGGCGCTTCTGAGCGTGGCAAAATGGATCCGCATATCCACACCTCTGCCAGATGAGCCAAGGCTGGAGTGATCGATCCACACACTGAGCTGTGCAGCAGGGGCTGTCCACAATTCAAATCCTTCTGCCAGAAACAATAGCTTTTGCCTCTCCCTCAAACGGGAGCAGGATCCAGCCCCCCTAAGCTGCTAAATCACAGTTATTTCTTACGGTCACTTGGGGCAGTCTCCCTGGACCTGAATGCGAGGTTTTCATTTGAAGAACTCATTTTTAAGACACTGTCAATGAAATTTCAAGACAAGGAAGCTGTTACACTGACACAGACTATTTCCTTAATTAACGCCTGGGGTTTTTATGGGACACCTAAAACACACGCAGCTGGTTTTTGTGTTAATCTGGTCTGTGGTTGCAACTAGATCTGCAGTTAATTTAAGCAAGAATTAAATTTAGGTGAAAATTTGAGCTTTATGATCTTTGGACAGATTTTATATTTCTTCAAGATAATAATAAGTGGACATAACCTTGAAATCTCAGATACACTTTCGATGGAAGTTCTAGCAAGTAAAGACTATTACTTTTTTTACCCTTTTCCTTAAGCTGTTGTTTTACATTTTAAATAACAGTATTTTACTTATTTATCACTTTTTTTACAACAAAAATTAGAATCCTGAGCTAGTTATGTCAAAACCTAATGGTGTGAATGTCCTCTCTCGCACACCTGGCAGTCATCGAGAATACGGGGTTGGGTGTGTGTGGAGTCCCATGACAGCATGCACTGCATTAATTACCCAGCAGAATTTGAAAAGTCATTGAAAATTGAAAGCCCACCATGGTTCTTTTTGTTTGTTTGTTTGTTTTCTGGCAGTTTTGCTGTTGCTTAGAATCTTGACAAGCTTCTAACTATGTATTGATTTTCTTCTCTTTAAAAATCTTTCTTAAATTGAGCTATTTCATTCTTAAAATGATGTGACAGCAAGTGATAATACTGGCATGCTGGTCCCTGGCCATCCAGTGGGCCCTTTTTAAGTGTGGTGATAGCTCATGGAGTCACTACACCTGTGATTTCTTTATTACCTAATTAGACCAGCAAAACCAAAGCCATTCTTGTGACACTGAGATAAATGTTTTTATCCCTGTGACAGTATTTCACCAGGGCTTTGTTTTGGCTTTTTTAAACAACAGCATTTACCTGGAAAGGTGCCTATTTTTATTTTACTGCTCTATTTCCCATTCATCATTTGAGCCAGGGGAATGTAACATACATAAATAGTTCAGGCTCTTACAATGGGATTTCTCTTAATTCTACATAAATACCGGAGGGAGTGATTAATACACAGTGGTTTCTTCTGGTAAGAACTGACATAGCCCACGAGTTTTCCACAGTCTTTTTCAAGTTAAGCCAACAGTAGGATGTGGAGATAAATGTTTATCACTTTCAGAGATAGATTTAATACACTTACATTCGATCCTTAACTTAGGTACAGGTATATAATTTATTTCAATAGAATACTCCTGTCTCTTTCCTTACACATTCAGTTGTCAGGTCAAGGACAATAATACCAATACACTTGTTTTATTCGACTCTTGCCTGTGTCTTCCCAGGGACTGATCTATGATGTACGTGGGCTTTTTGCTTTTTTCTTTTTTTCCATTTTTGATGGATCAAAAAGAGCTGGTTTGAAGAAGACCTGGAGAGTAGTGCCAGATTCTTCTCTTATATGCACTCATGCAAATCCTGAGAACCCGATTTGGTAGAGTTACAGGTACAGTGAAGATAAAAAGGAGCTTCTACCTTCAGATCTAGACAATTAGGTGAGTGGAGACAATGGGCTTAGTGGGAGTGCATAGGGGTATTGAAGGCAAAATTTCATCTCCTGTATGTGAGCACGCTGTTATTTTGGCACATTTAGTCGTCAGTGAAAGGAGCGAGCGCTCTGCTGTAGCCAGCTATCTCTGTTAGAAGGGTGTTGCTGTGAAACTCTTGTTCTGAATTTCGGTCTAGCTGGCAGCTGCTCTAATGTTTGGAAACTACCAAAAGAAACTGTGATGGATGTATCACTTTTCTGCTTTGCTCTGAAGAAAAATTTATGAATGGGGCAAAAGAAGCAGTTCTGGTTCATTGATAGCACTTATACAAGAGTTGGGAGATTTAGATGTTTAGTTTGACCATCTAAATCCCAACTCTGATAGCTGCAGTTTGGATGTACGTATAAAAACAAATAAAAATAAGCCCAGTGGCAAGTACTGTCCCCTAGGAACTCTGCTGGCATCTCTGAGGCCTCAGAGACCTCATGAGCACAAATGGCATGAAGACCAAGCTACCTTGTCGTCCTTGAAGTGCTGCTCTTCCTGGAGACACACTGGTGCAGCCAAATCGGAAATCCAGCTTTGATCCTGCCCATTTTGTGTTTCTGGTGCCTCTCATGAGCAGTAAATCCATATTAAAAACGTAAATAAAAGACATTGAGGTTCCACTGTAATTTCCCTTACTTGCCATATTTTACCTACAGGTTTATTGCTTGCAGTGATCAATCACATTGCATTGAAACATGGTGTACTGCTTCTCAGCCAAGAATTCAGCTGGCCTGCCGTGGGGTAAAGAAGCTGCACGGAGGCTAATTTTTCTTGAAACTCCCACACTGAAGTAGGTTGTGGAGTTTGTGATCCGGCACAGACTCCCTGCTACTCTGTTCTTCCCTCTGTCTCAAATTCTACTTGATTTAGAAGCCAAATGCAGTCCAGATTTTGTGTGCTATTCATTAGCTGTCTACTACCTCGGCTGAAACGCGGGGACGTCCAGAGCTGAAAGCAGGGGAACTATGGTAGCAGTTCCCAGATGAGCTATCAGGACTGCAGCTGAAGTTTAAAGCCAGGCAGAAATTCAATTGCCAAAGTACAGCAAAAATCACAGCAGAAAATCTTTGGGCAGGCACTGTTGCTTGGTGAGAGGCAGGGTGTGTTTTAAGGACTGTAACAGCCTGGTATCCTTTCTGGGAATAAGGCATAAAGGGGAACAAATGTTCCTCTTTGTTAGGATAATACCTGCAGTAGGGGGTACAATCCATAGGAGGTACTGGAAAAGCTGAAAGGTGTTCCTCTTCTAATGTCATGTTTCTAGTTGATGGAAATGAAGAATCTTCACACATTTAAGGTGGGGTGGCAGAGAGCTCCACAAATAAATAGCCAGTAGGATCCCAATGTTGTCCACTTAATGCAGAGTGTCCCTTTAGATACACCCTCGCTTAGGGGACAGAAGTGCAGATTCTGCCCGTGGTGTATTTAAATTATAAGGGATCCACTGAAGTTGCAGGTCCCAAATACGTGAGAAATATGTGGAACCAGAATAACTTTGGGAGTCCTGCAAAGCAGTCCACGTTGCTAGCTCACCATTTAGCAGTGTGAGAATGAAGGGGGGGCTTGTGGTCTAACTGTAATTCTCATAACTGGGAAGGTTCAAAATCTTGACTGTGATGGTGGATCCTCCCACCCCCGTGTCTCTCTTCAGTACTACCCAGCAGCTCCTCTGCTTCCTCTTGCTTTCAGTGAAAGAGAAACACTTTTGTGTTCGTTTCTCCCTCCCTCCTCTGAGTCTGACTGATCACAGGATAGTCTATCCCCTCCCCTCTCTTTATGAATCTCTTCGCTGATTTCCCAAACAGTAAGAGAGGGGAAATTGAAGGGACTGTCAGGATTTCACTGCTGCCCACTCAGCTGTCATTCAGTGAAGCCCTGAGCAGCACAGAGCCATGGAGCTGTCTGTGCCATCAGGAGGACAGCATTGCAGTCATCTGTATTTGAGAGGTTACTTTTGTCCATTAATGAAATCTGGATTTGCTTCGTCTTTCTAAAGATAAATACCTAAAATGTGTGTTTTGGAGAGGTTGATGGCCTGAGGCTTTGTTTGATGAGGAGAGTTCCCCTCTCTGCACTGTGGAATGAGTCTTTCAGCTGCCAGAAAATACTTCATAGCATGTTCCCTTGCACCGAGTGTCAATCCTGTGTATTTTGGAGGTCACGTTTTTTGGCACAGCTTTGTACTCACTTAGTATTGGTCTAAGTCACTATGTAAAGGGAAAGGCGATAGAGAATCGTGCCTAAGCACACCTCCGGTTGGTACAAAACTTTGAGTAGCAACAAGGTCTTTCATGTACCTGACAAAAGCAGAATAAGATTCAAAGCTGGAAGTTGGAGTCAGAGCATTTTGGACTAGAGAATAAAGTGCCCAGTTTTCACAGTGAAGGCGATGAGCTAGTGAGACAGTCTCTATGGAAGTGCAGTAGTTTCTCTGGCTTTTGAAATTCTTCAATGGAGCAAGATGGAGAAGGGATTCCTTAACTAAATATTGTCGTCTTCAGTGTAGACATCTGCATCCAAGGTAGTCAGCCTGGGTTCTCTTTATAACTTAGTGGAGTCTGGGGCATGATTCATTCTATCTCTGTGTAGATGTGTGAAATAGGACAGAGGACCTGCACTCTTAAATGCCAGTTTCTCTCCATGGACTTAAGGAAATATGGGGTACTAGCTGAACCATAAACATCTACCTTGCAGATATCCGTGTCTTGAGTCTGTTGCTAAACGTAGTCATAGATATTCCAGAGCATCTCAGATGACACTAAGCACTCCATTAGTGCTCTGCTGTTATGTGAGATAGGTACTGCTCTGCACTTCTCTCCAGGGTTTCTCAATGACATCTGCAGTGGGATGTAGGGACACATGAGCTGCGTGTTTGGAGCTTTACTTTTCCCAGGTCCCAGTATGCTTATGTAGAAGCAGGTTGGGTCTCCCAGCACCGCAGTCCAGCTGTAGCAAGAGAGGAGCTTCATCTCAGCTAGATGCCATCTTGCTGCAGAAATTGCTTGGTCATGATTTACATGCATACAGAGCTCTTCTAGAACTTTATAATGCATCTCTAGCTTTAAAATTACTTAATCCAAATAATTTAACGTCATCACAAGCGCAATACTTGCATTTATTCTTCTAGGTCTGTGTGTTTGCATGTGTGTTGTCTGTACGTTACTGTACTAAACAGTGACTCACGTGAGATTAACAAGCAAAGCCCATTTATTAAATTGTTTTATGTACTGTAAATCTTGTGTAATCCACTAATGCATAATGCTGTCACTTAGGAAGCTTGGCATTCCTTCCCAATGCAGCACTGCGTTTAGCAGGTTCCCATAGTTCATTTTGAAAAGGCTGCAGTTGAGAATAAAATTTTAAAAATAAATCTAATTTACAGAGTAAATCTGAACCATTAGAGGCTGAATACTCACAATACAGTGGTAACTTTGTCCCAGCTGTAGCATGCATTCACCTATAGATGCCGTGGATTTTCTGCCCTTTTAAGGACCTAGTAGCCAGCAGAGCTTGCATTGTAGCGAGCAAGGCATTGTGGCAAGCAAAGTTTGCATTTGTAGTGTCCTAGTTGCCCTTGATATGGATTATCAAGGTTATGTTGGAATTCTGCTTTTGCAACAACTGGATTTGTGCACCTGTGGTGCTGTCGGTAAGGTCCTGGGAACTCCTGGAGCACCTGCGTTGTAATGCTTAGGTTGCACGCTGGGAAGAAGAGCGTGTCTTGCAGGTGGTCTCCAAGCACAAAATGTTACCCTTGGGGTCCGTGTGTCCAGTGATACCCTCTTCATCAGTATGGAAGTCAAGGGTGGGAGAAGGAGCAGTGGAATCATTTTGAGCAGGGGGAGGAAACTTTACATGTGTAGCTAAGTCTGAGTTCAGCCCTCCGCTGTAAATAGGTGGTTCCCAATCTGTACACTTGGAAGACACTATAGAAGAATGACAAACTCGGTGCATGTCCAGCAACCAATACAGGATTTTGTTTGTAATAAGGCCTCTTTCACGGTGTGACTGAATGCTTATTGACTTTCTTACCAGCTGTGAAGTATTTCCACTATCTCATCCCAAATGACTACGGAATAATGACTTTAGAGGTTACCCCGAGATGCACTCAAAGCAGGTATGAGAAAACTGACGGGTCAGGACAGTGGGATGAGCTGCAGTGGTGAACGTTGCACGCCCAGGTGAAGCACTGGATGGTAAGCAGAGTGGTCAGTGCTGTGAAAAATCCCTCTCACGTTATAGGCAATACTGGCCAGAAGATTTTTGTCAACTCAGGCATGTGTAGAGACAGTGAGACTTGGCATGAATTCCAGTCACACATTAGATGGCCTCATTCTGTAGTCATTATTCAGCACTTACTCAAGCAAAACTTTTGCTGAACTTAACGGCTTTACTACTGCTGCTGAAGTGAGTAAGAAATTTGTCTGAGCCTCAGGTGCCTTCAGACCTGAGTCTCAACCTAAAACCCCACCATGTTCTAGGTCACTAAGGATTTTCAGTACTTTTTTAAAGGTAGTAAACTGGACTTTTCCTTGATCTCATTTTGTAAGTTGTCCCCCATGGAGAACCCCATCAGCTCCTCTATCAGATGTTTCACAGAGCATGCTGCATGCCTGCATTTCTACTTGTGTTTGTTTTCACTGATGATGATAAGCTGGAAAACATGCTGGAAATGAAACATTTTTATTTGTTTATCATTTGGGACTGAAGTTATTGCAAATGGGGAGAAAAACCGAAATGATAGCTTGGCATGTTTTCTGTAAATACTGAGTAGATCTTCTGCAGTGCATGATATAACCAAAGTAACTTAGAAATAAGCTTGTATTGCTCTTTTCTTGTGCCTAATTATGAGGATGTGAAAGATATGCTCATATTAATGCCTTCTCATCCGGCTGTGAGGGGGCTGAAAGTGCCTCTTATGAAGATCTAGTTTGTAAAGCGAATGATTGTAATGCGGGAGTATTACTATTCATGAGCTCTGAGTTTAGTGACTTTGTTAAAAAGCGGATCTATGGTCCACGTGAAGGATATGTAAAATGCTGTGGGTAGAGCAGTAATTCAGAAATTAATTATAATTCATATCAGTATCACTGAGCCTTTCCTGATCTCACTATTTGAGAGTTTTTCTCACAAAAGGGAAGTTCATGCTACGTTCCCCGTCGCTTCTATGTTATTCTCTGTGCATTTTACTTCATTTGCATTAACCACGTACGTTTACATTTACTATTTGTTAAAAACGTTGTTAAGGAAGGTACTAATCAGTTGGATTTGGAAATTTGTCTAGGAATCAATACTATCAAGATTGCAGAAATTAAAAAAATAAAATTTACTTATCTCCTTTTTTTATTCCAGTATCTTCAGTTTTACAGATATACCTTGGTTTTTTTTCTTTTTTTTTTTTTTTAAGAGAGCATCTCTCACAATTTTCTTACTCAGATTTTGACAGAAGTGCACTCTTGGAAGGGAAAGGAGGCTGTTGGTAATATCTAAGGGCAACAAATAAATAAAACCTGTATCTCTGCAATAGCAATTAAAGCAGAAATCACGTACTCCAGAGGCGTGCTCCTTGTTATGTTCCCTGTTCAGCAGTGTACTTAAGCACCTGTTTAACATTAATGGTAAGCATATGCTTAAATGTTTCTGCTGACTTGGGAGTTACGAGGAGTCTGCCTTGCACACACAATAGTTGAGCAGCCTGTTTTCCATCTGTGTGCGAGCTCGGAGCACGGTGCTAGCTGAGCACTTTCCAGGTTAATTAGATTGGCATAACAAGATCCCTAGCGGACTGTGTAGTCATCAGCTCTTCTGCGCTCTCCGGCTATTGGGAGCTCTGCTTGAAGTAGTGTATCTTTTGCTTATAACTGAAACAGAATATTGCACTGTATTTCACCAGTGTGTTCAAATGGAAACAGAATTGAATGGATCGTGAGTACACCATAAATACCAATTTGGCTCCATATTGCTAGCATGAATATGGTGCATCCTTCAAATGCACAGTGTCTACCAAGGACTATTTATTCTACAGAGCTGCCAATAATGGCTGTGCTTTCATGAATTATGCATGTATTTGTCCCTAAACCTCACCTGGCCGTGATTTGGAGTGTTCACGATTTTAAGCTGGCTGTAAGTATAAATTGCAGATATTTTTCATAAAATATAATGTTCTTACAGGTTTCTTTGCAGTGTTAGTCTGAGTCCATCATGCCTGTATCTACAATAAAATATAAAAAATTGAATCAAAAGAATTCTAATTCAGTACAGGGGAAAAAAAAAATAAAAGCTTGATGCTGCAAAGTCTTGCAAGAAAAGGTAAAATTACATGAAGTCAAAGGTGTTCTATCTATCTATTCACTAAAGGCAGTGAAAGGAGATGGAGTTCCATTGTAGAAATAAGGGGGTTGTTATTTATCAAATGAAGAAAGGAAAATGACCCCACAGTATGCCTAGAAGCAACTTGGCAAGGTGTAAAAATGTAGCAGTGAGAATTATATTAGCTATTCAGGCCTTTTGATGGGTTAAAATGAGGAGAAAAAGCACATGCTTTTAGGGAGATATTAAATAGATGAGGAGGAGTATGGTCTTTTTAGCTGAATTCAGTGGCACTGAATTTTTTAGCTAAATTCTTTTAGCTAAATCTTTTAGCTTACCAGTATTTTTAGGGAGAGACTGCCTTGGTTTCCTCTGAAGATTCCCTATTCTCCCTGTTTATTCTGTTCTATCACATTTGAATCTCTGGTTTCTGGAGACTTCTTTAGTATCTAATTTTTCATGTTCAGGTTTGGTTTTTTGGGTTTTTTTTTTTTTAAGGTAACCTGTTAAGTTTTTAAGGAGTTATATCCTTGTGAAGCATTGCATATTAACAGTGACATCACAGAAAACATTGAGACAAAGTGGACTAATCTGCAGAACGGTGACAAATGTCTGTAGTGCCTTCCTGAGCTCTCTGCTTCCTGCTGGATTAAAGAAGGCACATTATGAATAGATGTGACTAAAGAAAAGCAGAACAATGGAAAGACCGGAAAGCTTTAGGCAGTTTGCGTTTAGGTATGGTGAAGCTTTCAATCTTTAGTCAGAGTTTGAATCTATCCTAAATTGATAGTTATTGATGGTTGCTAGCATCCATTGCCTGCTGGCTAATCTTTGTGTGCTGTAGGAGGAGGAGAGCCCCAGCTGCATGAGTAGTTGCTGTGAATCAGCTTGTGACCACACTGCTCAGGCTCTCTCTGGAGGTGACTGATGGAGTCCATGTTGCACGTCACTTGGTAGGAGCCCCTCTAGTCTCCAAGTGGCCTCATTGTTACAGGAATTAAAATAATTTGTGTGTGTGTTTTCAGCTCAAAGGGCAGGATTCAGTCCTACTGAATGATGGTTTTGTTCTGTGACGTGCAAACGTGTGTGTGGCATGCAGGGGTTGGAAGTGTATGGCCTGCTGAGACAAGAGTGGAGGAGAGTCGCAGGAGGAGATGTGGCCTAAGTGTGCACTGTCTCTCTGGGGCAGGCTCTGGAGTGACTCTCTTTGTGAATTGTGCCTTAAGCAGCACTGCTTGGAAAGCAGCTTAGAGGTAAATCGCCACGTATGAAGCACAGACACTCAAGTTCCTGGAGTGAAATAAAGAGGGAGCTAAATTTGTAGTCAGGACACATGCAGTCTCCACTTATGGGTGGAGTCCGTACGTCAAAGGATGCTGCAGTTGGTGAATTCATGCACAGGCACATCAGGAACTTGCCAACGCGTGGGAAGTGTTGGATTGGAGGATACAGAGTCTAGTTCCCAGCTATCTAAAGTAATTGTAGCGTAATGTCTTTGTCATTTTTGTACACAGGAGAAACTGTGCTTGAGGCTAGTAGAGTCCACTGGCTCACGCAAGCTGAGCCCAGTAAACACATTTACTATCTGAAAAGTGAATTCAATTATTTCTCTTGCACCTTGTAAATGTGTGAGACTGGCACATCCACTCTGCTAGCTTCAGTATCTCATGCTTTCTCCTTTGGAAAATTCTCATAGTAAGCCACTTTTCCTCTTACGTAACTGAACATGTAGAGACTTGTAACAAAAATATTAAGACTGGTATGAATGAAATACAGATGCAAATGTGTTTCTGTAAACACTGGAAAAAATAGTGAAATAAGCGTGAGAAGAGTGTCATGTACTGATAATAAACAACATTGTTCCCAGCAATAAAACTTAGGAATGTGCTGCACTGTCAAGCCCAGAAGGTCTGGGCTCTGATAAAAGCCACGGTACAGGCATCTCTCCAGCACAAGACCTTGCTTTCTAAGGACACTAAAAGGCCACAACATAGTAGTGCAATTCCTTTTCCTGTTTGGCCAACAAGGAGCCACGCTGTAGTCAAACAGATACGTGTATTTCAGACATACTCCATACAAGCAAAGCCAGGTAACGAGCTGCAGTGTTGCTAACATTTATGAATGCCTACGCAGACAAGATTCTGAAGCGAAGGACCACCCCTTATCTGCTGTTGGCTTTGGTATAAAAGACCTGCCAAAAAACTAGCTGGCTATTTCCAGTCAAGAAAAACCCAAGTGTTGCTATGCAAACTTAATAGTTGGTAAACCCTTTTCTGCTGTGGCACATACAAATTGTCTCATCTAGACCGCTTGAAGACACACATCTTGGTGCATGTGACAGTGTGATGAATGATCTCTAAGAGAGAATGAGCGTGAATGGATAAAACCAGCACATTCAGATTTTGTTAATAAATACCATTGTCTTCCACAAGGTCTTGCGCCAGGACTTGTTATGCTAATTTGAGGCATACTCAGGAATTAATGTCTTTCTTTCACTGCATGCTAACAGCAAGGACCTGTATGGTGTGTTAGGTCACAGATGTTATGAGAATCACAGAAGATTGCACCTTCAGACCTCCCTAACCATGTGATGGCAACCGTGCCAGTGAAAGACGTGACTGGAAGAGATGGTAAAAGGGGGGCTGGAGGCTGTCAGAGACCAGCAATGGAATGTGTTCAAATAACAAAGCCCACATACATTTACAAATGTCTAGGTGTATAACGCCCACACCATTACCTTTATCAATCAAATCTGTAATCTCATCAAGAAATAAGATCAGGTTTGTTTGACAAGACCTGTTTTCCAGAAACCTGTTTAGACTAACATTAATTACACTCCTATCCTTTAGTTCTTTATTAATTGACTCCCATATCAGCTTCACTACTTTTCCATTCTGAGAAGCAGCCCTTCTAAAGGGAGACTAGTTCAGCTGCATCCTTTCTGGGGGTAAATAGGGCATTTGTTTGGAAAAGGTTGGTTGTAAATTTTGTAAGTCATGAGAGTAAAATCAACAAGGGTGAAGAGGAGATGCAGGGAGCCTCTTTGTGGTACAAGGTGAGACAAAGCACCATCAGCAAGAAGGTCCATTCAAGATTCTGTGGCATCAGTAAAATGATAGAGTGCCTGTGTCTGTAAGAGGACAGGAGAGCGTGAGGCAGAGCCAATTGATGTTAGTGAAAGTCCTAAGGCAGCGGGATTGTTTGTTACACGTTTTGTTTGCAAGCCATAGGAATGTATGCTGAAAGTGTGAGCAGAGGCAAAAAGGATATTGATGATTCTGTAGAGAAACAACTTTATGATGAGAAGAAAGGCACTAACAATTCTCAGCTATAACGAGGACAGGCTGGGGTGAAGAAGCAGAAGAATACTGATGCAGTTCTGTGTTTGCTGTGCTGGAGCGGAGGTATGTGTCGTGCAGTCTGGTGGAAAAGCCTCTGCCACATTGCTATGATACGGAGCAACTTAAGAAGTTGTTAATGCAAATGTGTCCTGCCATGGGGAGAAAAGCAAGTCTAGAGATTTGACTATAAACGAGAGGAAGGACTAACCTATGGTAATGAAATGCAAAGTGTCTGATCAAAATTCAATGTGTTAATCTGAAGAGTAAATCTTTTATATGAATGTGTCACTTGAGCCCCGTAGCCTACAAGCTTTTCTTCTTACAGTATATGTTGCCCTTGATGTCCATTTTGATTGCAGAGTGTGTAACATTTCACTGTTGCCACTTTGTTTGCCGGCTGGAGCCACACGGGGTCAAATGGCTTCAAAAGTTTCCTGACTACTGGAGGCTCCAGGATGTGTGAGACAACTGTGATTTGTGTAGGGACTTTGCATGTGATTGAGAGTGTGATATTTAAACAGTGGCATTGCATCTGGCCTAGCCATAAATAAATGAAATTTAAAACAAAAACTATATTTACATGCCAATGAGTGTAACGCTCACAAGAAACCAGACTGAGCACTGGCCATGGAGTACTTGTCTACACTTAGCATTATATTAAATGATACAAATGTCATTGATGTATTGAAGAGACAGCATTCAGTAAGAGATTATAGGCACATGTAAACCTCTACAATAGTAGTTGAGCTACACTTGTAGAGCAGATCTATTCTAAATTACAAAGAAAACTGAAGGTAATATCTTCTATTCATCTCCATGTTTGTGTCTGAATCAGGGTTTTGTTATGAATCTGAGCAGTATTTGTCACAGTTGGTGCACAGCAATTAACTTTTTTAGTGGATCAGGCAATATCCTATGTATTAATAAGCTGGCAATATTTCAGTTGATGAAAAAATTCTGACTGATAGTGGAATCTAGTACAGAATTTTCAGATCAAATATTCTGTATTTGCGCCATTAACCTCATATAAGAATATCATGGTTTTGATAATGCTTTGATTAGAAAAAGATGAATTAAAGCACTCCACCAAAGCTTGACAGCTGGAAAAAAACTTTGAAATTTAATCCTTGATGGTTGTTTGCTTTTATGTTATATAAATTATATGTGGAAAATTAATTATTTGAGTTTTCATAAAATGAGACATTTTGATTGATGGGAACTGAAATTTTGTTTACTGGGAAGTTTCAACAGTCCTTGTTTTCATCTTGCTTGGGAAGGAAAACAGATATTGAAATAATTTTTCTGCTAAATGGGGATTTAATTTCCTTTCCTCACCTTGGTTTTGCTTTTTAGCACATATTTTTCCCATCTGTCCACAACATATCAATAACATTAAAAATGTATTGTAAATTGAAGTGACTGAAGAAAGTATATTTAGACACAAGCTATTAATCAGTGCTTAATTCATCCTTTGCTGTTGTAGCCTTTGTGTTATGCATGAATTGACTCCTTTCAGGTTGCTTGTATAAATAAAGTGATCAGGATTGGGTCTAGAACTGTCTACAGGATAGAAATGTGTTATATTAAGGGGTATCTTGTTTCTCTGTGTCCATCAGAAAGACAGATATCTGTTGTTTGCCATCTGTAAGGGGTGTGTGTAGTTTTGATGCCCCTTTGGTTCTGATATGATTCCAGAGGAGTCATTACAGCTTTCACAATAAGAATGCAATAGCTCCTTTGCAACCATGAATATTCCTGTAAGAATGTACTTTAAAAGTAACTCATTATGGAGAGTGCACTGATGAGTACGGACGGCATCCTTAAAGTCCTTGGCATACATCATGGGTTGGTGTCAATCAGACCATTCTTTCTTCTCCATATGGACAAAACTTTCAAACATGCCTAGCTGAATCTGAATAAGGCATCCAAATCCTGCAGCAGGTATTCACTTTGGCTTCAGTGCTACACATTTAGATCTTGGTTCCCCATGCATACCATATGCAGTTGTATCTTTCAAGAGGAGCAAAGAGAGGGAAATGATGCCTACGGTGAAACCACAGTGTATAAAGACACTTTTGTTCCTGTTTTGAGGTAGTCAGCCACGGACAGTGAAACTGGGTCAAGCAGTTGCTCTGAGCACCACGTTCCCATGACTAGTCTAATATCATCCCAGACCTGCTTGTATAGATATATTTGAGCTGCTGTTGCACCCCGACTGCATTTAAACTTGCCCTTGATCACAATCCCACCTCTGCTCGTTTGTTCGAAGTACAGTTTATTCCGTCCTTATTTGCCTTGCCAAATTTGCTGAGAGGTGTGTGTTGGCTTTAGACAAATAGCTCCTAGAGAAATGCTATCACTTAAGGTAATCCTTATTACATGGCAGGTTGCATGGTTGGTAGAGTGTGGGGTGTATTGTCAGGAAGTGTCCCAAGGTAGCTGGCAGCTATCTACAACAGTGGTGCCAAGTGACTCAGAAAAGAGTTAAGCACAAAAGCTGCCCCAGTGGTTTGATATTTTTTCCTAAAGCAGGCACCTCAAAGTTTACACTGTTAAGTCAAGTGAGCTTTTTTAGAAGGATGTAAAAGAAAAGGAGAAGAAAAGAAGAAAAGTGCTGAAGCATAGCACTCAATGAGTTCTTTGGAGATAATTTTTAAAGGATTATTCCTTTAAATACTGTTCGAGTTCTTACAGTGTTCTTACTCCTTGCATGGAGTGCATGTCTCTGGATCATTGTCTAAAATAACTCTGTGAAAGCATCAGTGACAAAGTTTTTATCTGCAGTCCTAACCTGGTTGATTTTCTTCCCAGCTTGGAAAATCTAGTTTCCACTCTCTCCTTCCTTCAGGCCTTCTCTGTGATCACAAGTGTAATGTGGGATGAAAGTCATGCCCTCCTTATGGTTTATGTCCCTGTACCTTTACAGGGTTATGGTGTATACCTAGGTCATGGTCTTATTTTGCTGTGATGTACAGGAAAGGCAGACAGTCTTTGAACTTTGCCAGGAGACAATTTGGATGTTACACTATGGTGTTCCTATTTCTTACTATTTTTAAACTCAGCAATGTGGCAAGGAGTACTTCTGTATGCATTTTTGCAAAATGTGATTGATAAATATTGAATCCAAAGCACTGGATTTAGCTGCTAGCGAGGTAGTTGCATATTTCTGTACACAAAAGCTGTCACAGAGTTTGGATGCCAACTGCTATTGAGAATGAGGTGATGTGGCATTTTTAAAGCAAAAAAACCCACTTCATCTCTAAGCTGCAGTGCATAAGGACCATGACTTTCTAGCCATGCTATCTGCAGTCTTCTGTTGTAATGACAAAAAATCATGACTATTAGGAAACTGACCCAGATAAACTGAAGGATGGTTTTATTACAAAGTATATTTTTGTTCTCTTTTTCACTTGGGCTGCCCCAGCATTGCACAGCAGAGACTTGTGGAGCTGTGGGTAGGATGGAGTGATCCTATAAATGACCCTTGATTATCACTTTCATAAATGACTCTGCATTTTCTAACCAAATGACCAATGAAGCAAAAGACATTGAACAAGATTTTTAATTGTAACAAGTAGATTCTGTGCTCTCTAATCAGATCGTTGTACAGGGGGCTATTATTCATTGTTAAAAGTTAAAGCAATTAAAGTTCAAGCAGTCATAGGGCAGATAATATCAAAGAATTTCTTAATTTAAGAGTTTGGGTGGTTTGGGATTTTTTTCTGGTTTTTATTTTTAATTACAGTCTCTAATGGAAATTCACAGTATATTGATCTTTCAAATTTGGCTAAAAGTGAAATATTAACACTGTTGCCAAAACAGCTGCTGCAGGCGTTACTGTTACAGACTTGCAAACCTGAACAATTTTAATATTGGCTCCCCATTTTGTAAGAATTGCTGTAGTCTTGCTGTAGTAGGAAGCAGAAGGTAACTTAAGGTTTTCTATTCTGTTTTTTTTTTTTCTTCTTAGGATATCTTTCTTTATCTGCATTTTCTGTCTTTCTCTGAGCTGACTTTACTATGTCCTTTCTCCTTTTCACATATATCAAAGCTGACTGCTTGCCTGTCAGCCAAGCATGGAGGGAGTATCTATTTTGGCTCTTTTGGAGACTAGGGTGTTCTGGAGCAACACTCAGAGTAGATGTGATCCCTCAGTTTAGTATGCAAGTTATTGCTGATGCCGTATGATCCTGTTTTGAAGAATAAGGCATAATGTTCCTTTGTAATATATTTGTGCTAGGGATTTGCACTGATGCAGCTACTTCGGTGCAAAAAATTTCAATTTCAGCAAACTCTAATTGACCTAATTGTATCTGTGTTTACCCATTTGTAAAGTGGGCAACTTAATATTTGTCGATCACGTGAGAGTTTTGTAAGGTTTGCTGAAGAGTTGCTTTTAAAGCATTTGGAAATCCTTGGATGGCAGGAAATATAGAAAAGCACTGATTCTGTGTGCTATTTTACTGTTTTTCTTTTGCATTTTAAGTCCAGCTCAGCACTGACAACAAAATGTCAGCACTCTGCTTCTGTACAAAAGAAGGTTTGCTCACTGTTTTTATTGAGAAGTGATATTTGTATTCCCCGTGCATGCACACACAATGCCTTTAGAAATTAGAGTAAAGCCACTTAATTCTAAATAGATTTAACTCACAACAGGGCACACCACAAAGATGCTGCCACATCCAGGCTGAATGTTGCCAGAAGTCCTCGGCAGGTTTTAGTTACAGAAGCAAGGAAGAAAACCAAATCTCTAGTTTGACTGCTCTTCCCTTCAGGCCTGGTGATTTGGAATCACACAATCAACTAGTTACTTAAGTGAGTTTTGAGTGATGTTATGAACATCCTTTTATAAAAGTTGCTGCTTAGTCGGATGTTTTCCAAAAACTTGATGAGGTTTGAATGCCCGGTTCTCAGGAAATAGAATAATCCTCACAATGGCCTGGAAAAGTCCATCCTGGGCGCTGCAGTTTCAGAATGACTTGTGTTTTGTCACTTTACCCTCTGGATTTCTATTCCAAGGCGTTTCTTTGGACGGGATGGGGAGGCGGGAGCTGTCCTTGGTGCTGGGGGAGCTGTCTCTGGTACTGAAAGCTGCCGCGCCGCCCGGCGAGGGTGAGGTCTGAGCGTTGTCCTGCTCAGCACAAGGATGGATGGATGGATGGATGGATGGATGAGTGCCTGCCCTCCCCCGGGTTTGCAGCCCACAGGTCTCAGCCCTCTTCTTGCCACTCAACACACAGGGATTACTTTGAAACTCAAAAGGGATCGTAATAGAATCCTGTGTGCAAAAAGCCGCACAGAGGCTTGTTCCAGAGGTACCACGAGAACGGCATCTTCTTAAAATAGGTCCAGAATTAGCCACTCAGGAGCCATTCTGAAAACACAGCACAAATGTGCACTGCCATGTCCCATATCAATGTGTTGCAGATGAGGGGGAGCGTTTATATAAGACTTCTTGCCCCTTCTTATTTCTGTTTGGGTGCTGTCAGAGCTCATCTACTTGGGGGTCCTCATCAAGGTTCATCTGAATTAAGTAAATCATTGTCAATTGGCTGTTGAAGCCACACTGAACTGTCATTCAGAATTAAAGTAGCCTTCATTTCATTTTATGTATTTTACTCATGAAGTGGATTAAGCTAAATTGAATTAAAGCTATTTTAATTCCATATGGGACTATCCTCTCAGATATTTCATGTGGCATAACTCATCCATTTACAAAGTAAATTTATGTGTATCTTCCTGAGAATCTCAGTGTAAATGGGTCCTTAGTCCTTATTAAAAAAATAAATAAATAAATAAATCTTTGATTACTGTTAGACAATATACTTTGGAAGTGTGTAAAGTTATAATGAACAAGGGCACTAAGTGTTCACCTGGGGAATTGACGTGGAACAGCAAATGGACTATAAATTCACATCCTTGATTAGCTTGTAGTACTTTTCCCTCTATAGAGACAAAACAGGTTTTGTTGAGGTCTATAAGAATTTTGCTGTGGAATTTATGACCCTAGGTTCTGCTTAGAAACATGATAATCATAGATTCATAGAGTGAAGTTGGAATCTGAGGTCTGATTCAGCAGGGAGCACTATGCACATGATTATCTTTAAATATAGAGGTAGTTTGATTGACTGGTTAAGAATTGTGCTGAATCAGAGATAAAGTGCGGTGGCTTTTTGTGACATTTATATGGCTTCAGGATACGGATGTTCAATGAAAACTTCAATGACAGTCTTCCTTAATAATTCAGAAGTCTCAATTTTTCTTCAGAATTAATATCAGTCTGGATGATACAATCATTCTGCTCATTTGAGTCCTGGCAGTAGAAGGACTTGTTTGCAGGAAGTAGCTTACTGATTTCAGCTTTATTACAGGCAGCAGGAGCGTTGGGCCCTAACCCCTTTTTTTAATTAAAGTTGTTTGTCATTTATTAAGGCTATTTTTAAACTATTTTTTAGTTTCCTGGGAAAACAGTGGTGTCCTTTCAGCAATTTTAATTTGGTTCCATTTATATATGTGCAGCTTTTACTACAGGAAGTCTCTTTTCATCATTAGGAGGTGAAAAACATTAATAGCAACAAGTAATGCAAGGCTGTTGATTTGCTTTATTGCAGTCTCAGATTAATATATAATGGAGAAATAATGATACAAAGGGAATCATTGGGGAAGGCTNTTTTATTGAGAAGTGATATTTGTATTCCCCGTGCATGCACACACAATGCCTTTAGAAATTAGAGTAACGCCACTTAATTCTAAATAGATTTAACTCACAACAGGGCACACCACAAAGATGCTGCCACATCCAGGCTGAATGTTGCCAGAAGTCCTCGGCAGGTTTTAGTTACAGAAGCAAGGAAGAAAACCAAATCTCTAGTTTGACTGCTCTTCCCTTCAGGCCTGGTGATTTGGAATCACACAATCAACTAGTTACTTAAGTGAGTTTTGAGTGATGTTATGAACATCCTTTTATAAAAGTTGCTGCTTAGTCGGATGTTTTCCAAAAACTTGATGAGGTTTGAATGCCCGGTTCTCAGGAAATAGAATAATCCTCACAATGGCCTGGAAAAGTCCATCCTGGGCGCTGCAGTTTCAGAATGACTTGTGTTTTGTCACTTTACCCTCTGGATTTCTATTCCAAGGCGTTTCTTTGGACGGGATGGGGAGGCGGGAGCTGTCCTTGGTGCTGGGGGAGCTGTCTCTGGTACTGAAAGCTGCCGCGCCGCCCGGCGAGGGTGAGGTCTGAGCGTTGTCCTGCTCAGCACAAGGATGGATGGATGGATGGATGGATGGATGAGTGCCTGCCCTCCCCCGGGTTTGCAGCCCACAGGTCTCAGCCCTCTTCTTGCCACTCAACACACAGGGATTACTTTGAAACTCAAAAGGGATCGTAATAGAATCCTGTGTGCAAAAAGCCGTACAGAGGCTTGTTCCAGAGGTACCACGAGAACGGCATCTTCTTAAAATAGGTCCAGAATTAGCCACTCAGGAGCCATTCTGAAAACACAGCACAAATGTGCACTGCCATGTCCCATATCAATGTGTTGCAGATGAGGGGGAGCGTTTATATAAGACTTCTTGCCCCTTCTTATTTCTGTTTGGGTGCTGTCAGAGCTCATCTACTTGGGGGTCCTCATCAAGGTTCATCTGAATTAAGTAAATCATTGTCAATTGGCTGTTGAAGCCACACTGAACTGTCATTCAGAATTAAAGTAGCCTTCATTTCATTTTATGTATTTTACTCATGAAGTGGATTAAGCTAAATTGAATTAAAGCTATTTTAATTCCATATGGGACTATCCTCTCAGATATTTCATGTGGCATAACTCATCCATTTACAAAGTAAATTTATGTGTATCTTCCTGAGAATCTCAGTGTAAATGGGTCCTTAGTCCTTATTAAAAAAATAAATAAATAAATAAATCTTTGATTACTGTTAGACAATATACTTTGGAAGTGTGTAAAGTTATAATGAACAAGGGCACTAAGTGTTCACCTGGGGAATTGACGTGGAACAGCAAATGGACTATAAATTCACATCCTTGATTAGCTTGTAGTACTTTTCCCTCTATAGAGACAAAACAGGTTTTGTTGAGGTCTATAAGAATTTTGCTGTGGAATTTATGACCCTAGGTTCTGCTTAGAAACATGATAATCATAGATTCATAGAGTGAAGTTGGAATCTGAGGTCTGATTCAGCAGGGAGCACTATGCACATGATTATCTTTAAATATAGAGGTAGTTTGATTGACTGGTTAAGAATTGTGCTGAATCAGAGATAAAGTGCGGTGGCTTTTTGTGACATTTATATGGCTTCAGGATACGGATGTTCAATGAAAACTTCAATGACAGTCTTCCTTAATAATTCAGAAGTCTCAATTTTTCTTCAGAATTAATATCAGTCTGGATGATACAATCATTCTGCTCATTCGAGTCCTGGCAGTAGAAGGACTTGTTTGCAGGAAGTAGCTTACTGATTTCAGCTTTATTACAGGCAGCAGGAGCGTTGGGCCCTAACCCCTTTTTTTAATTAAAGTTGTTTGTCATTTATTAAGGCTATTTTAAAACTATTTTTTAGTTTCCTGGGAAAACAGTGGTGTCCTTTCCAGCAATTTTAATTTAGTTCCATTTATATATGTGCAGCTTTTACTACAGGAAGTCTCTTTTCATCATTAGGAGGTGAAAAACATTAATAGCAACAAGTAATGCAAGGCTGTTGATTTGCTTTATTGCAGTCTCAGATTAATATATAATGGAGAAATAATGATACAAAGGGAATCATTGGGGAAGGCTATGGGAAATCAAGCAGGACCTTATAATTGCTATGAAATTCACACATTTTTGCCACTGTAAAGAAATCCTCTACTACTAAACCTCTTTTTAAAAAATAAAACCAACATTTTTAATTAAAAAGAACATCTTTAAAGATGAAAAATAGCTAAATGAATAATTGTAAGAATTTGCCTAGGCAGTTGAAATTCTCTAATATGAATGACTGTTTTTCTTCAGAGTCATTGGGATAGTACAGAAAACATCTGGTTTAAGCCCCTAGCCTTCCTGCAAAATGCTGCAAAGCAGAATGAGCAGTACTTGTGTGAAGTCAACAGTCACCTGATATATTAGTGACCCGTCAGTCAAGGTTTAGGAAACGTGAAGTATGCTTCAAGAAGGAACATTTTTGTTTAATGCGTATATATTATTTGCTACTCATATATACATTCTTTTTTCCAAGTGTGTGGACTGAGGTTACAGATATATTTGAATATGCTGAAAAACCCTACATAGCCTAATTACCTAAAGTAAGTTTATTTTAATATCTCAGCAAACGTGGGGAAAAAACAAATCACAAACCAAATATATTTTCTGAAGAAAGGAATACAATTATTTCTGTGAAAGAAGTTATTTCTTGATTGTAATTGCAAACTTGCAGTGGGTTCCTACATAGATGTCTCAAGGAAATTTTAGAAAGGAGATATGCATTCTATATATATATATATAAGAAGTATTCCACAGGAAACAATTTGCTTACTGAAAAGTTAAATATGCAATTGAAACAGTTTGGTTCTGACCAGACATAAGTTTCCTCATCTGAGGCCCAGGTGAAAGCCAAGGCTTTGAATCTGTAGATGCTTAAGTGCATGAGCAACTTGCATCTGCATTTCATACTTGGAACTCACCAGAGAGCGTGTCATGTGCAGAGAAGAGATGCTCGTGTGGATGAGTGTTTGCAGGCCACCAGAGCAGGTCTTACACAACAGTGATGCAGTGAGGGTTTGGAGCTGCACTTGTCCATCCCTCCCCCACTTTTCCAGCTTCAGGGATTGTGGCTCTGCCACAACTGCTTGTGTTCAAGCTCTTACCCCAAAGCATGTATTAAATGAATTTCAGTTGCTTGTCTGGTTGTAAAGGAGAAGCTAAAATGACTTCACTTATGAATGTCAAGAGGTGGGAAATAAGGCAGTAGAGATGGAGGTAAAACAGGACCTCAGGGTGAGGCAGAGGCAAATTTGAGATTAATTAGAGCTGTGCCTCTAATTCTTACTTAAGGCCCTGTGTTGTGTAAGGTCAATCCTACCCTACAACCTATTCCAATATTTCCTTGTTAAGTAAATTGATGTAACATTCATGTCCTTCCTATAACGAAAAATTCTGCAATGGAAACTATTACAGCTTTTTTCCTTTCCTTTATTCTGTATTTTAGTACAGGACTATTTTAAATTAATTATCCTCTAATTTGTAGTTGAGGCACTCAGTGGCTGTAAGTGATAACATCTCCACAGTGCAGTTAATGTTATGCTTCTTTGTGTATATAAATACTTCACAAATGCATTTTTCTCTGATGTAAATTGAAATCTAATAGGCTAAACAGGATCATTTCTATATAGTGCTTAGCAATGCATTCCAGGTGCTTGAAAGCAATTTTAGAGAGGGTAAAAAAATTTCCACAAATCATTCATATCTTGGAGTTTCTGTCAGTTTCTCCAGTAGAGCTAATAATGAGCTAATAGGAAACATCAGAATGTTTTTGAGTATGAATTTAGCTATTTGGGTGCAAAGACAGCAAAATAATTTGGATTTTCTGCATTTTTATTGAGCTTTTTAACGCAGGTTACTGGGATTCAAAAGAGCTGTGTGATAAACGAATGCTAGAGAGTAAACTTCATATTTGTGCTGTTAATACATTGTTTGTATTATTAATCCATCCACAAGGAAAACAAAAAGACATGGTTACTAGATGGGTGTTTGCTCTCTTAGATAAAGCCCTAAACTTTTAAAGCACTCTCTGAGACATTTTTATGCATGTCTTGATTGTTATCCCTCCATCATTTATGCTATAATGCATTACTGGAAGATCTGGAGTAAATTTAATTTCCTTAGCAGCTGCAGTCTTTTCCTTTTGGCACAGAGTGATTATGTTTGGCTGTGTTTAGAATGAGAAGAGAAAAAGCTTTTCACGGGGCTTCTCAGATCTGTGGTGGTGTAGAAAGAACTGGAGTGGGAACTTGTCACGGTAGAGACCCTGCGAGATGGGGAATGAGACTCTGCTGCAGCAGCAGAGTTCCTGTTCTCCAGTGACATTGCAAGAGCTCTGAAGGAAGTAACTTCTTTTTGCCAATACTCAGAATAGAAATGCTATTAGTACTGCAGGTGAGATCACTGAAACTCCAACAGTGAGAGAACAAGCTGGGATGTTTCTGTTGAGTCGACATCCAGGGTGATGTGGTTAAAATACAACAAAAAGCTTGATCAGCAGTTCAGCGTTACAGATGTGATTACCAAAAGTGTCAGGCTTAGCAGTGCTCTCGTTGAAGTCAGTGGGCATTTTCTCAATGACATTATAAGGAAATTGTACGTTTGAAACTGTATGTTCTAAATAAGCATTTTGCAAATGCGTGTCCCATGGGTGCACTTCAAAGATTCTCAATGCAAGAGATTCATCATTTTGGCCTTCCCATAATTTCTTTTGATTATACCGTGCTAATGTTGGCTGCTATGATATGTGGGGTAGGTGTACCCTGGTGTTGCTACTGAGTCTGTTCAGTTCCTAGGAAGCATTTATCTAAGTCCCCAGGATGACTACACCTCCAGGAGTGGCTTTGCACCAAGAATTCTTGTTCCCGTGACCTTTATGTACCTTAAAAAACCCCTTAGAAAACAGAGGAAAAGATAAACACAGCATGATAACAGCAACAACCCAGCAGGCTTCAGTCTTTCATAAATGCAAATCAGTGCAAACTTAGACTAATTAAATTCTGCAGTTAATGACAGACTATACAAGCCTGATTTAGCAGATCCTCTAATGAGCCCCTTGGGACTTAGAAAGTAGAAGCACGCTGCTCTCTGAGGTTATTAAAGCCTAGCATCACCCTCACCTAAGATCATGGAGCTGCTACTGTGAGTAGGAGTCCAGGGCACTCAATAGCCAACCTAGGCTTCCTAGGGCAAATAAGAGCTAAAAGAAAGAGTAGAAGAGCAGCACCCTGTCATTGCTCCCCTAGTTGTTGCCTGCTTACTCAGTCTGAGAGAAAGAAAGTTCTCCAAGTAAGAAAAAGCAGAGTTTGGGCCTCTTCCAGTATGTTATGTAAAAAAATATTCTTGTTTTTAGCCTGTAATCAGAGGCCTAATAACAAATGTGATTTCATTTACATTTTTGAGCTTTGAACATTATTTGCTCACTGTTCAGAGAAAGATGCTTTTGATTTATTTTATTTCACCATGACAGAATTTGGTGTGATTTACCAGAGATCTGCAACTAGTGCCATTTTTTGGCACTGTACTTCAAAGGGTGTTCCCAAAGAAGTTAAACGTGAGGAAAGAACTAGTGCCATTTTTTGTATGTTAAAAAGAGTCCAATGCACACGTAAGCAAAGGCCTTGAACTTTGATCTGAAGTCAGAGTTGACACCAATATCTGCAAGCTGTGAAACAGCTATGGCATGGAAAAGCATTCTCTGGATTAACATGCAAATAAGGGCACAAGTCTTGTGTTTTGTTTCCAAATTCCCACATTCAGTTCTGCTACAATAGCCTTTTCTTTTTTTTTTTTTTTTGAAAGTGGAGCAGAGTTTGCCCACAGGATAGGTTTATAAGATCACTGCAGAAGCTTATTCACTGCTGTTAGGTCTTATCACTCTGATGCACTGATTTGACTTCCATGCTAGGATCCAAATTCTCTTTCAGCAGAGCTCCAATTTCACAGCAAAGCAATGTCAGAGCCCCGTGGAGCGAAGCATAAGATCTGGGCAAAACAAGCTAGCTGGTTTTGTCAGAGCAAGCTGGTTTTGTTAGCTGGGTGTACTTAGAAAACCAAAAGCAAACAAAACCCCCCTCAAACTTAACAATTGGTTAATTTGCTTCTAAGCAAAGAAACCATCTTCTGAACACATGGTAGACCATCACGTCATGTGATCCCTTCATGGATCTGCACTGACAGCCTAAAAAGTTTCTTTTCTGCCGAGTTTGCATAATCTGCATCTGGGAGGAGATAAAATAGGCATGTGCTGTGATATTCCATTTCTTGACTTGTGCTAAGCATCCCCAAAGGGTCAAAGTGAGTTTTGGTCATATTGGCAGTTGTTCACTAGTTTGATAATGGCTTGTAGAGCATCTAGCACAGTAGGACACAGACCTAAGTGAGGCCCTCTGATGTCCCAACCCAACAGTGACTTGCCATAACCTTCTTCCTGCTGCCACATCTTCTGAAAGAGAAAGAAGATGCCAGGCTGAAGTGACACATTCACAGTGGTTCAAAAATACACTTCATTTTCAAAGAGTAACAAGTAAAAGAACAAAACACTGAGGGTGGAGGATAAAGCAGATATTTCAGTGTTACTCAGCGTAACAAGTTTTTGCCACACTTTTTAAATTCAAAATTAGCTTTGATGGAAGGGAAATTAAGTTGGTGTAAAATTACATGGTGGCAGTTTCTCTCTGAGTGAAGGTTTTTCCAGGAAAGAGGAGTAGGTAAGGAGAGGCGCTCAAATATGTTTAAGGATGAAGATTGCAAAATTGTTCCTTGTAGATGGAGAATCAATTTGTCCTTGTCTGACCTATCCCAAGAACCACGTACTGCTTCTGTTAAAACAAAAGGAAACCCGGGTCGAATTGTTGTCTGGGGAAAGGTATGGGACTGGATGGTGCAATTAAATTTTGCATCCTTCCCAAGACAAATTCCCTGCGAACCTTAATTGCCTTAATGGCTGCCCACAAGAATTCTTTGGTCTGTTTCCTGCAGTCCATCCCTGGTGTTATGGATAAATGTCTCGAGTCTGTCTAGACTCAACAACAAGTTCTTACTCATCTCCACCTCTTGTTCCTGAGAGATTGGCTTGTTCTCCAGCATGATGGTGAAAGATATGCTCCACCACACAGCACGAGGTGCCAGGGCCTGCAGAGTCCTGAGAAGCTGCCTAGTATGATGGACACTGCTGGGAGAACTCTTGTTTTGAGCTCAATAAAATTATCTTAAGCAGTGAGCCTGACTGAACAGCTCAAGCAAAGTTGTTGTGAGATGTGGGACATGATATAATCATTGTCTTTAATTATGAATGACCATGTATGACTTTAGTGTCTGAGGCCTGAGTTACAGACCTGGGACTCCATGGTGCTCAGAGCAGAATGAAAAAAACAACCTTATATCTTAAGATTTGCAATCCAACAGGTAGTAAAAATTAGTCTCTAAAATGACTACGGTGTCAGAAAAAAAATTCACAAGGAAATGAGAAATCATCACTCTGAAGGCAGAGGAGAGCTGAGAAAATTCAGGTCTAACAAGAAATCTACAAGTAACCATCTGGATGTAAATTATTTTCTTGAAGTATGTTTTGTTAATACAGTGATTAATTAAATATTCCCTGCAGCTGGTCTTAATTTGTTGAAAATACATTTTTTCTTTTAGAAAGTTCCTTTTTCCAAAGTTAAAAATTATCAAAAATTTTGCAAGTTTAAAAAATAATCTTGTCCTTGCAGCTATTATCAAAATTAGTAATAATTACTTATTTCCAGCATGTTAGTATCTAAATTTAATTTCATAAATGGAAAATGTTGAGAATGAATTTTCTTTTTAAAAGTTTTAATATTGATTGCTAAGTGTGTAAATATAGATACTTGTGAATATATACATGTATTTTTTTATTCCATTACTAACATCTCAAAATGAAGCCATTTTAGTATTTCAAAAACAGCTTTTCATTTCTCAGCCACCTGACTGATGAGATTAACTTAAGTCTGATGTACATACAATGCTAAAGAAATACATAATTTCTCTACCACAGCATTAATGTCTAATTTTCAGCGTTTTCAAGTGACAGTTGAATTTTTTTCAGTACAATCTGTTTTGTAAGGTTTAGCCTCCTGCTGGGGAGTAGAGTGCTGTATCACTGAAGGTAGATGTCAAAGCAAAGTGCTTTTTTTTGTTTTTTTCCTTTCCCTTCCTTCCTGATAAGGTTTAAAGCAGCCTTAAGGGTCTAGCCTCCACTGGGAAATCTAAAAGCGTCCCACTCGTTCATCTACAAATGATGAACTATCAGATGGCACTAGTGTTTTAATCCCCAATCCTGAGTAACCCTGCTGAGAGCAGGTCTAATCGGCACAGCAGTAATGGTCCAGAGGTGATGGAATTTCCCAGGTGTAGTCAAACCTAAAGGTTAAGTGCTGTTCTCTCATTGTGGTTTTTAGGACTATCAGAGCTTCAATTCTTCTTTCTGTGGGCTCAAGGGCTTTGTTTATAGTTTAGGTATTAGCTTTATTCAACACTGTAGTCCAGGTCCTCTAAAGATGCTTGCAGTTTTATCCAGCAAAAAGAGGGGAGGAGGAGGATGAGGATCCGGTTGTTCCAGCGTACTACATTCCAGCAAACCAGCACTAGCTCTGAAGAATGTCTTTGCTAACTGGGAAATGTCAGTATTATTGTTCCATAACTTCCTGGAATTATAAATTGATGTGGTATAACTTGTGAAGGAGTTTGGTGTAAAGGAGACGCCTAGAACAAAATAACCAATTCTAAAGCCATGAAGGACTAATTTGCTGGGACCAGTCCTGGTGTACCATAGCTGCGGCAGCAAAGCTGAGAATTGGCAGTGAAGACAGAAACACAGCACTTCTTTACAAAGAGGAGTTACTGCAGAGCTGCTGAAGGGTAGATACAAAGCTTATGCTCTACTCTGGTCTTTGTGGCCAATCCTATTCCATAATCGAAACATCATTGTGTGTTTTTTAGAAATTAGTGCCATGGTCCTCTTGACCTAGTAAGGGAGGGTGTTCCAGTCTTGTAAGGGAGGCTGGGACAGATTTCATAGAATCTTAGATTGGTTTAGGTTGGAAGGCACCTTAAAGATCATCTAGTTCCAACTCCCCTGACATTTGAGTGAACAAAGACTGGCAAATTCATAAGGATGTAGAGAGGGTGTGTTGGAAGAGGGACAATCTGCTCCTTCAAGCTGGAATTAATTAGCTAAACTTAGGGGACTTAAATAAAAAAGACTAAACAAGGACAATAAATGTGAGTAAGACACAGGAATTTTTTACTACTTTCCTCTTTTGATCTATGCACTTTTTTCCTTTTGGGGGTCTGATTAAATAGTGCTTTGTGCTGAAGTCCTAGAATCATTTTAATCAACTGGCTGTTCAGATATCCCTTGAGTGAAAAAGCTTAGAGATGTCAAATGCAGTTACTCTTGTTGTGTTAAGAGCTCTGGAAGATGGAGGAGCACAGAGAGACAGTGGCTGATCCCAACGTGGTTGACGCAGGTTGTTCTGCTCCGAGTGTGGTGCAGAAATCCCAGCCTGTCATCTCAAATATAAATTAGAGAAAAGTTCCTGAGGCTCTCTGGCACAGGTCTCCTGGGAGCATGACACTGTCTTTGTCTAATAAAAGCCTGTCCCCGGTAGGCTGAGTGACAACTTATTTCCATATTTTTTATGAAGTAGACTGCTCAAACCTGGTATCTTTGTTCATTAAAAGCTGCAGAGTTTAGGGGAGAAACATAAATCTGGATTTTCTTTTTACATCAGAAGTGACTAAAAGGTCATCAGACTCCCCTTTGTGATTTCAGCAATTCAGATGTCTTTTTGAACTTTGTTCCTTTTTAAGAGGAGTTACTCGGTTCTTACAGTATGCTGATTACATATTAGAAACAACTTTGAAATGTGCTGTGGGCAAAAGGTCGCCAGACTACCAATTTATGAAAATCATTTAAATCATTCCTGTGAGGAATTCAGTGTAGATTTCAAGAAATTAATTTCTTTTAACTAGATACAATTAGTTTTAGCCCATTTAGAAAAACAGAAAAGATAATTTCTTAAAAGCATTTAACTTGTGTGGTATTTCTTGTCCACAGAGATAAAACTGCTTTTCAAAGGGGAGTAAATAACTTCTTTCCAGTTATTTGACAAGGAAACTAAGTCACCAAACAAAGAGGTGACCTGAGCAAGACACATACCAACAAGTCATCTACAGTGTGAATGTCTCCATTTGTGTTAGTTATTCTGGGCTTCTTTTATAGTGGAGACAACTGGCATGTTTAGGGTACAATTCTTCTTACATATTTTAGATGTCTACATTAGGAAGAGAGGAATCCTGCCTCCCAGGCTGTTTGCTGTCAAGGAAGCTGAGGATGGCCAGCTCAGAAGTCTACAGTATCTACATTTGATCAGATAATTCCCATCCTTAATAACTATTTCATTCTCTGGAGTGATTTGTTGCAGTGTCTTACTTTTCCTTTATGATGAGTGAGCACTTAGCCAAGGCCCATTGAAATCTTATGTGGAGGAAGGCTGAAAATAAAATGTGGTAAATAGGTGTCTGCCAAGTATCTCTAAGTTAGGGAACGGTCCCCCTGTCTCTCTTTGTGACCCTCCACTTGTCAAGGCCCAGATACAGCTGATCACTATGTGAACCTTAGGGTATCCCTTCACCAGGAGGTCCATTACCAGGAGTATTAGACAGTAGCTGGTTTATCAATTATCATTTTCATGTGTAGTCATCATGTACCATTTTCATACTCTTAGGAGGTTCCCGATCCCTGCAGACGAGCCTGGCCATCTTTATCTCAGATCTCTGCTTGAAGGTTTGATTTGGTGTTTGGTACAACACAGGGAATGGTGGGAGAAATAGAAGGGGTGATAGCAACTGACTGAAGTCATCACCTGCATTCTTCATTTGTGGCACATCCAAGTGCTTTCCTGTGCTGTTACTGCTTCACCCCTCCATCCCATATGTGAAGATTCCAAATCCTGAGGAGCAGTTTGAATGGCTGCACTCTCGGCACAGAGTTTTGCAGTCCAAGTCAGTCTAAAACTACCATCTCCCATGCTCCCCTTCTCTGCTCCTACGGTTGTGTGGTGGTTTGCCTTACCTTGCTCAGCAGTAGTGCTCGTGTCCAGTGAGATCAGCTCACTGATCTAGCTGAAACAGAATCTTATATTCTTTTGCTGGGTATGGCTGGTTGAATGAGCTGATCTGATTCACTGAGCCACAGCGTGACATCTAGGCCAACAAGGAGCATGCAGCAGAGGCTGGAGAAAGAACCTCTCCTTTTAGTCTTGGTACGGTGTTAGATGAGCTTAAATGTGGCTTAGCGAAGAGAGAGAGGCACCTTGGGTTTAAAGATGATATTTTGTTTGGGGTTTTTTGGAGTTAACTGTCCTTTTGCTTGATTAATGAACAACTAGTTGTGCTTGCAAGGCAAAATTAGTAGTGGTAATATAAGCAGCTGGAATCAGCTGAGTTCACAGTAGCCCATGCTGTACGTATGGTGAAGAATAGCCGAGCGTGGCAACAGCCTGGATAGCTGTGTGTGCACTATCTGTGCACTATCTGTGCATACACCTCAATTTCCTGCCTATTTCTCTAATAAAGGGTGTTCAACAGAAGTAGAAATAAGCAGGAGACGCCAAATTAGTGAGCAGTGTGGCTACCTTGGAACCAAGGTGAATGCTGACACATCCATCAATGGTTAATTGGTCACTGTAGCAATGCAGGGTAATAATCAATGCTGCAGGAACTTTCCTGCAGATGAAAAGCAATATAAATAGAAAAGATTAATTATACTTCTGTATAGGTCTTAATTTCAGAATAAATATTATTTCGGAATAAAAATGATTTTATTCCAGTTTAGAGTGCGTGCACTGGAACAATATTAATTTATCTGTAGCCATGTATTTTTTTTCTGCTTTGCAGCCACAGCAGTTAATTTCCCCATGTAGCTGAATACTGAAATGGGTTGGCTTTGAAGCCCAAATGCAGCTGTAAGTGAGATGTGATACAGTGTGAAAATTGATCTGAATGTCACAGCTTGCCATATAGAGGACACAGGTACCTGTTAGTACCTGTAATGTCCTACTCCTCAGCCTCAGGCATGATAGAGTAATCACTTTGAAAATTATCCAGAGTAAAGGGCCATCTCAAACAATTTGCTGAAAATCAGTTCCTGTGTAGGTGTTCCTGCTAAGCAAGTACCTCATTTAAGCGTCATGCTGATTAAGGAGGTCTTTCTATATACAAGGATATTAAAATAAGGTTGTTCATTTTTTCCTAGTAGATTTAACAGATATTTTGTCTCTGGGGAAGAACTTTATTATTATCAGTTTCATTTGTTAGCAAGTAATAAAGTTGCATTTATTACCAAGTAACCAAGGAGAGAGCCCTGGTATCTTAGACACTATAGACATTGAGAATGAGCAGCTCTTACCCTAAAAGCATGCGGTCTGTGTGAGACATATTTCTGAGGAATAGGTCAGAATTCCACATTTTAGGCTTGATACAAGCATTAAGACACTCTTATGTGCACAGAGCAGGGCAGTGCACTTTTGTAGTATCTTCTGGGACATTTTACAGTGGTTCTGCTTGTTTATCTGGGACTTGGCTAAAATGGAGCAGGTGTGAAGTGAAGCCTGGGGGCAGAAGATGAGAGGCAGAGGTGGAGAGAGCTCGAGTGCGTAGCATATTAGTACACAGTGGAGGAAGTCCAGGCAGCACTGCAAGTGTTTCTGTGAAGAGTCAAAGGCTCTTCATGTATTTGCTTCCAGAATTGTTTCCATTTTCTGGGGTGTCTGGAAGACTCTCTGCAGCTTTTCCTGGTGCTCCTTGCTGGAGAGGAGATGTTGGGAGGACTGCACAGTGGATAAACCATCCTCTGCTCAGTTTCAGGATCAGAGAAAAGAGAAGTTGTCCTCACTGGACATCACATTACTGTTTCTATCTTTCTCTGATCAACCTCCCCACCTGATAACAATAGGAAAATTTCAAGTAGTGTTGCTGCTGGCTCACCGATAAAACAAGGCTTTGCTTCTTGTTCACTACAGCACTATTTCTATCATTTCAGCTTTCAGTAGTTGTTGCAGGGATTTTATAGACTATAAAGATGTTGGTAATGTTGACAATGTTAGTTTTATTTAATTTCATGTGTAGCATCCTCTTTATAGGGATAGCAGACAAAAGAAGGAGGTTGGAAAATAGATCTATATGTATTAAGTGAAATCAAGGCAATCACTGAGGCGTCCCAATCAAAAATGACAGCATTCTTTTTTTAATTCAGACTGACATGACACCTTCTGCAGTCTTCCTGATAACACGTGCCATAAAACGTGTAGCAGGATCAGAGCAGATTCTAGGGTGAGATTGCAAAGCAAGAAATACTAAGCCTGAATCTCAGTTCTGACAGCTATTCCCAGTGACCTGGAGGATAATTTCTGGCCTGCCACATTTGCTTCGTTCTAGGCCAGCGTGTGACTCCCAACAGTCGCACACTGCCCCATACCCCTGCATGGATCATAGCACTTACTGCTGTGAGCTCTAAATAATATGTTCGTATAGTGCAAGGGAGGGGTTTTAACCGTGACATTTAGTCACCAGCCCTGAAAATGCTGGTTGGTTGGTCCACCCCAATTTATATCATTACTTCAGGAAAAAAACAAGACATCATCATTAACCTCTATATCCCTGTTCCCACACGATGGCAGAGGAATAAAAATGGAGGTTATTAGACAGGTCTATAGCAGTGGTATTTATTGTCTCAGGACTTCACATCAATGGAGATAATAAAATGCATATCGATACTGGCCCATGTACAGCTGTGCTTAAGAAAACTCTATTCTGGGAGGAAGGGCAGTTTCTCATTCTTTTCTATAAAATGTCAATGCAATCGGTGAGACCTCATAGGTATAACTGTGGTAAAAATTATAATTGCTAACAATGAAGGCATTATTTAATTGAGCTGGGATTCTCTGGCAGCTTAAATGCAATGTATTTTCATACCAATGACTGTCAGCACAAAGGATCAGTCTCATTTGGTGATACCGTTTCAAAATGATGGATCTCTTAGCAATAAAGAAAACTGTAAATATCACCTTAAATCTCTGAAACGTAAGAAAAACCTTAGCTGATGTGAGATTTCATTCTCCCTGCCTATTGCAACCCAGGGAACAAGTTGATAACGCAACTACTTACGTCTCACCTTACTGTTAAAAGCAGCTTCTAATAGGCATCTAGCAGAAGCCTATTTTATTCTCTGGAGTATACGATGTAGAAGAGATGCTCAGTGTTACTCTGTACAGATACTTTTCTGAAGTGTGTTGGTCTGGGGTTGGATTTCAGCATTTCTATATGAGAACGAACATCTGAAAAAAATCAGTGGTCACATATTTATGGTCTTTTAATGAAATGGATCTCTCAGTGATAAACCTCTTTGCTATTATGAAGGATATCCTTTAGAAGAGTATACCGAGAAAGAAGCAAGTATTTGATTAACACAGTCTTATACCACTACGCTAAAATCTCTTATTAAACTATATCCTTTCTTTAGGCAAAGTCAGGGACAATATGCATGTAAATTTGTTAATTATGGAAGTTTGTGATTTGGATACACATTAGGTGGTAATTGCAAGGGACTGTAACTGAATATGTAAATTACTTTTACATCTGTATTTTACTCTGAGAGCATTCTTAAATAAAGTCTGCACAAAGAATGATTCTTCATTTTTATTGGTAATTTTTTTAATTAATACCTATTGGCCAAATTATGATTGTCTAAAATAATTGTGCCAATGAAAAAGCAGTTATGACTCTTGACTCCATGAATTTTCTTAGGCGAGCTGGGGAAAGGAGCTATCTACTTACCCCAAATTAGAATTTATATAAAGAACTATTCATTTTTCTGCTTCCTAATGTAAGCAGATCATCAGCTATAGCCAACAGGGTAAAATTGTGCAAAGGTTCCTGTAACGGAGCGCAATGCTCATTAGCACACAGACACACTGGTCTGGCATGCCTAGGGTATTACAACAAAAATATTCTGAACTTGTAGAACTCAACAGTTCTACAGAGTTATCCTGTACCTTTGAGTTACATGTGCTGAATGGAATAATTAGGTCAGTAATCAAGAGCTGAAACTTTACTGATGGATAATAGTCCACTTTCTGGTAATGGTTGACCTCTGTGAAGAGTCAGCATGAGTTGCATTGATTAACAAGATGAGAGACTGCAGCTTGATAGGAACAATCCACTTATTAGTGTCAAACAATAGACTTACTGTAAATTGCATGGACTAACAAATGAGACAGCAGGAATAAATTGATGCTTGGGTATTTTGAGATCACTTGATGGAAACCCCTCTGTAGCAGGAGCAATAAGCTACACATTTTCACTTTTAACTTTCTCTAAGGGAAACCAAAACAGACCAGTATGGCAGAGAAAAAGCAATGCATGTTCAAGAAATGGTTGTCCATGGTACATGCTGGTACTTAAATTATTAGTCTAAATAAATAACCTATGGTAAAGATCAGGAGTGGTGACACAAGACATAAATAATGTGCTTGTTAGACAACTGGCCTCCTAGAAGCAGATAAGAAAATTGATAGACTGTATCCAGTAAAATCATATATATGCTTAGTTTATGAAAAGTATATTCCAGGACCTCCTTTGAGTAAGGTCTGAGAAGCTCCATGCTAGGCTTTAGGGTTCCACTGTTCTCAGAGGTATGCAACATATCTGTTACTGTATATTGTAACTACTAGCAAAAAACTGCCAGGAAGTCTGGAATGGACTTAAAGCTGTGAGGTTATTTCCTGGAACCCTGTATATCACTTGGCTTTTCCAGGTAGGACTGGGATGACAAACCTGTGTAGATTAAATGCCAGAGGGGACAAGATCATGACACCTTGATAACCTGTTGCAGAGAGAGAGTCGTTTGGTGTGGGCTAGGAACCTCATATTTTTAATTATTTTTAGAAATAAAAGAATGAAAGAAAGAAAAAAAAAAAGAGCTATTTGGTGAGTTTTTACAGGCTTCATTTCTTGACTGTCATCATAAAGGAAATATCTGAGGGAAAAAATAATTAAATATTGATTATGGAAAAAAATATACACATAACCCAACTTTGTACTGTTTTGTAATTGAGACAAACCAATTCCAGGAAGGAAAATTGTATTATAAAAGCAAAACAACAGCAGCGATTATAAATGAAAGCAAATAAGAATAAAAAAAAAGGTCACAGAAAAATCCCCTGCAAAGCAAAATGTTTGCATCCATGATATGAATTTCCTGCTGACTTCAGGGAAAGAGGGTTGGGAGCAACGGTGCAAAGTTTGACAAAAGATGTTACTTAAACTGTCAAGACAATTCTGATGATCCTGTCGACAATGTGTGGATACCTAATCTCACGTGTGATGCCAAGGCCATAAATTTGAGCTAATTTATTCATGGAGAATTAATCTGCCATTGTCAAATGTGTATGCTGAGAGCTTGTTTACTGATATATGGCCTTAGTACAAAACACAGAAATCTACTCAGTGAAAATATTTTTAAGCCATTTTGGCAGTAAATGCCTACATTCAATCATAACCATAAAAACATCCTCTTGGTCCTGTTGCGAATGCTAACTATTGATCAGTGGTGCTTCTTCAGAGGTATGAAATCCAGGTTCAGTGGGGGTGAACGTTATGATGCATACCATGTCCTACATAAATCTGTTCCTTGTAACTCCGTGGTCCTGCACACAATAAGCTGCCACAGGCACTTGGTGCAACATGAAGGCTGAAGGACTTTGACACTCTGTGTGATGTTCTATACTGGCTTGTGTTTTGGATGAGATGAAGTTGTTCAAGTGACAAGCTTACGCAACAGTGTATTTTCAGGTCAGCCAAAAGTTGTGCATAAATTTGCTCTGAATTTAGCTAATCACTCTGAACCCCAGAAAAGGGCAAAGGAAGACTTACAAGTCAAAATGCTCTGCTTTAGCATTTTCCAAATGAAGTATTTTTGCTTTGCTTTGTAGTGAAACCGCATGTACTTACCTTCTGCAAAGGTCAAAGGTTATGTGTGTGTAATGAAAAGAAAAATAATGTTTTCTTATTTATTTATGAATATACACCATACAATTTTTTACCTAAAACTTTCACCTCTGTGCTCTCTACTTCTCTCTAATTGGTCCCTAGCCAAAAAAGAATAGGGATTCAGATTTTATTCTTCATGACCCCTCCTGTTCCCTCTGAAGTCAGTGAAAAACATTTCAGGGCAACAGCAAAAGAGGGTTAGATCCTGTTTGTGTCTGCCTTCACAAGGTAGAGACTACCTGTCTAGAGTTCATGAGAACTCCTGGTTCCTTTCAAAGGTGGATGGGCTAACTGCAATTTCAGATTTAATTTTCCACCTTAGTAGAGGAGGAAATTGTGATAGCAACAAACTGTTGCTTTTAATAGGCTTATGAGTTCATGTTGGTGATTCCTGACACTTGAAAGACTCATAGGTCTCAGTGGGAAGGTTAAAAGGATGAGCTTCATTCAGAGGGTGATCTTAAATCATGCTGAAAACTTGTGTCCATTCAATGACTTCTACAGGTGGAGGTGGGAGAAACTTAAGGTGGTAAAATGGCTAAATGCATTTCCTGAACTCTCAAAGCATGATTTTTCTTGTCGTTAATGATGTGGTTCCCATTGTTTAAGTAAAATCTCATGGTCACTTTAAATGTTGAATGACAAACAGATACAAACAAATTGAAAGAAAATAACTTCATTTTTAGGAAGTTGTCTTTTTTGTTTTCTTTTAAAAACACTTTTAGTATTGGATCTCTCATCTCTTGACTTTGGGTGTACTTTTCCTTGTCCACATTCATTTTGTGTGTTCTTGTCTAGCCTATAGTGATTTGTGATTTAACATCTTCTTAAGAGTCCGTAGAGAGTATATGCCTTATTTATGTTTTGGGGAGATAGTCTTTAATTCGGACGTCACTGCCATCACCAGTCTATCATAAAAAACACCAGAGCAGTATTGCTTTAATTAGTCATGTAGTTTTGCAGAATGCTGATGCTTTTGATATGATTTACTATATAGCACAATAATAAAGGGGCCTGATTCTATAGTATTCCTTCGGGCAAAGATCCCGCTGTAATCACAATTGGCTCCAGGATCTAGCCAGGGAGTGCTATTGCCCATAGTGATGTCTATTGCTTTGCAACAGCTAAATCCTTGTTTTATTGCATAGCATTCACCAATATTTCAATCCAACCTGTTTATTACTCCAAAGAAAAAGTGAAATCTGATACATGATAGGCCTCTTTTAAACTATTCTGTGTCTCTAGGGTGTGTGTAGACTAGTCTCATAATCCTAACCTTCAATAATCAATAACTATCAGTTTATTGCAAATTCCAATGGATAGCATTAGTTTATGGAAAACACAGCAGCTTAAATCAACTTTTTTATTCCCAAACCAGACAATTAAATTCAAATTTGGGCAAAAGTCATCTGTATCCTGATTCTCTCCTTCTATTTTATTGGTTTTAGCACACTTCAAGGATTAATTGTATGTGTAATAGTAATTGTGTTAGATGAGTTTTGTTCTAGTCCATGAGCATTTTTTCCTTCCACTACTCCCAATTTGTGGTTTGGAAGCAAAGCTAAAGACTTTTTGGATTTTCCCTCCCCTCGCACATCCCCTATGTAGTATTGATTTGTTGTCCCATTTAAATACAGAGTTCAATATTCAGGTGTATGAGTGTGACATAAATAAAGTGGTGTACTCTGCTGAGCCAAAGGGGCTCTTTTCCTGGGAGCTGCTGTAATTTACGGTAGACTTGCCACCAGCATAAATATCGTTGCTTTGTTATCACAACCAAATGGTAAACCACTTCAGGCCCGTGGAAGTCGGGTGGTCTTGAAGAGAGAAAGAGAAGATTGCTGCACATGTGGGGATGAGTGTCTGAGGCAGCCATGCCTTGGCACGGCAGTGACTGGATCAGCCCTGCCCAACGCCACATATGCCTGGGGAAAGGAGGATGGCTTCTTTGAACGGGGGAAGTGATGATTTTTACTTTGGTGATTGATTACAGTGTCAGGAACGCAATGGGAGGCTGATGAGAAGACCCCAGGGCAGGGGGGCAAGATCCATTGAGGTCTTCAGCTGGAGACAGGGACTGCAGCAGGGCGAGCCTTGACCTCGCTAGGAAGGAAGATTTTCCTTCCCTCTCCCATTTGGCTTTGCCACAACGTCAGTGATGATTTCGGCTCAACAAGAAGGTGACCCACCACCTCCTCCTCGGCCTCCATTCCTCTCAGAAAGCTGGAAGCTGTCCCTGCCCTCGCACCCTGGCCATGAACGTCCCAGGGCAGGGCGTGCAGAACTTCCCAACAGTTTGCCCACCCAGGAGAAAAATCTCCCAAAGCTTTGTTGGAGGGAGAACGTTTTCCGGCTCCATCTCAGTGCCCGAGGCAACCAAGGCTGCTGGGCCTGGCTGTGAGGAGACACATCAGAGAAGGTGAAGGGGGAAGAGGGTGAGTTTTGCCAACTGGAGCTGCTTTTAGATACAGCCTCTGTCAAACGGAGGGATAAATTAATCTCCACGATGCAGTTTCACTGTTTCAGCGACCTACAAATTACTATGGAAATTGTATTTCTTAGCTCCCCGCCCCCCCCCCCCTCCTCCCCTTCGCTCTCCTCAGGCGGGAAAGCCGAGTCAGCGGAAAGCAGTGGTGAGGCCTAACGGGCTCTCGTCGCTGCCCGTTAAAAGCAGCCTGGGGAGAGCAGGAGGGAGTGAAAAGAGGGAGGGAAAACCCCGCCGAGGAGGGCAAATCCCTCTGTCTGGTGGACACTGAGGCCCGGTGCCCCAGGCCCACCCTGTGGAGCGCTGAGGAGAGGGGCCGGTGTCTGTCATGGCCGCCGCCTGGCGGGCCCCCTCGCCTCACCCAGCTGGCAGTGAGTGGGGCTGCGCCTGTCTCTGAGGGGAAAAAAGGTTTAAATGTTGGCCAGTGTGCTCCTCTAAACCCGGTGGAGGCAGTTTTGTTCCCCAACAGTGATCTGGAGCCGTGCATAGGGCCAAACCAGCCGATGTGAGGCCAGCTGGTTCTTTATTTGCTTGATGGATCCTTCTGTTGGAAGCCCCTCCCCTTTGCCCTTCTGTTACTGTTGCCAGATTTTGGCATCGTGCATTGCTATTAGTATATGTGCATGCTTTTTCATTATCAAAGGGAGAACTACTGTCCAGCATCCAACCTATTTCTTGCTGATGCTCTTCTGTGAGAGATATGAAGGCCACTGAACCAAAAGTTAGTCCTAAGATTTAATTTATCACCTGCACATCTGTAAGATCAATCACCTGAATGCCCTTAAGAAAAAGGCAAATCTTTTTTGAGGATTAAGCCGAAAGTAAGGGGGGGGGGACGGACACCATTTCCCAGGATAATGTCTCAGTAATGCTTCACTTGTGTTAAAAAGCTGGTGTTTTTCATCCCTTAAGCACTTGGCTAATAGAAGGTAATAATTGGGTTGATTATAATGTTTAGTTTGTTTTGTTGGTTTATTCTGTTTCCTACTGTGAGAAATATATTTGGGATGGCTTTAAACTGTTTCATTTTGTGGCTTGAAATCAAAATTAATCATAAGGCTTTTTTTTCTTTTTAATATAATGAAGTGTTTCAAGCTGTAAGATTCACCTTGCGTTGTACACCATCTCATACAAGCTGCATGCTTCACGGAGTTAAATAACAGAGTCAGGGCTTTTAATCATAAGTAATGGCAAAGGCAGAAGCAAATTAAGAGCTGCAGGCAAGAGCAGAATAACGTGTCCTGGTGAGATTTGAGAATTGATGGTTTATGTGGTTATTCATACTCCGGGAGCACCTGTGGGCTTTGCTTATGAAAGGTGGGCCAGGTGTGGTAGACGCCGTTGCACAGGACATTCCTGATGGACAGCAAGAGGCAAAAGGTGAATGAAATATACAGATGGAGCAGAGGACAATGCAACAGAAATATGCCCAGTTATGTTTTTATGAGAATAGCTGTGGGCATAATAAAGCTCTGTGGATGTTATGGACGTTTGGCAGCGGCAGAAGGGGAAGAGGTCCAGTCATGGCTCCTTAGGGGAGTTTTGATTAGTGTGTAGAAGCACAAAGATGCTCACAAAGTGATTCCAGGAGCTGCAAAGGAAAAGGTGTTTAAACTTGCAGTTTCCGGGTGATATGAAGAGATGGCAAGTAATTTTGTTGTAGGCAAGAAAAACTCATTGTGGATGTGATGTTGTACTTGAAGTTGTATTTTTTAAAAAAAGAAATAAAGGTTTTAGTAATATTGCAGAAAATGCCAGCTCTTGCCTGGGAACTGGGCACACAGTTATTAAGCCCCAAGAAGAGACTTGCCAGCTGAAAACCTTGCTGATATTTTCAGATTTCTGGAAAATCAATGCGTGCAAAACGAACTGATATAATTTGAAATATTAAGAATTTATATTAATATTTATTAATGTACATGTCTATCAAAATATGGTAATTCAGTGCAATTGGATCATCATAGCATTTTAATATATTTGGCTGATCACTTAACTCATTATCATTTCCAGCCTCCCTCTCCAAAGCTTTCTGCTTGAGGCAGTCATTAACATCCTGGGCAAGAAGGAATAACCCTCTGCCACGACAGAATTGTGATTTAATCTCACTTTGCATGAGTGGAAATCATTTCACATGCTGGGAAGTAACCTGAGAGGTTACTTCCATAGGTTAAGGGAACTTTTTTGCCATAATGTGACAGCTTTGTCTGATTCTCAGTCCATAGATGAACAGATTATAATTTCTGGTGCTCCTTTACAGTTTTCCTGCTACTATCTCTGCACCACCTTGCAAGTCCCATGCAGTGTCCTCTGTAATTCTTGTGTCCTGCATGGCAGCACGAAAACAGGTGGTTGTCTGTTTGTTATACATTTTTGCATGTGGTTGTTAATAACAATAACACCCTGTGTTTTGGTAAACACTGATTAGTCATTACCTGTTATTATTAGTGTTGTAGAAGACTGTTGCTGGCTGACACTGTAGTGATCCTTAAGCTTGAGTTCTGCCTCATTGATGTAAAGCAAGCAGAAGGCTCTCTTCCCTTCTCCTGATCCACCCCTTTTAGTTTGTTTCTCTGCATTTACTCCATGGTTACCTTCTCCACTGCTCTCCCTCCACCTTGCCCCCCTAAATTTGTAGTTCTCTAGTACTGTGTTTTCTACTGCAGTTTTGCTAGTTTCCTTTGTGTGGCTATTTCAGAGCTGGAAGTAGCCCACATTGTCCATTTGCAATGGCTTTAGGTTCTTGGCTTCTTTGCTTCAGTTGGATGCCTCCCTGGTTTGGACTTCTTTTAGCTGCTTTCTTGTCTTGATGGTCATTTTTCTGCTAGGCTGCAGTTGTCCGGTCTGAAGAGATCAAGCAGAATCCTGACCCTTTGTCCTCTGGAAGGAGGTAATTGAAATGTTTCAGTGTTCTTGAAGTAGGGAGTCTATATTTTCCCTCTCGCTTCTGCTATTTAGTCTCTTGGTTTTCTCTACTGATGCTTCTGCCTTCCTTCATGGATAAACAGGGAACAATTGGCACCACAACGCTTCTGTGTTTCACCACGGTTATGGTTGTGTTTACTTTAGTCCATTGTTTAACCCAGCACAACAGGTGACAAACTTTCCTTTTGCTTCAAAAGTCTGAGCTTGAACTTCTCCAGAACTCCTGGATTACAGATACCAGACCAGTAATCTGTGATCAGACACTTCCCCATTAAGTGGTGTAGGAGGTGGATTGAAGTCAGTGTTCATATATGACTTTTTTTTGTCTGTTGATCATCAGCTCCGTGGTCATTTCTGTGGGTGCAGAAATGCTTTTGTTTTCCATGATCTTTTTCAATGACTCCCATGAACTCTGCATGTCAATAGCCTCCTGGGCTATATGGGATAGTTGTTTTACCTCAAAATATGTTTCTCGATTGTAATACAATGCAGCAAAAAGCCTCTGGTGACAGTTTTCTCTTCTGTGTCCCACTAAGATTTCCTGATGTTGTACTGCAATTAAATCCATAGCTTTTGCTTCCCAGCAGTGGCTGGTTCTCCTGTATGTCAGCTACTGTCAGCTGTATGCAAGACTTGCTCTTGTTTTTGTGGATCTCTTATTGACATCCTGCATTTGCCCGTTGGCTTCAGCATAGCTTTGTCTCAGCTCTTGCTTGCAAGTATTATGGTCTGCTGTTACTGCCTTGTCAGTGTTGTAGGGATAGCATTGCAGCTGGCTACTCAATCCTGCAGGAACAGAATTGGTCATTGACCTAATAGCATAGCTGCCAATGTGGTGATTGAGTTGTTGGCAGTTTTTTCTATAGTGTGTATACACTGATAGCCCTTGGTTTTGCTGAAGTCACATTGTGTAGCTCTGTGTAATTGGAAATCTCTGCATCTTAAATCACTGCATACATTGCCTGCTTCTCAGAATGACTGTGGCTTTTAAAATGAAAAGATAGTGATTTTCAGCACATTTGATATGCTAAAGACTGCTTGTCTGTCTGTTGCCTTCTCCATCCCCCACCCACTCCATGTATCCTGAACCCAAATGCCTGTGTGTCGGGTATGTGTCTTGTTTTCATTTTACCTCAGGCTTCAGTACTTGTTCTGACAGTTACTGTTTTAACCTTTTCCCTGTCAGATCACTTACCTTTGCTGTTGGCAACCATTTCTCTAAGGTCAAGTGCAATTCAAGCCTCTCTCCTACATGGTAGAATAAAATGTCCCAAACCTTTCTCTGATTAGGAATCTCTGATGCCTACAGAGTTGAATGCTGATTGGAGAAAGGTCCTACTTACTACAAGACATGACCCCTCAGCACTGCGTTGCTCAGCAGTGCTTGGTCAGCAGCGACCAACCCCTGTGTTCCATTTCTTGGTTCTGGCTCTATGAAGAAAGGTATTTCTCTCTGGGCTTTTATTTTTTCCTTCTTTTTTTTTCCCTTGGATGTCAGTACTTACTAAACGCTCTTATTAGCTCTTACTGGGTTTGAGGCAGTATTCCTGGCAGGTGTGTCTCATAGGCCTTTCATTTTTTTCTTCAATTATGTTGTAAAAGTTCTCATTTTTTATTCCCGATAATTAGCTGTTAATACAGATTGTTCTTTCATTTACTGTCTCCATGTTTGAGTAAAGATTTTGTGTAGAAACTGCTTTCCTCCAGTTGCCAACCAGAAATCTGAGTCCCTATCTGTGCCTAAATTTCTAGTATATGGTCTTCTGTCCTGTTACTCTCAGTCCATTCTTTGCTACATTTCCATGGGTTTTTGTTTTAATTGCTAGGTCATAAAATTTCTCAATTTTACATCTTAACTCGCCTTTTTACTCAGATAATGACTTGCAAAAATAGTGTATATAATATGAAAGACATGAAAATGTACTAATTACTAATTATATCTTCACCAAAATCTTTTCAAGATCTGTTTTATCCTCTCCTGCTTTCATGGTGTTTAGCCAATGTGGTAAACAAATGATTCAGCAATATATGAGGCAATGGAAAACTTTATTTAATTTCTGATGTGAAAAAAAATTCATTAAGATTATTATCCCCTATGACATGTCTGTGTTTTCTGGGTATTCATCTTTCTGGTCTTTTGCCATTGGCCATCTCACAAGTTTTCATGTCTTTATTGTTTTGTTTTCTCACATGGCTTGAGTAGTAATTTTGTAGTAATCTGTATCTCTGGTTCTCCTCGATCCACATCAGGCTTATTGTTTTGCACAGACTACAAGTAAAGTGTGATACAGACATGTTTATTGTAGGGAACAAGAGCTTAACCCAAAACCAGAATTCAGCTGATTAAAGCTGAAGCCGTCAAAAATTTAGGCGTGTAAATTTAGGATTACAGTCCTGGGAACCTCGGCTCTGCTACAGCCTAAAACTAGGATAGCTACATGACTTTAATATCTTACTTTTTAATCTTAGTCTGCCAAGTTCCTGGACAGCCGCTTTTTGTATGCTGAGGTCTGTCTCTTTTTTCCAAAGTGGAACAGCCTCCTGCCGGTGCTGTGTCAGGAGGAACAGTGTCCAAGTCCCAGCAAGGCTGTTCTAGTAGGTGCTGCCACTGTGTACTTACCAGGCGTTCTTTATAGCTGCTGCTTCAGATAGAATAATGGAAAAGTATAGAGGATGGATAATTTCTCTTTTTTCTGTAAGACCTGTGGTTAGAGTTTTCACCTATATAAAGCAGAAGACCCTTCCTCTACCTGAGTGGGATCAAGCCTCTGTGTCCCTTCCTCGATGTAGAAGAGAATTTTCCCTTTGTCCTTTAAAATGCTAGCATTCATGCAATTTCAGATTCATGGGACAGCGATATGGCAAGACCCACTGGCCAGTTGATTAAAGTGCTTATCTTTGAATGGGGAGTCTTGCATTCTCATTCTTGCTTCTAGGACTGTTTATATGTTTTGAATTAAGCAGTTATTGGTTATAGCTCTGAGTCCTTCAAACTGATATTGGATAGCTTGTTTCAGGTGATAAACTGTGTCTGTCAGAGCAAAAACTAAATAAATGTAAATATCCCTTAGGCCAGGGAAATTCTCAGTTTACCTTGCTATTTTTGCAGTAATAAAAACACTTGGAAAAATCAGCATCTCAACTTCAAGAGGAATTTTATACAGGAGAAAAATGAATACAGAAGAAATGTGTGCAAAAGCAATTTACTGTTTTCAGTGGCTCTCTAAAATCCCTCTTCGTTTAACCTTTATCCACAACATATATTTAAAAAGCATTCCCTCCACACCTGGTCTAACTGAGAGTCCTTAATCAGGTCTTTGTCACTTTAGTTTATTGCAAATTGGAGAGAAATCACAAATTCAGCATTTTATAAACACAGCAAATGACCTCTGGTGAGGTGTTTCGATTTGTCTATACTGCCACTGATCTCTGTGACTGGGCAAAATCCTGGAGGCTTTGCTTGTAAGCTGGAAACTGAAGCAGGTGATACATCGGGCTTGTAACAGACCCTGCCCCTCCTTGTGCTTTCTAGGAACCCTGAGAAGTTCTCATATAGCTGCACCAAACTTATGTCTGACCGTCACCTATGCATACTATTATTAACACACCTCTCTCTGGGATCCTGAAATTCAGTGAATACCTTTTGTAGCCATTGGCATAGTCATTAGTGGGTCATTAGTGGAACTTCCTCCAGAAGAATATATGGGGATTGGCCTGTAATCAGACTTTGGAAGGACGCTCACAAGCCCAGCTGTATTTAGACTCTGTACTTTGCAAGTAGCAGCTCAAGTTGGCATTAGAGTCCAGATATGCTTCTTCGCCTATGCTTAGACAGCAGTCCCTTGTCCTTAAGACAAAAGAGAAACATGCATTGTTATCAAGCATTGAAAAACACTAGAGTGCCACTCTTGTTTGTCTGTTATCTGTTTACCTGCTGGTACAAGCATTAGCAACAAGGAGAAATGTAAAGGAAAGTCAGAGCATAATACTGATAACTGGATGCTCCATCACTGCGCTGCCCCAGTCAGTTCGGGCAGACTGACTTGTATTACCTTCCAGCAGACCTCTGCTTTAATTAAATATATTGGGAAGTGAAAGAAGTTCTATGCTCTTACTGACATTTTATATTAATATCTTGCAGAAACATTAGACTAAGCTAATTTTCTGGTTTATGCATAGATGTACACATTCTGGATTGAGAAGCAATATTTATTTCAATGCAAAAATATTTTCTGTTTATGCTATGGTCTTGTTATTACTTTATGTTCCTCTCCTACATTTGTTATATTTGGCTATTTTTTCTCTGATGTTAAGGCAGTAATAGCCTTTTGTATTACTGGTTTTTATGTTTTTGAGAGTATGGCAGTGTTGCTGAGCATTTTATGGTGAACTTTCTTCCATCTTCCAGTCACAATCTTGCAGTCATGTGTTTATTGGAAAATCTAATATTCAATTGAAGTGTTTTTAAAGGCAGTTTCTGTCCATGATGCTTATGGAGGAACTTGCAAACAGATATCATAGCCATCTGAAAATCAAATGGCAAATAAAAGCACTATAAGTACTTTTTAGACTGAATTATTTTTAGGTTTAGTTGCAGTATCTGAGGAAGTATGGTGGTGAGACACTGGAACAGAAAGAGGTTGCCCAGAGAACTTGTCGATGCTACATCCCTGAAAGTGTTCAAGGCCAGACTGGATGGGGCTTTGAGCAACCTGGTCTAGTGAGAGGTGTCCCTGCCCATGGCAGAGGTCTTGGAACTTGATGACCTTTAAGGTCCCTTCCAACTCTAACCCTTCTATGATTCTAAGCATAGCGCTGCAATTAAGGCATACCTGTTCAAAACTTGTAGTGCTGACTTTTTGGTGTATGTTTTTATCATGTATTCAGTGATGCCTCTGGGTCCTACTTGGAAATATAATGAATAATAATAACTTAGTAAATTGGACAGAGTAAAGTATAAAGACTATACAGGCGTGAACACACAGAGGGAAGAAAACACTCTGTTCTATAGTGTTTTTTTAGGTTTGTCTTCAGTATGAAAATCCCCATATGAAAACCACACTTTATAGAAACATAATAATTCTTCAGTAGAGTTTTAAAAATTAACTGCAGCAGGTGCTACCAAAAAGATAATAGATCCTCAAGTATATTCTCATTAATTCTACGTTATTACATACTGTACTAGACATATGGCACACCATCAGCAGAATTTTAAAAAGTAGAATTAGGGAGAAAGTGATAGTTTATCTACATTTCCCCTTATTTACAAGGGAAATAATATCTGCCTTAAAAAGATAGTAATTCAGGTTGAGGGGTAGCTATAAGCCCCATTCACAAATCAGTCCTCTGACTGGTGCTGTGCAAACACTGCACGAAGTCCTAATCCAGATGCTTAGAATAGAAGTATGTACAGTGATTTCCTTCTCTGCTATGATAACCACATGTAGAGGAAAATCCATGCAGTGAAATAGGTTCTTTTGTGCAGGAATAAGCCTTCATGGAGATGCTGAAAATATTGAGAGATATGCTTGTGTGTCAGGGCCATCTTTAATGGGTGTGTTTTTTCTCCCGATCTCCCTGCTCGTCAGGTGCAAATTGATGTTTGACTTGAGCTGCAATTGAGAATGTATTTTAAGATGTTAATTTTAGAAGCTATCATTGTGATAAGAAATAGTATTTCAAAAGTGCTTCATAATGGGTGGAGTACCTGGCTGTCTGCTTGTATTAGTGAGATGTGGTGTTTTTTCCAATATCCAGCTGAATATAGGACTGAGGATCAATTTTAGTTTTAGTTAACTGCCAAGGCCCAAATAGTGCACATGTTGCATTTTATGTCACTTTGCACATCAAACCCCCTTAAAACAAGAGTAGAGAGCTATGAATGCTCCTTGGTCTCCTGCTTGTGAAAATACTGTAAGAAAAAAAGAATCCTGCTAACATGTCATGTCATTCTTTACTTCTTAGCTCTGCTTGTAAATAGTTAGAGGTCAAGAACATGCTTGTGCAGTTTTTGTTGCAACAGGAATTTTAATAAAATAAGGTCCATTAAAAACTTGCATGAAAATAGATTTACATTAATAAATCTAGTTTATACTTTTCATGAAATAGGCTACGTATTAGACATTTATAGCTTGCTACAGATGCAAATGGCAAGTGGACCCCTGAAAGCAGTGCACTCCCTAATCCCACTGCTCGGGCTGTCAGTATTATCTTCACACTTCAGAAGTTGGTAAAACTTCACTTACTGTTTTTTCTAGGAGATTCCACAGAGAGAGTGTAAAGAACCTTTACAGAGGGTAAACAGTTATTTTCTTATGGCTTTTTGATCTACTCAGTATTTGACTTTCACAAAGCATTTTACCTGATTGTAATAGTTTAGCTCAGATCTCTTGTTAACTCTCTTTTTTTTTTTTTTGGTATTTTTTTTAATAGAACCAAGAATGATGGTAGTATCCTTGGTTGACACTGCTTGTCAAAGCAGCAGAGACTAATATATGCTAAGAAACATGCCCCTCTTGATCCTGACAACTTGAGTAGGGTTTTGAAACTGAGTAGTTGAGTTGGTAGTAAACCCTGTCTTAATTCTGCCAGTCTGCACTTGAAGCACTAAAGCAACCTGCTTTCTTTTTATTGTAAAATAGAATGATCCAGCCTCGATCAGTCATCTCTTTACAAGACCTCATTTCTTTGTTACTTGTGATTTGGCACTGGGACATCACTGGTACTTTGACATATGAAATAACATCTTTCCCTGTCCTTCCTAAGGTTTCTTAATTAACGCTTTTATAGCATATCTGGATTGGATTATATCCCTGGCTTTAAGCTTTAAATTGCCTACCCCATTTTACAGCCTTTTTAAAAGATGGTGATATGACTTTAGAAAATATATTATGAGAAAGATTAGCAGCATGCAGTAATCTTAAAACTTGTAATATGTAGCTCACCAGAGGCTTTTCTCAGGAATATATCTGTGTGTATATATGCAGATAAAACCTAGTCTTTTAGTCAATGTGTAAGGCTAGAAAACTAAAACTGCCTATCTTTTCACTCTCTTTCACTTACATTTCTTTAGGTTTGAAGAGGTTTGGCAGACTTTCCATTGCAGGACTCTAGTCTATGCTATATGCTCTGAGACTTATTTTAGGAAATACTGGACTATTTTTTGACACAATACCTGACTTCAAATGCAGTAGCTGTGCATCTGTTGCCTTTTGTTGGCTGTATCCATCATGCCAATCGCTATGGCTCAGAAGAGGTACAATTTTAAGGAGACATTCCTGTTTAGTCATGTCACTTTAATATCGATGTCTCTCTCAGACTGGGCCAAAAATCTGTGTTCTATATTCCATCAATGAAAAAAAATAAATAAGGAAACGTAAAAATGCACATGTTAGAAGAATGCCTCCATAAATTTTGGAAGCTGTGCTTAGGGGTGAAAGAAGTCTCCCCATGTTCTCTCTCACCCTCATTTGTCTTCTAGTCCCCAAAAGAACTAATTAGACCTTTACAGGACATTGACTTTTCTTATATGTACAAATTTCTACCAGTCAGGATAGACTTCAACAGAATCAGTGAAAATTCTTAGAAGAACTGATGTGAGGTATGGAGAAAACTTAATTCTTAGTGTGTCCGTTTTCCAGTCTTGTTCTTTGCTGTGGAAAAATCTAAAAAACATCCCTCTTTGATGCTTTGGGTTGGAAAATTGGTGTGTGTCAAACCATTTTAAATGTTATAATTGTTTTGCAGAGTGTTTTTCTCCAATGCAAACATCATTGAGAGAGTTAACCATGTCAGCTGAGAAGTAATCTGACAGCGAGGCATTTTCCACCCTGGTGTCCAGTGTGGTGGAGGAGCTATAGATACCAGTTCAGAATTAGAAGCTTATTATACACTAGTCTTACTTGTCTCATGTTACATATTTTTGGGCAAGACAATCACGGGAATTTGTGGAATTTTTTTTTTTCTTCCCCAGGTAATTCAGTTAGCCAAAGGGGTCTGGAGGAACAAGGGCTATTTTGTAAACCAAGGTTAGTTTTAATGGCTCATTTTAAAGTAGAGCTTGCTGCCCATTGAAACCCTGTGCGTGTTGGCCTTTGTTTTTCTGCAGATGAAATGCTACAAGGACTGGGGGCTACTGCTTAGGCTGGGAGAGGGACCCAGTCGCTGTGCCAGCGAAGTGTGCTTGAGAGTAGCTTGTCAGACTGACTAGATGCCTGATTTTTACTGCTCCTTGTGTACTGATGAGAAGGGGAAGGAGCTCGAGCTTCTCCTTTTTCTGCTGGTGTATGTTTGCTCTTCGGTATGTGGCTCTTTTCTCCTAAATCTTGATGGATGCTTTGGCCAAAAAGACAGCACTACACAGTACGTCGCCTTCCAAACCTGATATGATGGGGTTAGTCAAAAGAGGTTATCTAAACTGTTTGTACATAGTAAGGTCCTTAGAGATGAATGTGTATGCTTAGGATCTCTAAGAATAAAACCAAGATGAAGATTAAAATATATAATTAAATTAGCTGATAACAGGAATGCGTCAGGGAAAGCTGGTGTCTCGCCAGCTATGATGTCTACTAATTTGTTTCCAAAGCAGACTTTCTAGTTCTTTGAAAAGCTATTGAAAAATCTACTGCAGTGTAGGAGGAGATTAAGGAAGGCTGGTCCCATCGATACATCCTAGAGTTTTTTCCTTGGAATTGTTAATAAAAGCAAATAGACTTGATGCTTTCCCTGAGTTATGGAAATACTACAGTCTGTTACTGATGCAGTAGATACACATAAGGACTCTTAGGAATTTATTTTAATGTTCGGAGTATTGATCGAATAGTAATCAGTTTCTCTAATGTTGACATTAGTTTACACAATTATCTCTGATAATGTGCTAGTTCAGATTATGGAAAGAAGCGTAGATTTTGTGGCCTAAAAGGGATCATTATGACAACCTAATCAGAGCCTCTATGCATACAATCCTTCTTGTGTGATAGCCCCTAGTTTCCTTGGGTAAGTACTTTGCTTCACAGAAACTGCCTCAGTTACTGTGTCTTTCTGTGTATCTCCAAGAAAAATACTTGTCCAGAATTGAATGAAGTAAGGCCTGCTTAGGAAGCACAGAAATTTCATAGAATCCTAGAATGGTTTGGGTTGGCAGGGACCATTAAAGGTCATCTAGTCCAAACTGCTTTCCATCGGCAGGGACATCTTTCACTAAATCAGGTTGCTCAAAGCCCCATCCAGCTTGACCTTGAACACTTCAAGTTATGGGGGATCTACAGCTTCTCTGGGCAACCTGTTCCAGTTATAAACATTTCCTTATGTCCAGTCTAAACCTACGCTCTTTCAGTTTGAAACCATTGCCCCTTGTCCTGTCGCTATAGACTTTAGTAAAAAGTCTCTCTCCCTCTTTCTTATAAGCCCCCTTTTTTAAATATTGAAAGGCCTCAGTAAGGTCTCCCTGGAGCCTCCTCCAGTTCTGAGGCCTCCAGAGCTGGACACAGTACTCCAGGTGGGGTCTCCCCAGGGTGGAGTAGAGGGGCAGAATCCCTTCCCTCAAGCTGCTGGCCACGCTTCTTTTGATGCAGCCCAGGGTATGATTTGCTTTCTGGGCTGCAAGTGCACATTGCTGGTTCATGTCCAGTTTTTCATCCACCAGTGTCCCCAGGTCCTTCTCAGCAGGGCTACTCTCAGTCCCTTCATCCTCTAGTCTGTGTTGATCCTGGGGATTGCTGCAACCCAGGTGCAGGTCTCTGCAACAAGGCCTTGCACTTGGCCTTGTTGAACTTCATGAGGTTTGCAGAGGCCCACTTCTCAAGCATGTCAAGGTCCTTCTGGATGGCATCAGAGTTACTAAAGGTTATGTGAGATTACGATCCAGTTAAAAAGCTGTTATAAATTGTAACCTTTCATCTTAAAATGCTAGCAAATGCTAGGTCTACCGTTAGGATAGGTGTGAGTATACACTGATCTCTGTATTCGAGACATGATTTTATTAGTGCTAGTAAATGGTGAACATCTACATAAAGCAAAGCATACCGTAGTATTAAGGGGAAGTCTATTTCCCAGGCGTAGCCAATGGGCAATTCTAGTTTGTCAGCTGATTTCTCCATGGCTCTGCTCTCCCAATTTCAGATCTGTGCAGTTTTTCCCAATTTTCTGTGCAGTGGCAGATTATGAACTGAACACCACACCTGTTTTTCACATTCTTTTCTGAATACCTTCTTGCAACTCTAACTTTGAAAAAGTTTCAAAGATGTGGTTTTGCTGTATGCACAGATCCACTTACACTGCTTAAGGCAACATACCATTCTTGCATACCCAAACAGCTTTACTCAGCTACCATTTGTCAACAGCACTTCTTTTGCTCCAGGCTATTTTGGCTAGGATATGTTGTTTAAAAACAGATCATTCTAGCTACGTGATTATATGAATATCTTTAGTCATGCATGTACTACACCTCCCTATTAATTAGGTACTTTTTCCTCCAAAGTGATTAACAAACTAATTTATTCTGCTAATTACCAGAGGATTTGACCCCTGACCCGGAGAATTATCATAGATTTGAGACAGGACAATGCTCCAGATTTCTTCTATGACTAGCTGATTAGAGATCCTCTCAGCTGTTGACAGTCTGCACAATCAGGGGAACAGTTCTCTCTTGAAATGGCTTTCCATCAATGGTGCACTATGTGAGGAACAGCGGGAGCTCTTTTATAGGGAGGAAGGCAAAGCATTTCCTTTGGAGTGCTTATCTTGATTGATGATCCACAGAAGTGTCCATGGCGTCCTCGGTTAACCCCAGCTCTGGAGCTCAGATTGGTTTCCAAATGCCGGGGTTTCTGGGCTTACCTCCATTTTAGGCACTTCCTTTTTCCTTCTCATCTAGGATTCCAGGATCTTCTGCTTACATGTATGTAGAAGTCAGAAATTCTCCTTTACAAAAGTTGCCATAATGACTTCTCTTATGAGAAGGGCATTAGAGGTGTGGTTAGGCAGGCAGAATTAATTTGCTGTGAAAGTAATGAAACTCTTTTCCACCTGAAAAACACTTCTGCCTTTTCTGTTTATACTTGTAAGGGAAGTTAATCTTGGTGATTATCAGCACTGTGTATTTCCTCAGGTTCAACCTTCATGAAAGAGTTTAGCAACCAAAAAAGGGTCATGACATATGACTCGATGTCTCCTGGCTCCCTAAAAACATACCGTTTGCCTGTGCCAATTATCTTCCAGGGTAAAACGCTATTTTGGAAGAGGACCTAAACTAGCTTTTTCTTGGTTGAGAATTAGACCCTTTACCCTTTTGATTCTTTAAAAGACAACTATGTTTGGAGAAAAACAAACTGAAAGTTATCTACTGTGACTTTCCTAGAGCCTTTAGAGGTGGAGTATTTTCTTGTATGTCAGGACTGTTTGCTCTTGGAGGGGCTCTAGGAAGGATAGTTTTGGCAATGCTATCTTTTATGGTCCAGTGTTCTTGATATTGAAAAGATGTGCCCCTATTTTGGGTATAGGCTTCTTCAGAGAATTCTCTGAGATCTACAGAGGCATGTTCTCATTCGTGAGTTTTCTGTTCAAATCTTATGCTTATGACTTCCAGTTTAACATTCTGAAACTGGAGAATCTTTATGTCTGCAAAAATGAAATTTGTGTGTGGAAGATGCCCACCTGAGCAATGATGTGCCGCTGCTGGCGATCTCTAATATTTTACTGTTGAATGTAATTTTAGAATACTTAGCAGAATGTAAGTTTGGTTTAACATGTAGGTTGTTAGACTTATTGTTGGGGTAATTCTTCTATGAGCTTTTCCTCAGATCCAGCCCAGGTGTAAAATACTGAAGTTCATTAAGGTTTTTGTCTAGAGGTGGACTGATGTCTAAAACCAGCCTCAGATTCTCAATATTCCTTGCTTCGTGCTGCTGCATTCATGAACTGAGAAGTGCAACTCACCAGGGGATGCAGTCGCAGCAACCAACTGGAAAACCCAGCCTTTTGAGGAAGCTTGTCTGATTCTGTGAGCATTTTCTTACAATGAGATGAATATACTCCGTCACTTCTATTGTTTTTAAACAGACTGCTGTATTCAGCAGCTTGCTGAAGAGCTTTTCATGTTACCTGTGTTTAAGAACTGCTGGATTGAGTTATAGATCAATCTAGCCCGAACTGCAGCGTTCTGCAGGGGTTCATCTGTCTTTCTGTGTTTAGGGAAGCAAGTGGTTTTTTAAACAAATACATTCATGCCACTGCCATCAAAGGGACAATTTATAGGCACAAATGGAACCTAGAGGACAGTAGTAAATTGCAAAATAACCCCAGAACATTAAGATTTTGTAATCCCAAATCTGTTTTAATACTTTGGGCTGGGTTTATTCTCATTTAGAGTAGCATAAAAACAGGAGGAATAATGCTATTGAAGTCAGCAGGAGTGATGCTTGCTAAAATGAGAATAGAATCAGAGTATAATCAAGTGAGAGATGTGTAGTATAATGAAAATCATCTTAAAAATACCTGCTCTGACACATGATGGTTTGAAGACTTTGAAGGTTTTTTGAGGAATTTTATCATTTCAAACGTATCTAGTTTCCACAGAATAGAAAGACTTGCAATCTCCCATGAGGACCTGAAAGCCAGTCTGTGGACATTCTATCGTCTTCATCCACAGGAAAATCAAAACAAACAAGAAACAAAGCTCAACAACAAAAAAGAAGTACAGGGCTAAAAGGGAACATGACAATTTACTTAGTTTATTGTCCAGCTGCAAACCAAGATCAGTTCTCCCTTAGTCATTCGTGGGTGATACTACAGCATCCTTAGAAAGGTTTTCACTCTCTTACTGTCTTAACTTGTACCATCTGCACTGCCCACCACAGATACGACAATTTTTGCCACTTTCTTTATGACTGGCTGTTAAAAAGCCGTTAGCCTTTTTCTTATCCTTCTCAATTAAACAGTTACTTTTCCTTCTGTGCAAGTGTTTTTGCTTGTTTTTCTCCATGCTGCCTCCAAACTGATCTACATGTTGTGTCTCAAAATGGGCATAGAACCCCAAATGCTGAGTCAAGTAAAAACCTTACTGGAAGTGTATGAAAAGCTTTTCTCTCCTTCACTGATCCCAGCATAGTATTTGCATTTCCCAAAAGCATAATATTATTGTCTTATACTGAGTTTAAGATTTGTTTTAATACAATGTGCTTTCCCTCAGAACTTCCATCTACCTGGAAATTCCCTAACCCATATTCATGTACTTCATTATTCTCACTGAAATGTGCTTTCTTGTCTTTATTGCTTTTTTTTTTTTTAATTATTATTATTTCTCCAGTTTGAAATCTGTCTAAATTTTGATACTGTGGTGTTGACTAGTACAATAGTGTGTTGGTCAGCTTATTTCAAAAATAAGACACACCTATGCACTGTAATGAGCTGGAGAGATATATGTTACAGATGATGCACTCGCATTTGTTGACTTTGTGGTGGGTAGGAGGAGTACAGCTGTACCCTCGTCATGACAAAGTAGATGCTGATTGCATAATGGCTGTAGATCTGATCTGTGATGTTCACATCACCTTTCCAAGCCAAACCTTAGCGATCCATTAGTGTAAACTGCAGAGTAAAACAAGCAATCTGCTCGGCTCCTGATATAGAAGTATTCATCTCTTTGCAGAATTATACCCAGTTATGTTTTATAAATAATGAGATACTACAGCATTTTCCAAACATCTATTAATATCCAGGAGATACAAGTGCTAGTGATAAAAATCACTGCACCATTACCAGTTCTTCACAGGGAGAATGTTGCTGTCATTCTCAGGCTGAAGGCAAAGCAGAAGAAATGTATTTTTTTCTGTAATGCTTTTACCCTCCAAAGAAATCAAGGTGAAATTAAACCCATCATAGCTGTGCTGAAAAGTAAAATTTACATGAGGAGAATATGAATGCAGTTTGCGGGCAGACTCTGTTTTCTGCCTCTAGGAAATACAATGAAAGTACAAACCAGCTGGCTGAGTATAGTTTGTGAGTGTTTTTGTAAAGCTGTAGGCAGGCCTGACAACACTCACACATAAAGTATAAGATCACACATCTGGCTTCCACCTCACGCTACCAAGTCCCTTGGCTTGTGCATCTTGCATTTGAAGTACGCATGGTTTCTCCCCTGTGCTGTGACCTCGTAGGCTGTGTGCTCTCCAACAGCAGCCTGGCTTCATGGCTCTTTTCTTTCATTGGTCTGTGATGCGTGGGGACATATCCACATCTAAATATCTCTATAGATTTAATCTTGGCTTCTCCGTGAACTTGATTCTGAGTTTAACAGACACTGCCAAAGAGAGGTTTTTCAGTGGCCTGCCAGTGAGAGTTTAAGTACATTGATGCTTGCCAATGCATGGAACAATTTTGGGATAGCTATACAGACACTGTTCTTCATTGCTTTTTCCATATTAGCTTAATCCACTGTGAAAGAGGATAAAACTAGAAAAAACAATGCTTTTCCTGTGAAAGAAGTTGGTTGTGGTATTACCCTATCCTCTCCATCTCCTTTGTTGCAGGGGCCCACTCTGGTTTTCGTTTTGCATTCACTGGTGAGTGACTTCACACATAGGTAAAGTCACCAGGTATTCTCTAAGGATCCTTGCAGTTTTCACCACTCTCAAGTCAATTGGCCTGTGCATCCCAGTTTCAAAACTGAGTTAATGGTTCACAGTCAAAGGCATTTGTGCTCACAAGTCAGATACAGAACTGAAGCCAGATATCCTAGGTAGCCTGGGGTTTTACAGACATTTAAAATGAGTACTTTTTCACATTCTTATGTGTTTGCAGTGCCTTTATTTGTGGTATTTATGTATATACTACAGAAGTAGTAACTGCATGCAGTTAAGAAACCATACTTGGTTTATTTTGATTTTGGCATATTTGAAAAATGGTTTAGTACACATCGAAATGTTGCACAGAGAGTGCTGGCTAGATTCAATGCAGGTTAGACTCCAAGCATACCTCTTGTTTAATTGCTGTGATGTCTCCTTTGCTGTGTCCTAAGGCTGGAAGTTTCCCCCTATTTACCTAAATTTTCCCTAAAAAGGTATTAGAATATGTGGTTATTGAGGGCCACTCAGTCTCAGCTCTGTCTTGTCCTTCTGTTACCACACCGCTGTAATAGCTACATATAACAGTCTTTAATACCTTTTTCTTCACAGTATTTTTATGGCAGGGCAGTGTTATGGTCCACTTAGGAGACTGACAGACACAGTCACGTCTGTCATCATTAATTCATGATCAATTCAGGATTCCTGATGAAATATAGACATATGCAGAGTAAACACCTTACATCTGATCTGGTCATCCCAGTTTCCTACTAAAATTTATGGGGATCTAGTGAGTGAACTTTACTGAGGCTTGCCCGGAGGTTATCTCTGTATGAAATAGATGCTGATACAAATCAAATTACTTCTAATCTGAAGTGGTTATTACTTACAAAAGGAGCATATGTAACTAGAGCTTAGCTAGAAATATTTAAATTGTAGGGGGTTAAAGGTGTGAAAGAAAGCTCAGCTCATACGCTGAGGTTATAGCATGGCCAACAGCTCAGGTGATAAGAAAACAGTGAGTTAACTGTGGACTTCATATTTGGTTTCTGGGGAAAGTCTGACACACTGTTGGCTTGAATCCTTCTCTGTCATTGTTGGGTTTTTCTTGTGTGACCTTGCAGACATAAGTGAAGTGTAGGTTGAAAATGGGCAACTGTGGTGCATTGGAGCTGTATAACTATGTGTCCATCTAAATATCACAAAAGAGAAGTTTCACTGTGCAGGAACAAATCCATGAGGAGAATGCATGTTTAGGTAGTGTACTTTACACTGGCCTATCTGTCCTGTTTCCACTACAGAGGACAATCTAGAAGGGGAAAATTTGTGCTGTTGTATTGAAACGCAGGAATTTTGTGCTTGTTGAATGCTTTATTGCATGCTCTTAGTGACGGTATATGAAGAAGGAAGACTTACCGTGTTGCTATCTGGAAACTCTAAGGCTGGTACTCAGTATTGATTTAGTCATTGTCCACGAGAACACTAAGAATTATACCTGCTGTGGTTGTTATGCTTTCATCGTAAAGCTTTTATTGAGCAGCCTTGGCCAGTAATACTAATGGATGGAGCACTATTAAGCTCACTGCTCTTGTAGGTCAAATGAAGTCTCAAAATTTAGTAGATGTTCAGTGTCTCCTTTCTTTGTCAGTGATTCTGCTCAAATTTTTCCCGGCGCATGTTACAACAACTAAATTGTGCGAAAAATCTCATTCTTCAAATGATGGGGCTTCAAAGACCCTAGACACATGAGGAACCTGAACTGGCAGTTACTGGAGGCATTAGGAACTCTCCCATACACTGAGACAGGATCTCAATCTCTTTTCCTAACCCTGAGTATATAATCAAAGTAAGGACTTGAGCAGAGTTTCTGATATTAGCACTGTGTTATTAGCTACTCTATTGTAAATACTGTTTTTCATCATAGTTTTCAGAGTGTGGGAAAAACACTTGCTAGTGGTTGTAAATGGCAAAACTAATGGGCCGGATAATTGCATAACTGTGTCATCTGGCATTATTAACAAGTGGTTTTAAGAGCTCAAAATTTCATGTGTATCTAATGAAAACTCCAGGTCAGCAGACCCTACACCAGTATAGTTACCTTGGATTTCACTGGAATCAGATCTCAGCGTGGCCAGATACCTAATTCATCTTGTAAACTTCTTTATTTGCACATAGAAGCTTTCTGCCTTTCAATGTTTTGCTCTCTGTTTTGTCAAAAGTAAGCATTGATAAAGAATGCCCAGAAAGTAGGGCTGCTTCTAGTTGGAAAATGTATCCACCTGAGGGAATGGATAAATGCAGAGGACTGTAGATGGTATTTCTGGTGGTGGTACAGCCCATTGACTTGTAGTTAGTTGCTAGGAAAAGTCTTGGATCCTTACAGTTGTTGATCCTTAGGAAAGCTACTGGGCTTTTAACGTAAGTGAAAATTTGAGTTGGGAACATCTTAAAGATAGAGATCCTTAATGTGTTCTTTTCTGCTTTAAAATTCTAAGGAAATCTTCCTATTCCATGTAATTTTATTTCTTATATACAAAAAAAAATGTTTCAGAAAAGTTTAGAATATGGAACTGTAGAATTAATTTCTTAAGGACATACGTTGTTAGTCTACTGTCAGAAGCATTTTCTATAAGATTGAAATGTCAGCATTACAGTATATTTATTTAAATAGCCACTTGTTATTCAATGTTCTTCCTGACTCAGTTGAACACTGTGTTTATCTGCATATGTGAGCATGTGTGTGCTGTCTAGTACATTCATAAATAATCTTGGAATTACAGCATCAGCATCCGCCTCTTGATGAAATAGCCACAAACATTTCCTTCACTACAGACATTTGGAATGCAAGCAACCCTGCTTTACTCTGTGGGTTTTTTAAATATTGCCTTGTCTTATGTGGAGAAATTTCCAGAAAAGAGGCATCTATTGTGAATAACATCACTTACGGGTGGTGTGAACTGAGACCTATAGAAGTAGTACAAACAGAAATCAGCAAAAAAAAAGATGCAAAATAAGAGTACTGAGGGGGGAAAAGTGCTTGATTTTATTCTGTAAAGACTTTGTATTTTAGGCATATGCAGAGTTTACATTTTTGTCAGCTTTACTTGTTGAGGATTTTATTTTCTCAAGAACAACTTATTAAAAAGTAATTAAGCATAATATGTGAAGAATCATTGTGAGCCCTTTAAGAGGTTAGCAAAGGGCAGTCTATCATGATGCTTGTAAATCATAAATTTAATATAAATGTGTGTATAGGAAGAGAGAGAGGTCTGAGACAGAGAGGTAAAAAAATAAATTAATGACCTTAAATCTAGCGAATCAAAATTCTCAAATTAGTCTCTGACCTTTTACTACCTTTGGACCATGCTCCAAAGTTTTAGTGGACAACTTAATGGCAAGAGTTTTTCTGTCTTCACTGTAGGTTTCATCCTGCCTATGTTTGAGAGATGCCACAGAAGCATAACAAAGGCATTTTTCTATTCTTGGAAGTCGATGATGAACCTTGTAGTCATTCCCATACTTCTTTCAGTGGAGAAGATCATGCACACAGAGAGGAATAAATCTCCTTTATGCTTTCATAGCCTTATGGCTTCATACTTCAGGAGACGAGGTGACCTACTTAGGGGAAAAAAAAAAAAAAAAAGATGGTAAAAGAGAGTAAAGGACAAAGGAGCAATAACCTAGTCTGGATTTGTGAAGAACTGTAGCAGAATAAACTGATGATTTTGTTTTCTGGAGATGTGATTCAACTTGCTTTCTGCCTGGGGCTCCTCATAGCTTTGGTTGCAGAGATCCTATGGAAAGTGAACACATTTCAAGTTGTCAAACTGTTTTGATTAGCAGGCAGTGTGATGGAGTGGACAGAGGAGAGGCTTCGGTGTTTGGAGGGAAACAGATTTTTAGTCTTAGCTTTGCAACTGATATTGCTGTGTGTATGTTAGTTCTCTTTGTTTCTTTTCTCACCTCCTGTCTGTCTTGCCTCTGAAGACAGTAAGCTCTTCAGAGCCAAAATTGGCTTACACTGTATGTTTGTATGTTGTCTGGCACACTTAGATGCAGATCACAGTTGGGGTTTCTACATGCTGCTGGAATATAAATAATAAACCTCCTTTTTCTTTCACTAATTCCAACTCTGCATCTCTTGATATTTCCCTAGTTGTGCTCAGTTATTTGACGAGATTGCTGAGACATTTCAAGAAACGCATGCAGTCCTTGCTTACTAGTTATCCTACTGATGTCAGAACGAAACCCCAGTGACTGCAGCTGAACTTGGGATGGAGCATTACAGAAATAAAGTTGAAGTCCCAAATGGCTTTCCAGTAATGACAGGTGCAGGAATGATGATGAATTTTCTGTACATGTGATGCAGTTTGTTTTGTGCACATTGAACTGATGTAAGGAGCAATTGTTTTGGCCAAATGCAGCATCCTCTTGCTGAAATGTTACTCACGTCACACCACATCTTAATATTCATAAACGTCCCAGAAGATGTGTCTGATCTTTCCCAGAAAAGTCTTACAAAAGCTCCACATCTCTGAAATCTTGCCACTCCTTGTTTTTGTGCTAGCTCTGCTTCAGCATAAATGGTCTAGTTGCTTCTTTCTCTGGAAGTCCTTCAGAATGAGCTTCACCATGTAATTCCTGTAGGGCTGCTCATAAACTATATAATACGTGGAGACTATCAAAATTTGAGAATCATGCTGTGAAGGAAACTCCCTGGCTCCATGGAGGAGAATGTTTCTTGGGATCCACTAGATCAACAGAGATTTTGCTCTCCAAAATTGCCAACTTAAAAGATATTCATTTTAGGCTTTCAGTTCAGGTGCAGGAACTTGGGATCTCTATAGTCAAGTGGAGAGGAACATACCTTTCCAGAATGATTTCAGACCTTGTAAATTTTAAGGATGCTTACCTCCATTGACTGAAGACCCCAACTGTACATAGTAAGTATCATTTTCTAGTGTTTTCCCTTGTGGTTCTATTTCCCAGTTTCCCAAGAATGTGAAGCATTTGCAGTCATGCTTGTGTGTTTCTGTCTTATTTTTCCTGTTTCAGTAATTTTAAAAACAACTCCAGCAAAGCTATCTGAGGGTAGAAGTCTATATTACCACAATTTTCTTTGAAAATAGGTAATCAGATAAGAAAAGACACAATTTATAGACCCTTGAAGGAAGACTGCAGGGTAGTTTTTTGTCTTATCAAGCACTAGAGGACTTGAAAAGGAAAGGTTGTTATGAAATGCCCCACTTGCTGAACAAACGTCAGTTGGAGCTGACATCTCATTAGACACTAGAGAATCTAACCATTAGCTGTGTCTTGATAGAAAAGTTTGCTTCACTAGTTCTGCTGCACCACAAAAATACTTTTTTTTTTTTATCATCAACTTTTATTGTCTGCTTTTAGGCCAGTTGTTTGTTGTGTGACTGGCAAATCCAAGTACTGCAATCTGCAAGCAGCAGTGCAAAATAGCACTGTGCTGTGAGTGACTCGCATTGCTATGTACTCATTAGAACACCACCAAAGACATATATTAAAATACAATGGAATGCTTCAGGAGACAGAAATGCAACTGAAGCAATATTTTCCTCCATACATGATCCCATTGACGCCAGTAGGATTGTCTGAAGTTTAAATTAGCATATAACCTGACCTCAGCTGTTTAACATTAAGTAGTAGGGACAAATCTATTTCCATTAATCATGGCGATGGTGAATTTAAAACGTCTGCATTAAGTCATTGTGCTAATCTAAGAAAGCAAAGGTTGATGCTCTGATTTGAGACAGTAAGAAATAGGAATGAAATCTGAAGTAAGGAAATGGGCAAAGTGGTATTAAAAATTGCTTTCATGCAACCCTTTTTGTTCTGCATTAGTTTTTTGCATTGATTTGGTAAACTGGAAAAGAATAGTGCCCACTTAATACAAGTTTGTGGCATTCATATTATATGAATAGGCCACTGAAGTTAAGGATTCTTCTGCCCTTTAGACATATATAGACAGTTACTGCTTTCCCTGTGCATATTTGCTTTTCAAATAGTGGGAAGAAATTTGGTTATTGCAGATGGTGAGTTCATTTAGACTCATAGCAATTCTCAGTTTTTAATGTAGGAGCTTGGGCAGGGAAGCTAAGCAATGAAATTCTGAACTTCTCCCTCTTATGGGTCATCAACAGGAAGCAGGTTTTGGAAAGATCAAAATGTATTTTGTAGTTGCAATATGCCACATATTTTACTGAACTGTAGCGCACTAGTGAAATGACTGGTGGTGCTTTGAAATGTCTGTGGTACTCACTTGTGCCAGAGTCATGGAAGATGTGTACAGGCAAAATTCAGAGTGCAGGAGGAGAGTGAAGTATTGCCCCATTGTATAAATAGAAACACTTATTGAAATATCAAAAGACTGCTCATTTAAACAGCATGTTGTGGCTGTACTTCCTATACAAATAAACAAGAAACTTGGTTCCTCACATACAAATAGTCCCAGGAATGAACACAGTATCTCATAAATTCTCTACTGTCCTAGCCAGTACCTATCAGGGGTTAATTTGCCAGTCAATTCTTCTTTCGCTACGCAGAGGACTGGTGTCTTTGGAGACTGTGAAAAGACTCTCATTATTTTTAGTAGACTTTGGATCAAGCCTGGGTTCTAGCTTTAGAATGTCAAGAGTTTGGAAGCTCTGCATGTCTCCTGTCTGGACTGATGTGACTTGGCCATGCCAGTGCTCTGTGTGTGTGCACATAAGCACTGGCATTTTCTAGCATTTTCAAAAGTGCTTCTGGAGTGCTGGAAGTCAGCTTCTCTCTCTGGTCAAGTTCAGGTATGAACGAAGGTGAGCTGGGCAAAACTTCATCTTCAGCAATACTGAGGTCATGAGGGTGGGATGAGGAAGCAGACAGATAAGACAGCATAGGTATTATATGTGCTTTAGAAAGAAGGAGTTGCATCTAATCCCCTTCAGACACTGCGTGCGGACCATTCTTGTCAGCTGCCTTGTCCATGCCTGGTCATCTGTGGCCAGATAATTATCGTACTGTCCCAGGCCAGCTATGGAGATGCACAAATTTTCCTTCTGAGAGAAACGTTTTGCTCGGTATGGCCAGCCCAGGGTCTTTGCTGGCCATTTTTAGGTCATGGGTGGTGCATAAGATGCCAGTTATTATCTATTGTGCCTGGAGCTGGTCCAGCACAAGAATCATGATTGCATCATCAAGCTGAGGTCAGTGGGGTGCCTGACCTGTATGCCCATTAAAAGCTAAGGCAATTAGCTGAATGTTCTCCAGGAATCTGGAATGTGTTTCTAATCGCAGATCTGAAATAGCCCATATTTAAAGAATTAGAGTAAATTGCAAAAGGCAGAGAGGACTTTGGTTTTCTTTCCCCTGCACTGAAGCAAGTGATAGCTGTGAAAGTGGCTAGCTGACTGGGTTTCTGTAAAGCTGATTACTTTAAAGCTGTTGAAATTGTATTGAGTGGTTAATGATGTTAGGGCACTGAGAACCACGGAGAGGCAAATTTGTTAATCATTTTAAATCTAAATAAACAAATAAGTTGTCAGAGTGCATGCAGTGTTTCCATTCTGTTCTTCATAAATTACCCTTTCCTCCAGAACTCCCCTTTTCTCAGTGCTGCAGACAGAAAGCATCTCATTGAGTTGGTTTGATGATTTTAAGAAATGAACGTGAATCATTCTGTACTTCCTCAGCTCACCAGTAATTCTAGAAACAGGAAGGTAGCTGGGCGTAGGAACACTGCTTCTGTACTCCTGCCTTCCCAAGCTACACTGCCCTGGATTGGAGAGCCTTCTGGCTGTACTGTGTGGAGACACAATCTGGAAGCAAGAACATGTGGTGCTTCTTGTACGAGGGGAGTGAGAGAGGTGTGCCACATGCTGTTAGCTACATAACCTCCTCATCTGCTGCCTAAAGATGGTCCTCATGGACCCAGAGTCCCTAAGAGAAGAAGGGAGAAGCCTACCTCTTCTCTGTCCTTGTACTGATACACAGTAAATCAGAATTGCTGTCTGTAAGGGTGAAGTACATGTATCTTCCTCTGCTATGCCAGGAAGCTTGGCAGAGCTCTGGAAGAGGTAGGTAGATGGCAGACCATGATGGGCAGTGCTTTCTTTACACACAGCATCATCAGTGTGTAGCTCTTTGCCCAGCAAGCAGCTTTCTCTGATATACCCAAACACAAGCTCAAAACTAAAAGGTCCCAAAGCAGAACATAATAAGCACTTGTGTCTAAACAGGGGAGCTTGGGCAACATCCCTCCAGAGCATGGAAAGATGTCTTATAAACAGAAATGAGGTAGGGCACTACTCGGGGTAGCAAGAATAAAAGGATGGGTTAGTTTCAGCTGTTTTTTCTAGGGGTCCTGAATTAAAACACAGTGTTGTTGATAAGTCTTCGTTCTACTTTGCGTGTTTTCTCTCCCCCGAGGAGCAAAAGAAATTACTAAATATTGAGAAGTAGTCAAGCTTTATCATTAACAGAATAGAGAATTATAGAGCTGGAGAAAGCCAGGAGTAAAAGAAGGACTGTACTTTTCAAAGAATAAAGGTGAGGGTACTGGTTCATGAGGTGATGGTCCAGAGTGTTACCACCATAGTGTAAAGCTGTAGCCCCGATCTTGCAAAGATTTCTGTGCAGACTGAACAACATTTCTTGCAGGACTGGGCCATATGATCACATTACTAGGGTCACCTATTTCTAAGGATGAGCATTTCCAACTTCAGGTGCAATCCTGCTACCGCTGAACTCAGTGAGGACTTTGAAGGTGCTTTGCTACTTCAGGATAGATACTTGTGTAAAGGCTATAATGCACAAACACACGTTTTCCTGCAAAAATTGGGTAGCAGATTGCAGTTCTGGAGTGTGTTCTAGCTTCTCGCCTCCCCTCCCCTCCAGCTGTTAATTATTCTTCTGGTTTAGATCTTAAGGGAGGAATTATTTATCTTTTGCTATTTGTGTTTCAGTGAAACATTAACAATCTCTTACTAATTGCCTGTGCTAATTATCTCAACAGTAGCAGCATTCCTACTCGTCTAGTGAAGCCATGAAGGGAGAATACGGAGCAGGAATAATGAAATTGCTTTGTTGTCCCCTTTCTTTGCAGGCTGCAGAGAAGTGGAGTAAAAGCGTGGTAGAACCTGGTCCTGCTATGCACAAAATGCAGTGCTCAAGACCTGCCCATAGGAGGGCAGATGTTTTGAAATGCTTCTGTGGAGAAGTTTGGAGTGTTTTGCAGTATGCCATAATTCAGTGTTTACACAGCTGTCACTCTCTCCTGTGTACGTTGACATAAAGCAACCACATGCTCCTTTGAATAGAATATTTCAGCCCAAACATTTGAATGTTTTAAAAACATTTGTGCATAGCAAACCACAGTGGTTTAATATGAGTGACAAGCATTCCTCATTTGTAATGAGTGCTTACAGGCATTTGCTATGATACTAGTTATTTACAGAAGGAAAATTAGAAATGTTACCCAGCATGTTACTGGTATAATTAAACTGAATGAAATACAAGGTAGGAGTGTACAGTAAATAATAAAATTATTTATTGAAAAAATTTAGGGCTGGTAACACCTAATACAAAAGATTTTGCAATGGCAGATTGAATAAATATGCCTTTTTTGTAGTGCTGTTTTCTACAAAACATAAATCCTTTTTGTTAAATAAGATGACTGAAAGAAAGCACAGAGTAATGGAAATACATGACTGATGAAGAGAAGGCGATATGAGTTATTCTAATGTAAAAGGCTGTCTCACATCTCTAATGCTGACCTTTTTCCAGTGAAATGCATTTAGAGAGTTACATGTTACTTGTTAATAATTTCACTATCCTGGTCTTTGAGTTCACAACTCTTAGTTTGAATATGTATTTTAAAGTAATTGTGACCATTTTCTGAGAGACAAGAGTCTGATCATTTTTCATATGTAGACATAACTAGGACGAATGCCTGTCCTTGGCATCCAGGTGCTTTCCTACCATTAATCTTCACATCCCCCTGTGGGGTAGGTGGAGATTATTATGCATGCATTTTATAGCTGGGGTAACTTAAGCAGAATCAGAGCAGCTTGCCCAGAATTTAATCCCGGTCTGGCTGAAGTTAATAGGAGGTAAATGCATCACTTCGCTAGAGGAATAATTTCTCACATAGTAAAGACGGAAGTCAGTAATCAGGAATTCCTGTCTGTGCATCCAACCGCCAAATCGCTTGGCTGTGGCCTGTTTGCTGACTCTTCCTGTATGTGTAGGCCAAGCTGGAGCTCCACATAAACCTGTGTGAGATGGACTCATGTTTTAAATGAGGCCAAGATGGTATTCTACCTTCTTCTGCTATTTTTGTCTTTTAAAAAAGTCCTCACAGCAGTTCTCGAACTTGTAAAAATTATACCTTTTATTTTGCTCATTGGAAATGTTCATCTGGTATTTGTGACCTTGATATAGGGAAGTGGGTAGGTCTTGTGCTAATGTTAATCATGTCTGAAGGCATTTATAAAGGTATTTAAAAGGTTACCATTCTCACAGGAATAATCAGGGCACTGTCTGCAAAGTAATGAAAATTTAAAAATAACTAGTTGTACAATGCAGTGTAGAAATGAATAGGCTGTAGAAAAACCCACAATGTCAGAATTGTCTGCCTATTTCTAATACACTTTTTATAAAGAAAGGGACTATTGACATATTCACTCTAATTTCAGATGCCCTAATAAAACAATATCTTGCTACATAGTCTCAGGGTTTACGTCTACAGTAAAATGTTAAAACGTCTACAGTAGCTTTTGCTCTCTTTTTCTAATGCTGAGTATTGGAATATAGGGGCCAAATTACTCCAGTCTATTGGAGGGCTAAGGCCAAAGAAGAAGTATGTATCATTTGCAGAATGAATTTCTGGCTCTCGCACACTTCTCTGATATATTCGCCTTCATGTCATTCCTTTTACTTGGTCTTCCTTTGCTAGGAAAATGAGGTGGAAGCATTTGTTGAGCTGTGTGTATGTAATGCATAAGGACATTCGCTGGGGTTAAATCAATCTTCTTTTAAAATTGGGTCAGTTCCTTACCTGTGTGAATGCAGCCCTGGGAAATGAATGTTGTGGATCATGGGTGGTATCAACTTCAGCAGTAGCGTGTTGTTGAACAGTCATCTAAGGGAGAGGACATGGAAGGAGGCTGAGACTCTCTACTTTTCATTGCAAAGAACTGTTCCTAGTACTTACCTGTTCATAGATGATATTAACCCTTGCACCAGGGCAGTGTTACTCTTCTAGCTGATTGCAGTACTTTGACTTCAAGACCAAGGTCCAGGTAATCAACGTCTTTTTCAATAGTTTAGAAAGCCTTTCAACCTACCATGTTCTAGCAGGCACCCAGCAAAGAGATGAGAGCTGAGAAGAACTCAGGTTTCAAGGCTTCAAAAACTTTGCTGCTCTGAATTGGGATGAGTGATCAATCTTGGAAATGTCTGTTCTGTGCAAACCAAAGAATAAAAATAGTTTGGGTCAACTAAAATGATTTATTTTCATTTCAGACCTTTTTTTTTTTCATTCTTCATTGGGATTTCAAAATCACTTCATTTTTGGAAATAAATGTGTGTTATTTTCAGTCTGAAAGTGGTCCATTTATATCTTCTAACCTTAAGCAATAAATCCCCCTCCACAAATGTCTTTGAACTGGGAATTTTGTTTTAAACCAGCCCTTTTTCCATGAGCAGTTTTAACTTCGATGGATCAGCATTTTGTAAGAGTATCATCAAATAGTTCCTGACCAGCTCTCTTGAGTGTCTGATTAGAGTCAGATAAAAGAACTGGAATTGGACATGCTTTCCAAACGAGAGCTCATTTTTTTGTGTAGTCACTATGCTTTCTCATATATAGTGATTTCGTAAGTTTCTTTTAACTTCATTATCATCTGTTCTTTTTTTAAATGTTTTATATCCTCATGAGGAAGTAAAATTTTTATGATAAAAGGGAGGTTGTACAAAATAGGAGAATCCTAAATAATGTTTGACTCAAACTCTCCATTTAGGTTGCTGTGGCTTTTTTGAACCATTTTCTATTGTATTTTGGTATTGCTTTGTGTTTTACTGACTATTCAATATATTTCCCACAGAGACTAGTTCTGAGTGTTTCCTGTAGTGAAGAGTATTCAAATGGACTATAATCCTGTAATAGTTTATAGCAAAATCAATTTGATATGCCTTGGAAAACATTCACTTGTACTACAGTAAAAGGAAATGTGTGTGCAGAGCTGAGAATTTATACTTGTAATGAATTTTTTGAAGTTGGAACTGTATGTGCTTGTGTAATTGAGGGTTCTCTTTAGTTCTACTTTATTTTTCCTTTTTCTACCTCTGTTAAAGGAAAATCCTCTTTTATCCCCTTAGTTATCTAGGAAGGTTTTAGGATTTAAACCTCTATTTCAGAAGAAGATCTTCTTTTCAACTGTATTTTGTGCAAATTTAGCTCCAAATGTTCCGAGTGCCTTCATGGAAGTAATTAGGTGAATTACTACCGTGTAGCTCTGTGTACACTACCTGCCTGGTAGCACATCTTTGTGTTAATATTTAAGAACTACTGCAGCACCCTCAAGTGGTGATGCTGATCTGTATTTACAGGTTTTTTTCCAAGTGTTTATTTCTAGGATTATGAATCATTTTAATGTTTTGGGCTGACCTGTTCAGGTATCATCAGACCCTGCAGTACCTTACTCAGTAAAGCTCCCACTGAATACAATTAATCACATTGGATTCTGAACAACAGACTCGGGAAAGTTTTCCTTGGATTGTCAAATGACTTTATGGAGGGCATAAAGCATTCTCTGTGCCCGCAGTAACTCTGGTTTTTCTGTCAGTTGTGCTGGAATAAATAACCTGAAGACCCTACAGAGAGAGAAACCAGCACATTGGGGTTTTTCTCAGGGCTGCAGTTGCAAACAGAACAACTGTGGCACAAGAAACACAATTATGAACTACTCAGATTGCTTGAGCGTGCACACACACCCCAGTGACATCTATAGTAATGACTTAGGAAGAATGGTATTTCTCAGGGTTGTTTTACTATCGTCGTGGTGTAGTTCTCTGACTTCAACTTTGTTTTTTTTCCATTAGCTGCCTATTTTAAGCAAGCAGCTGTATACTGGACCAGATAAATGGCCCTGGTTTGGGGCCTGTTGCTTTCGAAATTAGCAAGTGGTATCTCTCCTGATGCTCCACCTTCTGCTAATTCTGCTGAGCTTTCCCAGTGCTTGACCTAAAGAGAGCTGTTACCCATTAGAGCAAATAGGCATGGGATGAAGTCTGTGCACTGTTCTGCCCCCAGCACAGAGTTGCATGAGCAAATCACTTATCTCTGCTGGTCTCATCTGTAGAACACCGACAAGGAGTTTTATTTCAGAAGTTTACTGTAAGTCTTAATGGTTGTTGTCTCCACTTTAAGGGCCTTAAGTGAAAACAGATCTCAAAATGACTACTCTCTTGTCACTTATAATAGTGTGTGCTGGGCAGAGGGCACAGACTGGTGGGAATGGAAGTGTTCCCTCGCCACCGGCACCGGTTTGTGCAGTATGTGCTAATGCTGCAGGTTAGCAGAATGGCACAGCTGCTTGTTTACCACTGCAACTTCTACCAGGTCTGACATGTTTTCTGTATCAAACTCAGAGAACAGGCTTGACAAGCACTATAAACATGGCAATTTTATTTCTGAAGGGTAGAAGGTGATCCAGATTCTCACTTATAAAATTGTATTAATCCCAATGAATTATCTTCAGATTATTCTTAAGAATTAATTAATAATTATTATAATTTTTTTTCTTTTTGCCTTCTCTCCCAGTTATTTGACTTAGGAAATAGAAATCACCAGCTTTTTAGGCTTTGTCCTCATGTCATTCTCTTTTTTTTTTTTTCCTTCTCTGAAAAAGACTCATCTCATTTAAAGTGTGCCATCTAGGTTGTCATGTATATAACAGACTGCATTGTGTTCACAAGAGAAGCATGTCAGTAGAGGGCAGGGTTCAACAGTAGTGAGTTTCCAAAGGGATCTGATAAAAAAATGACAACTATTTTCTAATACGAACTAGATAATAGACAAAAATTATGTGTGATGGGGCGTATTTAATATAATGTCTGTCCTCTCATCTTAACAGCTTGCTGTCAGCTTAGAAATCACACTGTGGACATATCAGTCTCTTTTTAATTTTATTTTTTCTATAGGAAGGCACTAAGGTTAACACAAAAAAGAGAAAGAGAGAGATTACTTCATAAACTTGCCTTAGGCTGCTCCTAAAATAAGCAGAAAGATGCAGTCAGACCTTTCCCACCATGGCTGCAGTACTAAGCTGGGATATGCTGGCAGCCCACACTGCAGCTGACCCACAAACCTACTTTAAAATATTTTGGGGCACGTGTAGGGCTTGCGAGGTGGCAGGACGTGCGGCTTCTGCTGTCTCTTAAACTAGGTGGCCTGGCTAGAGAATTGCCCGTGGCAGAGAGGGGAGCTGAAGCTCAGCATGAAAATCCCAGTCAAGAGTCAGCCACGAGAAGAGGGGGCCCCTCAGCCCTGGATCCTAAACTCAAAGCACAGGTATATTGCAGATAAAGTACTGCTTCTTTGCAGCTCCCTGGAAAAAACAGGCCAAAGATGAAATCATTGCCAAAGTATTTATTTAGAAATAGGCCTTGGTGAGTGTTCTGAAAGTAAGACTATGCCGGCCTTAAGAGACCAGCAAGTTCCAAAGTTTTGACCCCCTTGCAAGTGCTTTCTCTCCCTTTTAATTCAAAGAAAGCTCTGAGTGTCACAAGGTGATGAAGATGCCTTTGGTGGGAATATCTCAGGTAATTTAAATTCTTGTAAGCACAGTGCGACATCTCAAGTTCTAGCCTAAACAGAGCGTTGCCCTCTTTGGGGGGACTGTCCCACTTTCTAGTTATGTCATCTCTGTTATCCAGCAAATGTTTCCACCTCAGACAAGTTGTTGCCTGCATTTGTCATAATCTGCTGCAAATGTCAGTACTACATGTGCTTTATCTTGAAGGACCCGTATGTTTCTCAATGACACAACTAGGGCATGCTAATTGGTTTTGAGGTGTCATCCACTTCCAAAAATACCAAGCAATACTAATACAAGGATATGCTCCTTTGAATGGGGATACTCTTTTCTCAGTAAAGGGTATTTTCAATAAATTTATTATGCCTGGAATCAGTAGTGAATTCTGTTTTACTGAGTGACTGGATAGGTAAAGACATATTTAAGTTGGTGAATAATGGCTAGAATAAACAGTTCCCACAGAAAAATGGTAAACTTTGTCAGTTTCATGAAATTGAAGAAGGTTTTAGTGGGATTATTTGTATGAAACCATTGAAGATGTAGTGCTGAGAAACAATTTAATGATTATCAAGAACTTTAAATTCCAAATAAATGCTGTTGCTGTTTCTGTCTGCTCATTGCTGATAGCATTCCTGGTCAGGAGGCATCAGCTAGTGTAGCAAGTGGTGTTTCATCAGAAATTGTTACTGCCTTGAGTCATGGTGGCTTGTTTTTTTCAACAATTGCTTTCATTGATGATGCTTTTACAAAATGCGGCTCTGTCTGTGTTGCTGAAGTCTTGTTGATGTCACCGTTGCAGAAACTACGATGTACTCAAAAGTTGTTTCTTGGAGCCCTGTTGTGACATTTTTAGCTGCCTGGTTGCTGCTTGCTGCCTTTGTGGAGAGGAAGAAGAGGATCTGAATACTGCTGTGTGCTTGTATAACTTGGAGGGAATTAGATTATTTTTCTCTGGGAGAGCAAATCAGACTTCTTTCAGAGGTTTGAAATTATCAGTTTCAGCCAAAATTTCACAAAATTGCCTTTGTCACAGTCACATTCAGATCATGATGAAGCAGCTTGTATTTTCTTGCTTAGCCGAGTAATGGATTGCTTTTTGCTTTGGGGTGAAATTTTTGAACATCCCTAAAGTTAGTTTTCATACTTTCTTTAGTTTGGTTCACTTGGCATGCTTTTATGATTCCTTGGCATATGCAAATAAATATACTTATAGGTGCACCTCTAAGTCAAGAGGGACTAGAAATATGCATGTCGTGTTTCACAAAGCTTTAGGTTTATTAATTTTTTTAAGATGTTACTTAGCAAGCCAGTAAGATCTTTATCCGCTTAACTAGCAACTAGAAATCAAATGCCCCTAAATTTAGGTACAGACAGTGCATACGTCAAGATGCACATGAATATCCACGGGAATTTTCTAAAGCAGCAGCTCATATTGATTACGCCATCACTGATCGGATTTTGATAATTCCAGTGTGTATTCCAGTACCTCACATTGCTAAATACCTTTGCAAAGCTGACCTTAGTGCTTGTCATGGTTTCAGCAGTTTAACTATAACAGTGCCTCTGTTTGACATACTTTGAAAGACTGCAGTAAGGTTAAAAGGAAGCACATATGTTGGTGAGTTAAATCAAGGCTCATCTTAAGAGGTATTTAAAATGAAAATCTCTCTTTGGTTGGTTTGTTTGTTTATCCTAAATAACTGTGCTCATAAACCTCTATTAAATTGGTAAGGACATAATTTATTAATCTCCTGTTGGTATTCCATTCTTGTCCGTGTGTCTCCCACCTCTTGAAAAATGAATACACAATACACTGTTTGGACAACCATTTATAATCCTGTATATTTGCTGTTACATAATGGCAGTTGACGGAAAGCATTAACAAACCTTTAAAATAGCTTCTGAGAGCCTCAATCGTTTTAGACTTCATGTTACTAAGACAGGTGAATTGGATGAATGGGGTAATTTGTACATAGAAAACTGTAAGTGAACCAGTAAGCTTGTTTTTCTAATCAATTTATAAAGACAAATGGGCAGGAAAGAACATGCACCAGAACTAATAGTGAACTAGCACAAACACTTACCAATTGAAATTAGTGCCAAATCCAAAAAGGAATTATTTACTTCTAGGTGACTTCAGAGGACTTCAGACAGCTAATCTAGAACTGTGTTCCATAAAGTTCCTGCTTATGGGCCACTTAGCTCCACATGACTGGAACTCATTAGATGCTTTTCTGTTTGGTCTGAAAACTTTATGAAGCACCTATAATGGCAGTTCTGTACATTCAAAACTGCCCTGAGAAGACAGCTCAAGAAAGCTCCTCACCTCTGTCCCATCTTGATGGGAAGCAGAAACCAGACTGAATTGTACCTACAGCCTTTGAGATCCCCGATCCAGTGTTTATTCCTAGAGAGCATCCAATATGCTCTGCCACAGGGTGGGTTTTTTACAACCTCCATCATTGCTTGTTTCTTTGTAAGAGACTGCAAGAGAAGAATATTTGAACCAGCTTAAGCTGTGGCAGACTGAAGGAAGAAATGTACGTCTGGCAGGGCCAGAATGAGAACAGAGGAGTAAAAGGCTATTTTGTTAGTTTATTTAGAGGTGTCCATCTCTCTATATATGCTTTTTTTTTTCCCCCTCTACATATTCATATCTCTCTCTAGGGTCTTTCTTTAGCTCTGGGATTCCAAAATATAAAATTGTGTCATTACATCCCTTGGGTCTTTTACTGGATCTAGGTTTTAGTTCTCTCCCAAGCAACAAGAAAGCTGTCAATTTAGTGACAGCTAGTCTGAAGAGTCAGAGACCTCTTTAAAGGAAGTCTCTGTATTATAAAGAAGTCGTCTTTAAAAGAAAGTATTTTGTCATGTCTTCTCCCTTTGAAATCTGTGGCATGCATTTGAAATGCTGACTGGTTAAATCCCTTCTGTTTTCTGAGATTCTGCACGCACAAGTTCTTTTCAGAAAGTAGAAATTCAGTATTTCTCCAAGGTATGCTGCTTCCAATATGCTACCAGTTTTATAGTGCTGAGTTAGAGAGAAATCACATCAGCTTTTCCCAACATGGGCTATTAAGGATGTACAGATGTCGCTCAGGCACTTAAGATTGAGCAGCAACTTTGTGCATCCCCTTCACATATAGAGCTGTACATAATCTCTTGCCTCCAGGCAGAGTCCATCTGAATTAGCTGGTTGAAGTGCCAGTGGATACTTTTGCAAGATGGTTACTTTTTTTTATGGACCTGCTACAGCCTCCTTGTCTTTCTGAAGAAAAAAAATACTTCCTTTTCTTACTGAAAACCCCCTTGAGAGATCAAATTAATCAGGCAAACTGTTTTCTCTCATGGCATATCTGACTTGAGCATCAAATACTGGCTAGTTGCAAAGCAGAGAAGAATAAGCTCAGTGGAGACCAGTTCAGCAACATTAGCTGTGTCTTGCATGGCTGCCAACTGCTCTTGGCATCCAAAGGAAAATGTATTTATCTGTAACTTTAATGCTTAACTTCCTGGCTTCTCTTGAAGACATGGAATTGGGATCTCATCCTAACTTCTCTCAGATAAAGCTTCCAAAGACAAAATATTAATTAAGGCAAGAAAGACAGTCTTCAGTGCAAATTCCTATTTACATGTATGGCAATACTAGGTACAGTGGTAGACCAGGACCTCAGTGTGATATACAGCTGTACAAACACATGTACATCTGTACCTTCTTTTACTTAAGCTCTGCAGTTACGTTTTCTAGCAGCAAACTTGCACAACCATTATTCCTGAGCGCTTTCTTCTGTGTGGGTTTTTAGTACCTTTTTGTGCCTTTGCAACCCCTGCACCAGTTGCAAGATCATAGAAACTACAGATGGGAAAAACCTCGTTGGTCATGTGGTCTATCCTTTTGCCAGTTGGCAGGATTATGCCTCACAGCACATTTTCTAGTGCCTTGTGCATGCTATTTATAAATGTCCTCAGCATTAGGACTTTCACCCATTTCCTCTTGTAACAGTCTTGCTCATGCTACCAGGAAGTACTTGCTGATATTGAGCTATGTGTTCTTGATTTCGTTTGTGTGTCAAGACTCTTGGTGGATAAAATCACCTGTCTACTGACCACCACTTATCCGCCCGGTATTGGAAGTACTCTCCAGAGTAGCTGATCTCCCTGGCTTTGAAAATCCTACCATTGTGTGGCTCCAATTAACCTTGTACCACTCCAGTCTGTCTCCCTGCTCTCCAGGCATGCTGGTGCTTTCCATCTCTGCCAGTTTTGGTCCATTTCTTCTCTGACTCTTTGACCTCAGTTGCCTTCATCTCCTTTCTCTCTCAACCCTCCTGGTACTTCACTGTGTTCCTGCCTTTTCTACATGTTTTTTTTTTTTTTCTTTCTTCACCGCTCCCTCTGGGTTCATCTCTTCCCCTGAATGGCCTTTTCTTCCAGCCTAATTTCTATTCTCCCCAAAATATTGTATCGTGTAAAGCTATCTTTGCCTGCTGTTCCCAATATTTCAGTATCAGTATTTTCCCCACAAAAAAAAGCCTCCATTCAACCACTTGTAGATGATTGAATTATTCTTGCGGTGACCATAAAACTAATTTTTCCATTGCTTCTTTTAGTCCAGCCTGGAAAGCTAACTTGTTTGTTTGTTTAAGGATTTGGGTTTGGTTTGCCTTTTTTGAATCATGGTAAGGCCTGCAAGATATTTCTTTTGAATAATCTGTGTGATGTCAGAGAGAAATATACCTCTCTGTCCCAAGCTCACTCGCAGTCCAATGCTGCATTTCTGCAGAATTTGCTCTGAGATGCTACTAGCACAAATAATGACATAAGAAAGTGAACAGATTGGCATACTAATTCCACAGTATGTAACATCCCTCAGTCTTCAGCAGCCCTAGTGTCACTTATCTTGGCACAAGGATATGCTGCTCCCAGCACACGTTAGATCAAAATGAACGACCAAGTGTATCCTCAGGGACTGCTGAAGTGGTGTATTTGACATAGGAAAGAACTTCTGGTTTGGTTTGGTTGTGTTTTTAGATGAGAGCACACAGCAGATGTATAGATGGCATAAGCCTGGGGCCATGAGAGATTCACGAGTTGGATGTTTTTATCTCGGCTAGTGATAGGAGTTAAAATAGTGTATCATTGTTTCTGTAGTGCTTGGAGAGTTGCTATTATAAAAATCCAGAGATTTTATACTAATAAATGTGGTCATTTCTGGAGTGATATGAAAAGATAACCAGGAATTCTAAAATTCCTTTAAAAGTTCATTGGAAAAGGAAAATATGATACTTTAATTAAAAGTGTACTTGAAAAAATTAATTTTTGTTAAAAAAATCACTGATCAGCTGCTTATAACTATAAACACATGAAAACTAGAAAGATGTTTAGCTCTGTCTGCAACAAACTCTATATTATTTAGATGACAAGTTCAAAGTTTAAGCAAACATAAATTGCTTAGTCAGAAGAGAAGAATGGAACATGAATAACAATGCTTGAATTCCCTGACAGGCAGAAGTATATTTTTAAAAAAATATCTAAGAGAAATATTGCTGGATTTTTTCCTTGTCAGTGTTATTCTGAGAAGGCTTGTCCAAAAAGAAATCTTTTATGTATAGTTTTAAAGGCAGTAGGGCTTGGGTTTGACCTGCTTTTGATAGTGTTACATTAATAGTGCTGAAATGTGGGGATGCTGTTTATTTATACAATATGGAAAAACCAAGTGTCATTTTTATCTGTTTGCTTTAAAAATGTCAGTAAAACATAATTACTTTGCTGCTGGAGGGAAAATATCTTAAGCTAACACACTTTATTTTGATGGAAATGTCACTAGTTAGGAATCAAACCTTGCAAAACTTCGGATACTGAATTAAATATACAACTAAGAGACACTTGAGGACACTGTTTTGAAATGCCTTGATTTTTGTCTTGGGATTCAGGGAAAGGATCTTTCTTACATATAAGATGTTTGTTTAAAGACAAGAATCTTATGTTTGTACTTCTGAAATATTTTGCCTCTTTAAACATATTTCATAATGCAAGTTGCTTTCTTCTCTTCAAATCTTGCCATTGGCTGAAAGGGTCTTTCTGTAGTGAAACTCTGGTTACTGACGTGGTGTTTGTTTATTGCTGTTTTACTGTCATGTCTCAATGATTCCTGTGTTTCCTTTTTTGGCTCCATCCTGTTTTGTGTGCACACTGTATGACAGTATCTGGTCATATAACCAGGACATTGTAGAGGACTCTGGGCTCCAAGTCATGCACAGGTGAACAGCAAATTAACCATGGAATTGTGAGCGGAGAGTGTAGGACTTCCAGCACTGAGCTGTGACTCAGGACCGCTGAGTTGTGTCCCTCCCTGAGAGGCAAGCAGGACTACCATAATACATGCTTCTAAGGGACAAGCTACATCCTGTGGTAACTTGTGCACAGGCAGACTGAAGTGCTCTCCAGAGCCCCTAATGAAATCATCTGGGTACCCTGTGACTCAGAAAAAATCCTTCTGCTTTCAATAATGGCATCAACAGACTGGTTCTGGTGAATACTTATTGCAGGGGGCTATTTGAGATATTTCTGCCTCCAGCTGCCTGCTCAGCCCTTCTACACAAGGTCGCTCTTGCTGTAGCAGGGCTAAAGAAATGTGTCTTGCAGTTCCCAACTGGTGCAAACCGTCTTCCTTCACCTACCATGATACCCAGAGCATGATACGACACTGCTTCTGCTGTCCCCGGTCTGGCATGGAGTAGAGAGCTGGAATCAGGAAGGCCTTTAAATAGCTGTAATTATTTATTTCAGGGCAAATGAATCACAGCCTGAAGCTGCATGATCAGGATTTTTTGGTGGATGAGGACCGTTTGGCTGGTTGTTTTTCACTGAGCTTTTGAAGTATTTGACATTGCAATTTTGTGTTCCCTTAATATAATTTTTCCATTAATTGTGTACACACATACATGCACAATACGTGCATGCATGACTAGACAAACTGGATTGTGTGAAATCCTGGTTCTTAAGAATTAAAACCACAAACTGAATGCACTTGGAACTGAATTGGTCCTTAGTGGCTCTTTCCGTTTTGAACTGAGCTGTGAGGCAGAATGTTTTCTTTTTTCTGTACTTTCTTTGAGGCTTTTTAATTCAGACATTTAATCTTTGGTGGTTTTTCTGCCTAGTGGTTTCATCTTGCCTTTTTGTGGCTTTCTTTGATTGTTCCTTTATGTCCTAGTTTTCCTTAGAAGTTAAAAATGTATTATTTCTTTTAATTTGATTCTCCTCTCTATTTTTTTTTTCAGTGCTAGTTTTCACCAATTGCAAATAGTCATAAAGTTGCTGTTAAAGCAGTTCAAGATGGAATTTAGCTGGGCTAACTGTCCACATTTTTTGGTAGGGCGTAGTCAATTCATGTCCAAAACAAAATTTACAAGGGGTCCAAGTGGCTTCTGGAAAGTTACCTCTGTTATGATGTGTGTCACTATGGCTTAGAAACTAGACCTTTGCTTCAGAGCATTGTGTGCTCATCTCGTTTTTTAATTAAATGTCAGGATCTCAGTTGTGAAGATCAAAATGATTCCTTCTTTCAAGTTCCGTCAGGAAGGAGGCAGAGCGTTTGTTTTTGTTTTCTCTCTTGATGAGATAAGGTTCCCTTTTCATCTAAATGTTAAGACTTTTCATCCCTGACTTTGAAGACACAAATAAAAAGCAGCAGATGAAACAATTCAGATGTAAAGAGATTTTTGATCAGGCAGTTGTTGAGATCATGGGGGGTGTAGGGGGGGTTAGTTGCGCTTTAGAATATCGTATGCATGATCTACTGACGTGGGGTTTTTTTAAGACTGATAAAATTACATATATCAAAGATGGTATTTTTTTAACAGCTAAAACTTTAAGTAAGAACCGTGTTTAGAACCATCTCAGCCCATCAAATCCACTTGCTAGAGTATAATCAAGTTTGTGAGCTCTTCAGCAGCAAGTCTGTCAATGGGAACGGGCGAACTCTGGTTTATGCTTTGTGCGTTTCCCATAAGAGGACTCCCGATAATACCGATGTCTCTGGCGAGCTTAGAGGTCATAGAGGAGGAGGATTTCGGGGAGGAGAAGAGGGGACAGCAACTCTGCCACTTCCCTTTAAACCTAAGCATCTGTTGCTATGGAAACCCCGGAGCCTGATGCTGGAGCAACAGGAATTGTCACCCTCCGTCCCGATGCAGCTGTGCTAGGAGCGGCTGGACACCCGCTTCCAACTCCCCCGCTGCCTACCTGAGCGCATCCCCATTTCCTCCTCCGGGAGCGTTAATTAGCAGCCGCGGTTTTCTGGGCCGAATGAGCATAGCCCGGCGCCCCCGGGCAAGGGCCGCTCAAAGGCCGGGCAAGGTCCGCGGCGGCGGGCGGGCCCCGGTCCCGGCCCGGGTCCGGATCCGGCACCGGCCTAAGGCTCCCCGACCGCCCCCGGCGCCGGGACCGCGGTTGTTTATCCCCGGCCGGTGCTGCCGGGAGATTTCCACTTCGGGCAGATTTCCACAGAGGGGCGCTGAAGCACGTTTTAATGCAGCAAAAATGAATTAATACAAAAATAGTAGGAGACACAATTTTACCGGATTCTTTTAAAAAGCGACAACAACCACCTCCAAAAAACCGCAACCCATCCACCCCCCTTTCTCCCTCCCTCCTCTCCCTAGCCGGGAGAAGGAGCGGTTTGGGGTGGAGGGAACGGGAATCGGGCACTTGCCCGCTTGGCGGGCAGAGCCGTGCCCGCGGCCGGGGCAGGGCAAGGGGGAGGCTTCGCCCTCCGTCCCTTTGCCCCTTCCCGGGGGCCGAGCCGCTCCGGGCACCCCGGCTTCCCG
>JAHREE010000143.1:8908490-9164802 GCA_033628505.1 Tringa tobata | reverse complement strand
CCGCAGTGGGAAATATCTGGTAACCTCTGCTCTAGTTATACCACAGTCAATTTTAAAAAGTGTTTATGACAGAAGTATGTATCTGTTCCTTATTTTCTGTTAAAATGAGCTCCAACTCTCTATAAAAGAAACAGATGTAACTGCAGTTCCCAAGGCGTAGGTCTGAAGATACTTGGTGAGCAGAGCCAGCAGCAGGATTACACGGGGTTCCTGTGGCTGCTGCTTTCCTCCCATTCTGGCAGAGGGACAATAATGTCCAGCATCTGGGCAGAAACAGGAGGATTGTTACTGCCTGTTGACCCTTCTCAAGGGTATAAGCAGTGGTTTGCAGAGCTCAGTCATGTAGAGTTTGTGTCTGTGGAAATGAACTCAAGTGTCCTATAGCATCTCGTGCTAAAAAAGACATATTTATAAGGGCAGCGTTTGGCAGAAGAAAAAGTATGAACTGCTAGTAGTAGCAAACCAGGTATTTATGCTTGTGCCAGGGTCATAGAAAAGCAGTCTGGCGTCAGCTACTGCTACTGGAAGGTAGGGTAGTATGGGAGGTGGCTCTGGGGTGGATGGCTCTTCCCATTTGGTGCCAAGACCTCCCAGTACCTTAAGACCAATAGAGGCTGCAGGCACAGCTCAACTCGTCCTCTCTCAGTTTCTCCAGCCCTACCTCATGGGAGAAAAACTCAGGTTTTTTTTGCACTGCCAGGAAGCCATGAGTCAGTTCTTCCTCCCTATCTAACAGGTGGCTGCTGGCAACCTTATCTCTCTCTGCCCTGGCGCCTAAAGATGGATCTCCCAGTAAAAACCTCAGATGGCTCCTCGCCAGCCACTTCGCAGTGACATACCCTCTGGCATTGCAAAATGCAAGTTTCAGCTGCTGCCTGTCTCCCCTACTCTTCTCCTAGGCCAGGCAGGTCAGGTTATCTTGTATTCCAGAGGAACACAAGGAGCCTTGAGCAGACAGGAAAGAGGATGTTGGGATCTGCTTTAAATAGTGCTTGACCTCTTGCGTAAGAGGCCGATTGTCCCAAGATAAGTTTATTGCATACATGGCTCTGAGATTTACAAAGATTGCTCATGGAATTACGTTTCATGTGACTGTAGAATCCTGTCTTTATTTGTTTGTCGTTTATTGCTAAATCCCTCCTCATGTTTCTGGATAATCTATATTAAATACGGTTTGTCTTTCGTTTTGTTTTTCCTATTTCATTTAGGTGCCAGAAAAGAAAGGTAATATTTAAAAGACCAAACATCTATTACATTCATGATAGGGAAGCTGTAGAAATCAACAACGATGTTGCCATAGAGACATAAATGGTTTATAGTTTCCAATTTTACTCGTTTTCCTACTAGACATACTGAATGTAAGCACTTTATTGATACAGTTCCTCTGCCCTATATTAATTTAGATTTTTTTTTTTTACTTGGGTGTTTGTGATCCCAGATAAAAGAGGAAGCACCTGGAGAAAACACTGAAGGTATCAGAGTGCTGCACAATAGTGTCTCTAATAAAGTAGGTGCTGTTGAAGCTGCTTCTTCGTTCTGTTGTGAACTGCAGCACAAACAACACTTGTCAAAACACATACAGCGATTCATTGCAAACAAGAGTGACTAATAAAGACTGACGTAGCCAAGGCTTAGGATCACAGTGACCTATCTATTGTACTTGCCTTGTTTTATACTCTGTGTTTGGGTTCTGTGTGCTTGTAAGAGGCTTTTTCAAGGAGTGGTTAATTCTTACTGATTTCTGGGCACATTTCTATACCATCTGTTTGAGGTGGCGTGGATCTGTGGTAGAGCATTGGAATGACTATTAGGGAAGTCTTGCTGTTCCTGGGTCAGCCACTGACCTGTTGCATGACCTTCAGCTAATTATTTATTCCTGTGGGGCAGGACTTGCATCTGTTGGACACCATAAAGGAAGCAAGGCCGTGATTTCATTTGTGGCTTCTCCATGGAGGTGCAGAATTAAATAATTTATGCTTTTGGCCTAGAGGTTTGGGCTAAAAAGAACCCGCAGAAACATGAGATTATTAATAATTAGCAGTGTGGTCATTAATTCTGATGGTGGCAACGTTTGTGGGAACATTGCTAATAACCAAAACAGGCCTGATTGTGCTTGTTTATGGTGGGCTAAAGGTCTCTCTCATTACAATGTTTCACAGGCAGTGCCAGGAGCTAATAATCACTATAATGCACATTTTTCTCTTAGCTAAGAAAAGCTAATAAGCATTTGTAGTTTTGAAAATGTCAGATTGAGCCAAAGTGCACGCAATTAGATAAGGATAATGTAGCAGATAATAAGAAGATACATGATGGTGGATGAGCAGTTATCAGACTGTTGTACTTTGGCTGCTAAAGTGCTATGTGTCATATAAAAGAAAGTGGTTTTTGTTTGAGAGGAAACATGCCACAAGTTGTCAGAGATGGAAATGTGAGCTAATGTGGTAAAGCGACAAGGTTAGTCCTGGGGGAGTGTAAACATGCAGGTCAGGCTCTTGATAGATGGAAGGGTTGGCTGGGTTAAAAGTCATGTGCTTGGGAAGATGGGAGAGGCCACTGGAAAAAAAAAAGGTAGCAAATGTGGAAAGGAAGATGGGCAGAATGGAGTAATTTGTGGTTGCTGTCTCTAAGGTTTTGTGGTTTGTTTTTTTTTGTTTTGTTTTGTGTGTGGTTTTGGGGTTTTTTGTTGTTTTTTGTTTGTTTGGTTGGTTTGGTTTGGTTTGGTTTTTTTTGTTTTCAAAGGCTCTGTTGTGTGTGTGATGTCTGGGCTATTCTGGCTGCTTTGGTATGTTGAAACCTTTCTGAGACAACTTCTTTGCCCCAAAGGAGATACAACCATGATGCACTGATTAAGAAGCTGGATGTGAATTTTCAAGCCGTGTCCTCAGTTTAATTTGTCACTGGGGGAAAGAAAAGCACGAGAAAACAGCAAGAGGATGAAAACTAGACAAGGGACAGTGAAGGGAAAGAAGAAAGAGGAAAGCTGTGATGCACAGAATTGGATGCCAGCTCTGATACTGGCAGCCAAGGAATTTTGCTTCTAAAATATATTTCTATAGGGCAAAATATTTCTTGTGGCTGAGATAGAATATTTCACTTTCGCCCTTTCCTCCTACATAGTATAATCCAGGAACTAGCTCTGGGCAGGAAGGCAGGTTCTCCCTAATCTGGGAGAAGAGGATTTTTTTGTCTCATATTTTTTCCTGAAATGACTTCCCCACCTTTTTCCCACCTCTATCAAAGTGTTCTGATGTCCTCAGATGGGAAAGGTTTGAAGCAATTTCTCCTGTATTTTGGTTCTATGATAACTTTTACCAATGTTTTTTCTCTTTTGAATACACCGAGTATTTAATATCTTTATAAAATACCTGACAGAAAAGATGGTTGTGTATAGTTCTCATCCTCTCCTCTTCTGTAATGTCTTTAGGAAGATATTCTATAAATACTGAATTAGTGACCAATTATGTAGTGTTACAGCTGCAATCTCAGAAAAAAGAATTATCCTTATGAAATGTTTGCATTGTGGATAACAAATTCAAGATATATTTTGGCACTTTCAAAACATTGTCCCTTTCCATTTCAATTTGCATCAGAGTATATCCCTTTTTGGTTTAACTTCAACCTAGAATATCAGTGTTTGTATTATAAGGTTGTACAGAAGCGTGTATTTGATACATGTGTTTGGAGAGGTCTCAAGGAGAATCTCCTTATATCCTCACGCCTTCACTTACAGATGGGAGCTGAGAGTTTCCTGCACTATTACCATCCAGTGCAGTCCACATTTCTTCGTTGCGTGACATGATTGCAGTTATGTGGCTTTTCAGGCTGAGTCTTCATCATTCCTGACCCGTCACCATAACGCATGGCTGCTCAGCTAGGAGATCTGTAACTGAAAAGCACATTTTCTATACCCTTTTCTTCCTGCATTCAGTCATTCTGGGAGACTCTTGTCCAGGTCTATCAATGTGGATTTGCAAGGATGCAGTTCATGGCCTGGGCTTGAATCAGGTTTCTGGTAAGACAGCTTTCAGAAAGCATCACTGAAACATTCACTGTCTGTGAGCATTTAAGCTCAGAGTGGGTTGAAATTCTCTTCCTATGAATTTTCAGGGAAGGTCACTTAGCACATTCCCAGGATGCAAATTCAGAGCATGTGTAAACATGTCCAAAAAGGGTTACCTTTGTGGTTGGTTTAGGTTTTATTTTGTTTTTATTAATGTTTTTTTGTTCAGTCAATAGCAATTTACGTGTTCCTCAATAAGGTGTTCTTCTGCAGGCATTGGGCAAGCTTCATTTGAGGGGAGAGGAGAAGAGAGGAAATCAGCTGTCTTCTCTCATGTGGGGTCATAAGGGAATACTGTCCTTCTCTCACAGATCCAAGGGTGCTCATAGCAACTGCGCAGCTCCGTAGTGGCTCTCTTCTCTTTGGACCAGCTAGAACGAAGTCCCTCATGGCACTAGAGAGAGAACTTGAAGGTTAAGAGCAAGGTTAAAGCCAGTTTAATCCCACTCTGTAAATCTGCATGTGAAATCCCTCAAATTACAACCATGTTCTTTCACTGTTTCTTCCTTTCTATGCTAAGCTGAAGCTCTTCTGGAACTGGGCTTTTGGCAGATAGCACGACGCTATTGGGCTGGAAAGATACATGAGAATGCCGTAGTCAGCTTTTTAACTCTGCAATTTAGTATAAACTGTAGGGAGCAGCAGTGTGAATCAGAGGGTTGAATTTGCTCTAAAAGTTCCACAAAAGGCTCTTCTTTTGCTAAAGACAGATTGTGCCAGTCCGACCCGAAAAACTGTAATTTAATTTGAAAGCACCATTCCGCATTTCTTTCACCTGATCTCAATTGGTGATGAGCCATAAAATTTCTCTGTGGTCCACTGGAGTTCAATAGATGAGAATTTCCTAACTTCATAAAATGATTAAAAGCACTCCAAATGTATATTATTAGCAAGGCTTCTGTGAGACAACTCAATCAGCAGGTTTCAGGTGCCTTTATGAAAGATTTGGTGAGCATTGTTTGAACGGCAGATTGCTGAGATAGATATTAATTGAGGGGAAGACTAATAAAATGCAAGGCTTTATGCTTAAGGTAACTTAAAGAACAGATGATAGCACATGTGTGTGACAGAGGTTTTCCTGGTCCTGGTTTGCCACAATGCCGTGTAGATGAATTGTACAAGGATCAATGTCTCTAGCAGTGATAAGTGAGATCTGTACGGCTGATTCTGGCAGCAGCCCACTTCTGTGTTTTTCTTTAGCTTGGAGCCTTGGACAGCACTGGAAAGCAGACAGAAGTAGATTAGTTTTATGTGTGCTGTCTGTATCTCATCTAGAAAACTCATCTCCTCCAACATGCTGTATCATAAACCAAAACCCGAATCCACTTTCATCAAATGTTTGCGAGTGATGAACCATTTCAGGACCGTTCTGTGCTGTTCAAGGCGTTTCTACAAACAGAAGAAGAATGATTGATCGACTCATTGCAAAATACATGTTGGGCATTAAGTACTGCCTTTCCTTTCTCCCTCTCCCTCCTTTCATACAGGCTGGCTGTGACTTTCCAAACAGGCAAGACAATGCGACTACTTCTGTTTTATTTTTCTGTTCCATTTGTTTTCATGAATACTAGGTAGAGGCTTGTTAAGGAGTGAATGGGCAACCAGATTTCTGGAAACTGAGCCATCAATTTTTAACATCAATTTGGATACCCCGGATTTTTAAGACTGGGTGAAGAGATCTGGTGGCTGCTTTTAGTAAAATGGGTTATTTAAGAGTTTGTCTATTGATGTTGCTATAATTTCTGATGAAAACAGAATAAATATATGTCATAGTTAGTTACTTCTCTTTTCTTCCCCTGGAGCTCAGAGCACTCCAGCAAGGAACAGCACCAAAACCAGTTCTTTTCTTCACAGTGACTTAATCTTCAGAGTTTCTAAATGTAAATTCATGTGCTTGCTAAGAGGCAAAAAGGCTTTTTATACTTAATGGCTAAATTATACTTAATTTATCTCTTATCAAAGCAGGAGATTAGAATTTTCTATGACTTGGACTCTCCCCATTGCTGGTAATGGTGGAAATGGACAATCTGTTCATCATCAGGATATCTATCTAGGAGAAAGCTTCATTGTCAGACCCAGGAATTCCCAGCATTTTTCTTGGTCAGCTTCAATAATCACTGCTTCTCATTTATTTGGGTCAATGGGCCCTTCTCTGGGGGACAGTAAAGTTATATAAAATGGAGGATATTGTTGGAATATGAATAGTCGGCTGTAATCTATCATAAATTGGTTTAGGCTGGAAATTACAAGATTTCTCAGGTCTTGAGCATTGAAATATTGGAAGAGCCTTCCCGTAAGAGGGAGCAAATTTAAAAGTCATATCTAGCTTTAAGATAGATCTCAGTGACACTTTTTTTATGGTATTATATACCTGCCCTTGGAAGCAGAGAGAACATAAGGTCCCATTTTACAACTAGATCTACTGAAATGTTGCATGCAGCCAGGGAAGAGCTCTCTGCCTCCAGCTACGTAACAGGAACTTCAGTTTTAATTATGCAGGCTAAACATCTTTTAGAAGAATCTCCTGAAGGGATAAAAGTTATTGCACTCTGTATTTATGGGAAAAAAAATGTATAAAATGGGTTATATGGGCTGAATCATCACAATATTTTTAAGGTTTTTGTTTGGTCAGATTCATTCAAGACTCCCCAGTTTGCTGCATTTTAAACAAAGTATGTCAGGTGTGCCAGGTACATGATATTTCTCTAAGGTTTTCTAGCTACCTCACCTCTAGGCCAAACACTTTTCTATTTCAAGAGGCAAGATGTTAAGAGGTCTGTCACTATAAGGGCAGCAGCATCTATAGGCATTTAAGTCACAAATGATCTGTGTGGGCAAACCTAATTCAGAGTAGCTCTTTTTCCCTTATTGTTATTGAATTGTATGTTCTTGTTTTGCCAAAGGACTTTGCTGTAGCTTTTCTACACAAAGTCCAAGAGTCCTTTACAGACAATACCTTTGCCTATCTCAGACAAAGAGACAGATTGCAAAGGAAAGCCTATGACTGACAAGCTGCTGGAAGAATATCAGACAGTTTGTTTTGTGTTATAGGATCACTACAGCGTAATCTGAATGCAAATCATCTCCAGATTATGTGAACTGCAGATTTGGGTATCTAGAGAGAATTTAGTAACTCACTACATCCAGAAAAATACCCCCGAGTTTGAACAAACTTACTGGATATTTCCCCTTTTTAATATGTATGATTCCTAGGCTACTAGAGCTGTGCTGTGTGCGTGACAGAATTACCCAGCTGTAAGCACCAAAGTCCATCAAAGTCTGTGAATCAGAAACAGGCAGAGCAAGAGTTCACTTCATATAGGAACACACCTGGTGCCCTTCAATGGCTCATTGCATTATGTGGGTTCAGAGGGGGTTTAACATACACTGGAAGGTTTGAGTCCATTGTAAAACACCAGTTATTTTAGAAACTGTGCCTGGGAGAGGCAAAACTGCCTACTTGCTATGTGATGCTTTAACAGCTGTGGCATTCATCTGATGAGAAGTCTGGGTTTGGTTCTCAGCCTTGTTCAAAACATCCTAGGATGAGCTCTTGGTTGTTGCTGCAGACTAAGAAGATCTCTCCTCTGTCATGTACTTTCTGAACACAGGAGAGATGGGTGAGTTGGAAAGGAAACTGAGGGAAAGGGAGCATGGCTTTGTGGTGGTTGGAAGAGCTCTGAGATGTAGGGCTGTACTCCTCAGCAGATAATAAGTGTAAAAAATGCCCAAGAAGGGGTACTACAGGCAATCGCTGTTAGTTTCTTCCCCTCAGTACCCCTAATGCTGATTTTTCAAGCTCACAGTGGGCTCAAAATGTTGACAGTGTAGGAATGGCAATGCCTGGCTTGTAAGCAGCTGTGTCATTTATTGCTTCTGGCCCTAAGCACTTCTGAAAATTTGACCTATGGCACAGACTTGTTTAAAACTAATGCAGCCACTTCTTCAAATAAGGTGATGAGAAGCATACGTGTGAAGATATTTAATGTAGCAAGGCTATTTTAAGGCAGAAAATTTCTTAACAGTTATTACAACGTTGACAGAGGAGAAGGGCCTTCTCCCTTTTTGGACAATGCAGAGGGCAGCAGCAGAAGTGGTGCTTTCTGAAATGGGTGCTGAGGGAGAGGGGGTGATGCTGTATCAGTGTGGTTAGAGGCAGGGGATGCAAATGACAGCTTCTCACAACTGTGGAGAAGGGGTTTGGGTGCACAGGACAGCAGGTATGTTGATGTGGTGAGAACTGCTAAAGTAATCTCCAGTTATCTGGAGAGGGAAAGCATGCTGCATGTGAGCAGTTAAGTCAGCAAACACCATGGCAGTAGCACGTGACTGGGAGGTAGAGAGCTGGCTTCTGTTCCTGTATGCCATTTAATTTTTCAGGAGCTTTTAAATCCCTGTGTGGTATTGGACAGATTTTCCAGAAGATTTTGGTTATGCAATAAAAACCATCTGATACTGTTTCCACACTGCTGTTAAGATGAAGCATTCTTATTATATCCTATAATCTTACTCGTGCTTTCTATTCTTGATGGGTTTTCTAAGCCCTGGGCTAAAAGGCATTGTGATAGAAATGATTCACTCAGCAAAACTTCCAAACTGTGAACCACTAAAATTCCAGCCTTTTTTTCTACTTCTCAAGACAGCAAAGACCAAGCGGTACAGCTTATACTGCTTGAAAGTGCTAATATATGTTGAAGACTCAGGATTTTCATGGGTATTTGAGCTGGAATTTCACATGCCACCAAACACGCGGTTGATCTCAATCAGTGCTGCCCCAGGGCCACGTCTGCCCAAGGGATGAGCCTCCTGTCAAGGCTATATGTGCATGGATGGCCCCGGTGGAAGTTCTTCTTGTGGAAGAACTGAGGATACCGCAAGCACTGTGTTGCGCTGATGCAGTGCCGGTTTTCAGCTGCTGTTCATTCATATTAGTCAGAACTAATTTATCTAGAGATTACTCACACGACTCTAAACTTTCAGTTGCTGACAAAAGTTGCTCAGGGCTCCTTAAGATATCTCTGCATAGCATTACAATATACATCGGAGAAATCATCACCATGTCAGACACTCAAAAATTATAAGCAGTTGCCAGTGAATCCCTTCATTCAACTACTTCTTGTATTCATTACTGTAGTTTCCTTTTGTGCCTTGTGTATTTGATGAAAGATTGCATATCTTTGTGGTTTTTTTTCACACAGGGCCACTCTTCCTCTGCTCACAGTGTTTTAATGAAAAGCTCGTCAATGTTTCATTTTCACCCCATTGTTTAATGTATGGCCCTAGGCCTTAATGTGCACTGACTTGAGATGCTGTTTAATTTTCTTTCGAGCTCTCTTTCTGTTGGTATTCATGCAGTTCCTGGCACAGAAAGGATTTGGTTTGTGATGGGGTAGTTAGGTAAACTTAGCTAAGTTATTTTCCAAACAAGCTGTATGTTTTTCAAAACCATGTAATTTCAGTTTTCATGAAACTGGCGAGGTTGTTCTGACTTCATGGATGGTTTTGGCAATAAAAATTTAATTTAGGCTAAATTAAAAAAGGAGAAGAAGGGAGTTGTAGTAATCTGTCCGAATGGGTGAAATCATCTTTCAGAAAGTTTCCTAAACACACAGGATTGTAGGGTCTGCCTTATAGAAACCATACCACCTTGTAGAGATGATTAAACATCCCAAGGAGCAAAGTTTTAAACCCAGGTATCCGATTTCCTAAGAGAGCATGTTAGACCCCATGGAAGAGAATTGTTATTATTCTCTGACCTACATAATTTAAGTATTCCATGCAAAATGGATCAGCTCGTGTAGGAAAGAATGACAGTATCCTCTCCCAGCATATTTCCAAAATCTTTAGCCTGTGATAAACAAGGATGAAATTCCAGGAGGTCCATCAGTAGAACAAAAACACTAAGCTGAAAGAAGCAGTATCCACAAAAGCATCAAGTGCAATGATTTTTTCATGATCCTTCTTGTTCTCATGTTCCCTATACTATTCTAGTTCTTACTGCACATACTTTATTTCTACTGAAGCATTTAAAGAGACTTTTATCTTTTGTATCTTGAGTGTTTTTATTCCTGAGAAAGATTAATTGAAATCTGTCTCTCATTCATCTTCCTGCTTTGTGGGACATCACGTCTGGGTTAAGTTTAGACAGAACTTCAGAGCTAATATAACATACCTAGAGGATTTTCCTACTTTTAATAAAACAGAGCATCCTTAGGGTTTTAGAACAGTTTCTGGAGGAATCAATAGGAAGAAGTATTCATTATTGCTTAATGGAAAGTAGTCCTTCTGCTAAGAGAGATATACGAAGCATCATGATTATTTTTTTTATTGCTTTACATGACAAAAGATCTGCTTCCAGATCCTCTGAGGCTGGAGAAACTTCATGTACCTGAAAAACAGAGGTTTGCCTGTGTCTTGAGTGGCTCAAAGGACTAAATTTGAGGAGGAAAATTAAAAGAAACAAATGCAGGTTTATGAATGAATGCAGGAGAAATTATTCCTGTGTGTGCTTCGAGGATATGTCTTTTGGGAAGAAGATTTGCATAAAGTTGGCCACAAAGAGGAAAAGAAATTTAAAGTCTAGTCTGTTTTGAAGAAAGCTTCTTAAGGGTGAGATTCCTGAGGCTGTTGAGAAGTCTTTCTGAAGAGAAAGTTCAACTTCACTTCGTGGTCTGAAAATATTTAGTAGTTTGCATTCAGGGTCAGTAAGGTATGGATTTAAGATCTGAACTACTTGGAGAAGTAAAGTAGATCTATTCGCTGTTTTCCATTATTACATTCAGTTTATCTGATCCTCAGGCCACAAGATTTTGCTGCACTAGTAGTGTGGGTTTGGGTGCAGACACTGAACTAGTAAAGAACTTGTAATTTTGAGAGCAGCAGACAATATTCAGTATTCCCCAAACATGCTCAGCACCTGTGTCAGGAAGAACAGGGGTTTGTTGCATTACTGGAAAAAAGCTGGCATATTTAATGTAGACAACAGCAGCTTGCATGCCTTATGTATGCAATGAGAAGAAATCACGGAATTTAGGCACATGAGCTGTTAAGTGGCAGCTCTCAGGCAGTAAGTACCCGTTAAAGACTAAACTAATCCAAATTACTTTACATTTGTCATGGAGTAAGATTATGCACCAAGAAAGTTACTGCAAATCAGATGCTAACTGATAGTTATATTGCTTGCTGTAGCCTGTCTGTTTGCAGCTGAGCCCCAAGGAACAATCCATCCATTGGAGACAGCCTATTTGTGCCTTGCCCAGTGAAGCCTTGATCTGAGAGTGGCACTATGTCAACATAGCGATGGACTCATTGGTGTGAGTAAGAGGTATCTGCTGTGCTGCTTCAAATCTCAGACTAAGCTTGTGGTCTTCACTTGAATTTTTAGCGTGTAAAGCATCAGTATCCCTGTCCCTATCCTATCGATCTTATTCCATGCTTCCTAACAGTTGATGAAGTATTGCCATTTAATATGCCACTAATTTGGGAGCTGTATTTCTCATTTTTCCTGAGACTGGTAGGAGTCTCTCATCTCCTCTGTAGATAATCAGCTAATACTCTTTCTACACCTTCCCCCCCAAAAATGGCTGGATACCCCTGTGCTGATTATATCTGTGGGATTTCTCCTTCACTCAAAACTCATAAGGATACTTTACTGGCCTGGCAATTCATTGTGCCAGTCTAGACTGGACTGTAATAAGTTAAGAAATGGTGCAACTAGAAGGTTAAATTCATTGCAGTCTAGTTTGTGGTGGTCCTTCTGGTATCTCACAGGTCAGATGTGGTCCATGGGATACTTCCATCCATCCATCCATCTCTTTTAGTCTAGTGAAGAAAATAGGAAGATGCTTGCTCAGGAAATGCTATGCTGCCTTTGCCTATGGAGTAAGTGGAGCTGCTGCTTTCAGGGCTGTGTGGCACATGTTGATGGAACCATAGCTGTGTCTCATCCTGTCCAGGCGTGATCCAGTGACGTACGGAGTATTGGTGCTGGTCGTGGCTGAAAGGCATCTTCAAAACTGCAATGTGTTACATGAGGTTGAATTGTTTTGAAGTTGTCTGACTGACACCTTCTTTCTGCATGTCATGAGCTTCCGTGAGTTATGCCTGCTTTGAGCTGAGGAACTGTTTGAGATAGAGTGTAATAAGAGAAAAATGTCCAGTCTGATCTGAGCATACCCTGGTGACAGAGAATCCATCAAGGTGTTTAAGTCATGCAGTCGTTAATCACTTTGCTCTTAACTGTGTGCCTCATTTTTCACCTAAATTTGTGTGAATTTGTCTGGCTTCAGATTTCAAACATTGATCTCTGCTGGGAGGCTGAAAAACTTTCTATCATTCAAAATATATGGTAAGGGAAGAAACTAGTGCTTGATAAATACAGGCCTGTGCTAATGTCACTTCCTTTTTTTCATTTCTTTTCCTACCTTTGACATTTAATGTCAGGGAAAAAACCTTGACTTGCTTCTGCAAAGGTTTGTAATGGAATTACTGCAGCAGTGGAACTGCAACTCCTGTAGGTGTAACCATGCCTGATAAAAGGCTATTTTGACTGGGTGCCATTAGGAATCTAGTCCTGGCAGCACAAAGCCCACTGTGGGCTCCTTACGGCTGCCAGAGATGACAAGTTTGTGTTTGCATGGCTGACCTTGCTGAACTTGCTGCTGGAACTTCCCTGCTCCAGGGACCTGAACTTGCTAGAACAAAGAGAGTGTGGGCTGCAGTCCTATCACTGGGTATGAAGATATACTGTGTTTCTTAATTTATTTCTCCCTGATACATGTCTTGTCATAAAATTCAAATTAATTCTTACCACTTAGGAGTCAGCAAATTGCCTGTTTATTGTCTATGAGACTGATCAGAATGGAAATTCCTTTGAATTATATTACTGAAGTTTGAATAAACAAGCTCACTTCTGGTAGTGTCTGTCAAAGTTTTAACACAAAACAAAGGTTTAGAATGTACTGCTGTGTTAAATCATGGTAAACACATTACAAATAATAAGAATAGTTTGCTTGAACATTACAGTCTGGTTACATGAGAGAACTGAGCTCTGCAGGGCTTTGGCATTTATGTATCTCCATGGATCTTGCCTAGAATCCTGCACCTTGGGCACCAGAATGATGGACTCAGGGCTTCTGTGTGCAGACCCCAAATGAAATTCAAAGATAAAAGGAAGAAAAAAAGGGAGAAGAATGAGGAAGGAGGAGAACAGCCAGTTTTCTTGCCCAAAATATGCCACAGGTGTAGTAAAACACAGCAGCCTATTGAGAGAAAAAGCAGAGGCGAAAATACAATAGTGGCAAAAGGACTAAGAATAGGCTGGGAATATGTCCAGGTAAAATTTTTATAGGAGCCACTGCTGACACAGTTGAGAGGGTATGAGGGTAGATGGTAAACTAAGCTGGATAACTTTGGGTGTGGTTAAATTGAAATGCAAAACTGCTGGAGAAGCTGATTTGCAGAGATCTGTTGCTTCACCAGATACATCTGCAGGTCCCCAGCACTGCAGATAATGCAGGTTTTCCTGGTGTGCGTAGGTCTGCTTTTTAAATAGACACTTCACAGGATGGTGCTAATGTTACTTCATTGGGCAAAATGTTTCCAGCTCAAGTCCTTAACACAGTTGAAGTGATGAGGAGAGAGATGAGACCAAGGAGGTTATCTCTCATCCTTTCAGGGTGGACTTTTCTCCATAATACATTCTTGTGTTTGTCCAGTTTGACTTTAAATTATTCAAACTATGGGCATTCCTGAAGTAGCCTGATTCATAGCTAGAATCAAAATGAGGCTCTCATTTCACAGAACAAACGCTGCTGTGTGCCTCTGAGAGCTGTGTGTGCTGATTTGGGATGGGCTATTGACCATGGAATATAGATTGTTTACAGACAGCCACAGGGGTTGGGCATGACCCCATGATTTTAAGCTGTGGATCTCAGCTTAAAACAGTGATCTGTGATTTGGCATTACTCTGCCATTCCTCTAAACTGCCAGTTTCCAGATCAATGTACATAGTACTGAACTCCTTCCTTTTAAGGAACTAAGTCAATGGAAATCCCCAAAGAAGAATTGGACTCAACATTGATCAGTTGGTGGTAGCAGGTCAGCGGGGCTTGTTTTTCAGCTTCAGTTGTGCATCTCTGTTTTGCCATCTGGAACAGACCTGCACAGCTTGCTTTCCCTCCTGGGAGTGAACACCAAGTGTGGCTGAGCTTTGCCAAATCTTTATTTTTCTGCTTCCATGTTGCTGCTGGGAAGATGCACAGGATACGGAGGCACTGGGAAGATTCACATCACGATCCCTGTTGCAACCACAAGACCAGGTAGCGTGTCACATGGCAGGACATGCATGTGCCATACTATTGAGCGTATCACAAGCACATAGGCTGAGAGGAGGATCCAGAGCAATGTGTAGCATAATTCTGTTGCTGCTGCCTCTCAGATTTTTCCTGGCACAGGACAGCAGGAGAAAACATCTTTATGAGTTGAGCAATGCACTGTCATGGAGAAATGGAGCAGGTAAGTACTGAAACAGAAAACGTGCAGCATCAATACTGCTGGTTCGGAGCATCTGTAAACTCGAGCTTCCACAATTTGAAACCTGCTAAAGATAATCAGGAGATAAAACAATTCTAAGTCTCCTTAAGGCCTTTGTGATTTGCTTCTGTTGACTTCAGGCATTGTGGTTCTAAAAGAAAGCTGAAGTCACCAAGTAAATGCCAGTACTAAAACATAGGAGAGTGCATACCAGATCACACCAAAGGTCAAAATAGTTTCTTTTTTTCATCTCAATGACAATTGTCAATAGCAGCTGCCTGGAGAAAGAATATTAGGCTAGCTTACTTTTTCGTGACACGGTGGAGTAGTTTCCCTTCTGTGGTGTCTCAATATATCAGGGTACCAGCCTTCTCTCTGCAGTCTAAATTACTGCCTAGCAAAGGGAAAAAAACTGGGACTGACAGAGGCTGACCTTGTGTCCAGTCAGAGCAATCTGTTGGCACAATGCAATAAATTTGCCAAACTGTTCTAAGAAAGAAGTGTGTTGTTATTTACCAGCGAGGTGAAGAACTCAGCCGGTTTCCCCAGGTGGCATGGGGACTCTCAGATCCTAGAAGTCTCTGGATTGCATTACCAGTATGTTTGAAATACATGGCGTGGGGAGTAGAGATGGTGAGGACAGATGATATTACTGTGAAGTTAACGTGCTGCTTCCTGAGAATGTGTGTGTGAGCCCAGCTTTGCTGCCTCTCTTGCCGTCATGCTGCGAGTTTGTGCCGGAGTGGAGAGAGAAAGCACCAGTCTCTCCTAAGCAGCGTGACGCAGGCTTGACTTTGATTTTTAGCTCCCAGGTGAGAATAGTGTAAAACTCGCATGAGTTTCAAGCTGCTATAGAAGTTCTCTAAATTTCCAGGAAAAGAGGGGAAGATAAAAGAAAAGGAAGACGGACTGAGAAAGAGAGAGTAAGAGACAAGGCACTGAAAAAGGAGAAATGGATAGATCTGTGTCATTGCTTTTCATCGAAGTGGCTTTGCCACCAGGCTGGCGTGCTTGTGCATTGTAATGCCTTTACCAAGCTCTATGGTGATTTTAAACCACGTCTGGTATCAGAAACTGGAATGAAAGTAAAAAGCTGTCTGCCTTCTGCCCTAGAATTCACTCCTTGCCTTGGCTGTAAGCCACTAAACCACAATTAAAATAGCATGAACAGGATGTGTCACTGCAATGAAGATCACAGTGTTCTATCAAACCCTCTGGTTGTGCCCTCTGGGGACCCAGCGACAGAAGGTAAGCCCTGCGTATGGCTTGCATCCCTTGGGCGCTGATGTACAGGTAAAAGCCCTTACAAGCAGAGCCAGAAATTTATGGCAGGAGCAAATGAGGAGACAAAAACAAGAATATAAAGCAAGTGACAGAACTGGAGACAAGATAATTACAAGTAAACTGTCTCTTCTTTTTTCCATCTTCTTTTCCAGTACTTTAGTACTAAGAACAGGGCTCAGCATTGTCAGCAGTAAAGAAGTGTTCTTTGTGTCTCCAAGCTGTTCAGTATGTCTTCAATAAATCAGCAATTGGATGATTATTGCAGCAGCAGAAACCCTCCTTTGCATTGGCATTGCCGACTGCATAGTGGATTGCAAGAGCTGACGAAGCCACTCTGTGCATACTCTGACTGCAAATTCAGGGCTAAGCTGCTGTCTACATGGGCTGGTTTAACCCTTCTGCTATACAATTTTGGTCCTAGCAGTTGGGAAGATTTTAGATCCCTTTTTTTTTTGTCTCCTGATGTTTAATTACCTTCAAGGCGCTTGAGCCCGTCTTCCTGGCGAGTACGATGATCTAACCTCCTGCTATGGTATCTTTCTGTAGGAAACCGCTGAACTTGGTTGTCCAAGTTTGTAGTAATGGCTACTTGGAGGGTGCTCTGGCTTCTCCCACTGCTCCAAGTGCTAGTTATAATGTGTACCTCATATTTGCTAGTTCTCTGGAACCTGTTAACTGATAACACATCTCTTAAGCTGCATAGCAGATCTGAGCCCCTTCAGTGTCACTGACTTATTTTGAACTGTAGGTGCCCACGTCTACCCTAGGCATGCATCAATTGCACCTACAACCCCAGAGACCCACTGGACCCTTTTGTGCTCTCTCTATGTGCCACTGCTGGAAGTCACCTTGGAGGGGCCCTACACGTACACGCTGCCTCCCAGGCTCAGGAGCAGGAGCTCCAGTCATTCTTCATGGGGCTGTGGTAGAAGAACAACCCATGGTTTTTGACTCTTCCTTTTCCCACCAAAAAGATATTCATCTACTGCACGGGTAAACTATTTGATTCCTGCAATTTCTGTGATGGATGGGGGATCTCCAGAGCAGGAGAGAAATGAGAAAACCAACCACTTAGAGTTGGGCAAATCTAATATAATACCTTAACCTTTGACGTGCAGGTAAAAATCACTTATCTTCTGAGAGCTACTGCCAGTGGTCCTTATTCAGAAGAGCACCAAAGGACACAATTAAGCTTTGAGTGTGACACAAAAACCTCTTGGCCGAGCAGAAGACTCATGTTCTCACAATGTACTGGTTTAAGCATGTGCTTAAAACCAAGCACATGTAAGAGCTTTGCTGAGTCAGGGTAAGTGAGAGCAAACTGCTGTACCATGAATAGCAATGACAGCCAGAAAAGATTTTTAAGGACACCATCAGCTTGAAAATTACACCCTGCCTGAAAATTGTGTCTGTTCTAATTAGCAGTAGCCCCGTAACTGAGAGAAAGTAGCAGGGCATAAAATGTCTCTCATCTTGGGTTGATAATTGTTCTCTTGATTGTGCTTTGAGCTCTGTTGTTTTACTGCTTTATTTGTTTTTCGTGCTTGCTTTGCTTTTGCCTGGTGGGTTAGCAAGATGGCCTTGCTCTTGCATGTGGCACACTCCTTGCCTTAGGCTGTGCAGAAGGGCACATCCCAGGAGCAGCAGCAGGAGGGACTCCACTGCTCGTACGGAGTTGGGTCTCTGGAGGTGTCTCTCCTTCCTGGTGAATCTTCTGAGGTTGAAGGAACAGCCTTGTTGACTTGCATGATAGGCCTGAGGAGAGAGCAGGCAGCTCTCGCTGCTGAGCAATAGCATCTTTCTCTCCCTAGCTCATACACTGGACAACGGTTATGAGCATTTATTCCTTTTTTGGGGGGGTCTCTTGTGGCAACGATGGGGAACTGAAATGAATGGAGGTAACTGTTAACTCTGGTGCTGGGCTGAGATCGGGGTGGGGGGAGTGGTGAGGCAGAGTAAAACTTGTCTTTCTTCCCTTTGCTGGGGGCTTCCCCGCTGTGTGTCATCCTGTGGCCACACAGACATTTGTATGACTGTGGGGATGGAAAAGGCAGGACGTTTTTTGGCTGCGGTGTCAGCTTAATACCTCCTCAAGCCATCTTTGTAGCTGCTATGTTAGCGCTGTGGGGCAAATGGGTTGTCCTGTAATGAGAGCAATAGAAATGCAGTTAACCAGTTTTCCCATCTGTTTCCAGTCTTTCAGCTGTTGTCCAGTCCCAGCTAACTGCCCTGTGGTCAACTGGAGCTTATATCCAAAACTCCTATACAACCTGGCACCTGATTCTTCCCCCACAGTGCAGCTCCCAGCCTGGGACCGTCAGGATGTGACGTGGAGCCATTGGCCAGGGAAGAAGTTGTGATTTATGGGCCTCTCTCCCACCTTTCTACCCGCCTGTCCAGATGTGTCTCAGCATGACGAGCTTTATGCCAGGCCTTACTGCTGCCTGGCAATCTGCAGGGGAAAGAAATTGCCCACTGAAAATTCTGGTAACTCCTTGGTTTTGAAAGAGAAACGCAGTGCATGCACCTGGCAGCTCTCAGCAGTGCTGCCAACGCATCAGTAAACTCTGGCCACCTCTCTAAAACCCCAATGACCTGCTGATCTCTGCCCCTCCTGTGATATTTAGGTTTTGATGACTGCTCACGTGCTAGGGTTTTGGTTTATAGCAGTCATAAAGGTATATACGTTATAACCACGTGCATTTTTGCACAAAGGGAAGGAGGCATACGCTATTTATATGGTTCAGATAGAAACATATTTTTGAGCTAATCTGATGCCTCTTTGGAAAAATAATTTAGCAAATGGCTTTAGGTATAACTATTGAATTTGAAGTCTGAAAAAAAGGCTTTTGCTAAGAATCATGTACATACCTGGATTTCACAGTTTCTCTGTTGTCTGTGGAAGGCTTGGATTTCTGATTGTGCAAATATGACAACTTTAGGACCCTGATTATGCTAATCATTTACTGTCTCCATAATTTTTTTTTTTGCCAGTATTGCCTGGTGTCATGGTAAATTCAAAGTGGCAGTGCCCAGTGTGTGAAATGTCTCAGCTTAGTGAATGTGCAGTCAGAGATGGGCTCAGGGATGTTCTTTTCTACAGCACTCCAACTGGCCGAGACATTTGCTTTTTCTGTGGCGGAAGATGAGGCTGGAAGATAATTTTGTAGTCCTGTGTGGTCAGTCCTGAAGGAGTGGTTGTTTTCACAGAGGAGAAGTAGGGTGAATGCTACATGAAATGGTTACGTACCTAATGCACGATGGTCCTTAGGGTAGGTGACGAACATTTCTCTGAAACAGAACTAAAAAAGAAATATTTTTTATGCAGACCTTAAGAGGGAATAAATAACATCCACAGCATGCCACTGAATGGTGTTTTGCTTGCAGTTTTCATTGCGATCTATGTGCAAATAGGCAAAAAGCTTTATGTGTATATATGTGTGGCACTAATGGCATTTAGTCAGCAGAGGGCAGGGTTTGCTGAGTAGAAATTCTTTCTGCTGAGAGAAATAAGGCTCGGGAAGGAGCTAGACAGTCCCCGAAGGAGGAATTTTGAAGACATCAGTACATCAATACTTACACCACCACCACCTCCCCCTGCCTTAGTTCAGCTGTTCTCTGTTTCAGCTTTGGCTTTGTGACTTAGATCTGCTTGAAAAAACTTTATCATTCTTTCAGGGTTTCCACCTACAATGTACCACTAACTCTTCAGTTCAGTTAAGCTTCTTAGGATATATTTATGAGCTTTATAGGTTCAGGGAATGTGTTCTAATTTTCATAAGTATATTTTTGAAAATAATTGCTGGCCATATTATCTCCTCTTGGAAACGTTAAAAAAGTGGCAGAGTTCGACAACGTAAAATTGCATTACAGAAGAGTCATGAGGAATTTTTTCTGTGCCGAGGTCAGGAAAAAGCCAAAAACTCTTGCAGGAAGGAGTTTCAATTACAGTGAACAAGAATAAATTCTGGAATTTCTTGTCCTAGCATGGTAATAAGTACCAGACGAAAAGGTTGGGGAGAATATTAAGTACACTGGCAGTCTTTTACCTGAATCGATGATAAAGACATTTAAACCTTTCAGACTGTGTGTGGCAAATGATTGAGCTATTTATCTTATCTAATATTGATATGTAATACCTATGAGCTGTATACTAGTAGGAAAGTTTATAGAAGTACATAAAAACCCCCAGCGTTTTCCCTTCTTAAAATTAGAGTAAATGGCACAGTGCAAGAACTCATAGGCAGTGAGTAAGAAAACTGAACCATTTGAAAAAATCCCAGAATAAAAAGCTGATTGTATATAGGAAGACTTAGATCTGAACCTGCTTTAAAAGTTTCCCTTTAGTTGCACTCATCTGTGGCTGAATTTTGATCAGGTTTACATGTGATGACATATATGAAATGTGGGCAAGGTTATTTGGAGGAAAACGTCTCTGTGAAACAAAGGAGTCACAGTCAGGAAAATATTGTTCTTAATCTCTGAAATACTTGATATAGTTTATTTTTGTGTTAACCTAATTCTGCTTTCATTAAATTTTGGAGTTTCTGTTGCTTTTCAGAGTATATTATTAGATTAGTTTTGTCATTTGTTGAAGCAGTTAAACTCTGCAGCGATCTAAGGAAGTGCTATCGGTGCTTCAGAGATGAGAAATTAGCTACTGTAGCTCTTTTGGATTTCTTTCTTGTTCTGATGAGAGCTGCTCTACTGAAATGCCACTGCTCTGCTTCAAAGAAGTAGTAAGAAATGTGGGAATAGTCAGATCCTTGGAGGGGAATGAATATTTTGGAATAAGTACATCCTCAGTGGGGAATGAATATTTTGTCTGGGAGAGGCTAGTCCTTTCGAGGAGCCTCTTTTTAGGCACCAGCTGATGTTCTGAAATGGGGACCTTCAGCCAACAACATTCTCTCACTTAATCCAATAACATAGAAGGATTTGGATAGGAAGGAATTAATTGGTTCATCATTAATAGTTATTTCATTTGCTTCTTTTTTTTGAAAAAAAAAAAAAAAAGTAGCTAAGTATGATGTCTAAGCAGAGAAGTGGTAAGATGTACCACATGGTGACAGTCCGGAGTTCTGAAAAGTCCCACGACTCCCACCCGCTGACTGTACTGATGTGGTTTGTTACCTTAATGCTTGAGACAATCACTGGTGAATTTAGTTTGTCAAATAGGGAGGGCTCCAAATACCTTTTTATAGGTGGAGAATTGAGGGAAGAAGAGACTGAGAGCATTGCATATGCTGGCCTGTGAAGCCTGTGGCACCAGAAGGAATTAACCCCAACCTCCAGGCTAACACTTCTGACCACTGTCCATCCTCCCTTCCTGCAGCTTTTACCATTTATTATAGATAAAAGTTTTTTTTTTTGCCATACCTGTCTCTCTAAGCAGTGAGACACTTGCAGAGCTCTGGTGTTGGCTTTGCTGTTCATACCTACAATATTTCAGAGAAATATAAGCAAGAAAAATCCGAGCTGAAAAAATAATTTTTTTTTTAGAACCAAACTTTGCTGGAAAGTTGATTTCAGAAGTAAGTTGTGGATTTGTTAGACATATTCAGATTAATGCGCACTGCAGTGCAGTGAATATTAAAGGAACTGTCAAGAAGGAAAGTCTGTGTACAGGATAAATTAGGACTCTCTAGGGATTAAAAAGATGTAGGATTTTTTTAAGTAGCTAGCCTACTATTGAAAAATAATGAGTAGTTTCCATAGCAACCTCACTTTCACACGGTGCACACATACCGTAGCAACATAAAAAAGAACAGTATCAAAGAAGGAATAAAACTGAGCTGTGCTATTTGGATTTTTAAAAATATTTCTCTGTCTTAAACTCTCTGTTTACAATGCAAAGATCAGTAAATCACAGAGGATTTTTTTCAGAGAAAGTAATTATTATAACTTTCATCCAAATACTTGGAAAAAGGAAGCAAAATGAGAAATATGAAAAGAGGACTGGAAAAGATTATGGTTCTTTTCTCTCCGTACTGTAGCTTGAACAAAGCCAAGAGTATTTCAAGTTATCAGCATCTTCTCATGGCCCTGTATCCCTAGTTGAGTTTAGTATGATCGGGAAACTACTGCTGTTATTTCCTGAATGCATGTCAAGGTGTTTGACGATGTGTGATACACACGTGTTGCTCATCATTTGATTTGTGCAGAATATTTGTGAGAAAGACCAAGGGAGAGTCAAACTTGCCTGGCTTATAAATTCTCAAAATTAAGGGTAGGTTCCTCTGAACATTGACAAAAGGATGTGATTTCTTCAAGAAAGGCTGGATTCCTTTATAGCTTCACACAGAAATCAAGTAGAAATGACATAATCTCAAAAAAGAAAGTCCAACCAACAGCTGACAACTTTCACAGAGGTTTGCTGTGATTTTTGCATGTCAGTTTGAATCCAGAATTCCCAAAAGCTGCTGAAGACCATGAAATTCAGGGAGCTGAAGCTCAGGGAAGTTTCAGACACCTTAACTTTGACAAGAGGATCTATCACTGTCTGTTCTGCTCAGGAATAGTGCTCTAAGTGACCTGACTCCACAGTTGAGAAAGCAAAATATTATTTTTCTTTTCTAATCTACCTGTTTGAGAGAGAAAGCGAAAGGAGGTTTTTAAATGCAAGGAGAGAAGGGATTATAAATATAAAACTACTAAATCAGGATGTGACGAAAGAAAAAATTATGAGTAGTAATCATTATAATAAATTAGAAGACTGAGTTTCTATACAAAGGTGATGACATCCTAAAGATCAGGTCTCATCAGACATAACCTTTTTCTCCCAAGAACGGTCTTAGTTGGGTAATGGAGACTGAGACTTTCCTGGCTCTGTACCGCAGCCCCACATGACACTCAAGAAACTGTAAGTGGACTAGTACAACATGTGCAGCATGGTTAGACTAACGTGGCCAATGATTGTAGCATAGAGTGAGTGTGGAGAGAGGGAGGGGAACGTGGGGGGGAGGGAAACATGAGGCAGCAACCAAGAGGAATGAGAGAAACAACTATGTAGAAACCAAGGTTAGCGAAGAAAGGGGAGGAGGTGCTGCAGGCACTGGAGCAGAGGTTCACTTGTAGCCCATGATGAAGATCATGCTGAGGCAGGCTGTCCCCCTGAAGCCTATGGAGATCCATGGTGGAGCAGGGGAAGAGTGTAAGGAGTCCTCCCCCTGAGGAGGAAGGAGAGGCAGAAACAATGTGATGAACTGACCCCAACCCCCATTCCCTGTCTCCCTGCATTGCTTGGGGGTAGGAGGTAGAGAAATGGGGAGTGAAGTTGAACCTGGGAAGAAGGGAGGGGTCCAGGGAAGGTGTTTCAAGATTTAGTTTATATTTTTCACCATATTCTGATTAGATTGGTAATAAATTACATTCATTTTACCCAAGTCAAGTCTGTTTTGCCCATGATGGTAATTGCTGAGTGATCTCTCCCTGTCCTTATCTTGACTCACAAGCCTTTCAGTATGTTTTCTCTCCCCTGTCCAGCTGAGGATGGGAGTGATAGAGCGGCTGTCTTCAGCACCTGGCTTCCAGCCAGGGTCAACCCACCACAGAAAAATATGTCTTTCTGGGTGAGTTGAAGTGTTTAGTTTGTCAAAGTGAAAGTTCAGGGCTCTGCTGTATCTCTCTGATCTGCTTGAAAAAAGGTAAACAGAGCATAGTAAAGGAAACAAATTAGGAAACAGTTTCAAAATGAGGCAGGTAGTATTAGCCTACCAGTTGAAAAACTTGTCAAGAATTACCTATAATGAAGTTTATCCTGTGAAATCTTTTAGCCAGGACTATTCAGTTGTCTACAAAACACTGTAATTGAAACAGAATTCAAATTCAGAGACTGTAGCCATCAAGATTTCTGGATAAATGACTGTAAATGTCCTTTATAGTTGATTAATGTATTAATCTCTCTAATATGAGAACGCTTTGCCATGTAAACCAGTTATTACACTACAGGAATTGCTTCAGGACAGCTGCTTCAGGATTGTTGATATACATCTGTCTTACTCCACCACCAAGTCCATGAGGTAGCTTGTCCCCTTTTTACTCAAGGTATCATTGAATCAGTCCAGACTTGATTAACTCAGCTTACCTTACATTTACTTCTGAGTGCCAGGTCATAAAAGTGGATATGTGCATAGTTATTGCAGAGAAACTGATATCTAGTAATTTCCTGAGCTTGAGTCCTTTAGAAATGCCAGCAGGTAATGTACTATAAACTGTGAGGTTTTTTTCTGCTCCCAGCTCTCAAAAATAGAAAGGAACTATTTATTAATTGCAGACAGGAGAAAAAAGCCATAAAGATCACGAGATTTTTCTTTTGCAGCAAAAATTCTAACAGATAGTAAACTGTGGTAAAGTCTTTCCTTTAAAATCTAGAAAGCAGCTTTGATACTGAAGCATCAAGCATGATACTAGAAGGCTTGTATCCTTGAAATTAAGAATTTGTTTATGTGATTTCCTGAACTGGGCTATTTATTTACCAGGAAAAGTGCCCTTTTCAAGTCAGACTGTTGAAGTAATTGTTTTTCTTGCTGGTATTTTCCAGCTGTTTTTGTTCTTTCTTGTACAGAACTTTTTTTTATGGCTTTAGTTTCATGAATATTAAAACAAAAATCAACAAGAATGCAAAGGTTCTGATTTTCACTCCACAAAGACAAATAAATAGGTAAGACCAACAATCACCTTAACCTTTCATTAATGCCATCCAACACTTCTAGTTGTGTTACTTAGAGCTATGGCAGCTTTCTTTATAAAATACTTCCTAATGCCAAATGCTAATTATTCATGGGAATATGTTTTTCTGTAGCCTGAGGTTGTTGCAGAAAATGACAGCTTTTGATATTACTAAATCAAATAATATATTGTTTCTCCTGTGGCATTTTAGTGCATACCACATTTAATGCAATGTAGATTTTTAAGGTCATTTCATTAGTAATGAACCCAATGCAGTTCTTTTTTGGTGTCTGATTGTACTGCTGTAATTTTAAAAACAAGTTTCTGAGGTTTTATTTTTCTACGGAGTTCACTAGAGTTTCTTGAACTTTGAAAGTCTATTTTCTCTACTTACATCAGAAAAAAAGACCGTATATGATTGCTAGGATGAAAGTTGTGATGTGATAAGCTGAAAACGATTCCAAGTCGTTTTGTTTCTGTGAAGATCTGAAGTGCGTTTCATCTTCATTGGTTATATGGCTCTCCATCCCACATCACTTACTTTTCAATTAATAATTTTTTTCCAATTCCATGCTCTTTGGGGAACATATTTTTATTACTTCAGGAATCCTCTGCTGCTTTTTACAACTGTTCTGATTTTTTTAAATACTTTCCTTGTGAATTATGAAAATCTCTAGCTACTACAGCAAGACCTGGTGTTCATCAGAGACTTGTTTTAACCCATGCTTGGAGGCCTGATCCTGGCCTATGAATCAGTAGGGAATTTTGCCATTAATGCCATGGAGATGTATCCCAGCTGCATGGACACAGCCGGCTGTAATTTTGCAGATGAAGACAAGGCAGTGCCTGAGCTGGTGTCCTGGTAGGAATTTCCTCCCTTTGGAGTCACTCAAAGCCACTTGACCTGTGCAGGGCCACAATTAGTAGCACAAGATGAACTTTTTCAAGGCCTGTCCCCATTCAGCGTACCCATTCAGGATGCCTCTGTCCTGCTTTTCCCATCTGCTGTTGCTCCAAGGGGACATTTGCAGTCCCAACAACTCTTGTAAACCCCACTGTAGCACTGAAATGCCTGAAAATAACTGCCCCTTTTTAGGTGCCACTACTGACAAAAAGCAGCTTCTGGTCTTGTTTTAGCTACATGCCAAGGCTCGTTGTAAGATGCTGGTGCTGTGTCTTCTCCAAAGGATGGCTGCCATCCTTGCTTACTTCTCTGCAGAGAGCAAAAAGCCTTTGAAAGTACCTTCTGCCTCATCGGAGTAATGAGCGCTTAAAAAAAAAAAAAAAACCAAACCCGAGAGTCAGCTCAGTGGTTCAGAATTTTGCTGGATTCTGTGTAATTAATTAAGATTTTTTTAAACGTTGGTTGCTCTGCCAGTCTGTGTATCTAGGTTGTGCCAGTTTCCAGGATTCCCCTCCACCCCCATCCCCGCCCCTCGCCCCGGTTCCTCGCACAGACGTGAGCAGCTGCAGCAATGGAAGACTTCTTTGTAGAGGAGGCAGCTCCAGTGGAACAGGTAGGCGGGCTGGGGTGGGCGCTCAGTGCCCCGAGCGTGCTGCAACGACTGGAGATATTTAAAGCCAACAGACTTAGGCTCCAACCAGCTTACAAGCTCTTGCTACCTGAGAAGGTGCAGGAATGATAGGATCTCTTGGAGACACATCAGGTGTGGCTGAGAGCAGCCCTAACACTGGATGAAGATGCCCTACTGTCCATTAGGAGAAGGTTAAGAACTTCCCTGAGTGACTGGAAACATCTGTGTTTTGCTCACGGAGCAGGTGTTGTTGTAAGCAGTGAGCTCTCTTCCAGGGAGGAAGGAATTCGGCAGGAATGATGCTGAGCAGGGAAGCGCTGAAGTCTTGCAGGGCGTGGGGAAGGAGTGGGATGGAAGTTTCCCGTAGGTCTCGGTGTGACGGGTGTTTCACTGATCCCTGCTCGGATGGGTCTGTTGGCGACATATTGCTTCTCTGTCTTTTCCATTTCACTTTGTGTTGGAGCTGGGTAACTGAGGGTATCATTGCAGTAGAGGTTACATCAGGACCAAATGTCCCCCTTCTGCCTCATGTCGACCCGCAGCATTTTCGTCTTGTGTGATTCTTTTTTTTCTTTTTGTGTGTGTTGGTTACTCTTTAGCTATTTACACCTCTGCTAACCTTCTTGCTTTAGCCATGCCCTGGACAGCTATTTCCAGGCAAGCGGTGCCCTTGGACAAAATAATTTCCTGCAATTGTTACATGGTTAAGAAATTCAAATCTGGTTTAGGCCATCAAGTTTGACTGAAAGGATGCAATGCAGCAGATGACTTGCTAGTGTTGCAGGTCCTTTAGGCCAAATCTGTTTTGGGAAGCATTTTATTCATTAGGAAAAATGACAGCTACAGAAGTTACCTATTATACTTCTCTCTTTCCACTGTCCTGATGCTGTAGTATGTGAAGAGTTTCACATTAGCATTAATTTGGGTTGCCTACAATGTAACTCTATATAAATGCAGATTTTCAAAGTGGAAAATAATGTTAAATAAATGCTAATTATTTGAACTGTTTTTTTAACTGGTGGGCATATTTTGAAATTAGCTGGGTTTTTTGACCACAGTGGGAAAGTGGGATGAGTTTTGCTGTTATTTGAATAACTCCTGAAAACATCAGCTGCATTACCAGTGACAGAACCTGCTGCACTTTTCCAGTTATCCTAATCCAGACATAGTGTGCAGGAAATAATTGCTGAGAGCACACAATATCCTACACCGACAGATAAACCTGAGAGTGCAGGAGAAATCTGTACAGTGAACAGGAATCACTGGACCCGATGTTGCCGGTGCATGCCGTGGTGGTGCAAGGCCTGGTTACCAAAGCAGGATGTTGTTTTCGAGTGATGGTTTCCCCAAAAATGCATTTCTCAGCTGGCTCCTGGGCAGACTCAAGATGCACCAATTTAGGAATTCACTGTCCTAAGCTCTACTGCATGGATGGGCAGTTATTAATCTGTTGGGCTTTCAGTCCTTCACTGTGAAAGGGGGATAATAGCATTCCTTACATCCTGGGGATGTTGTGAGGATAAATACTTCATGAGTCTCCGAGATACTATGGGACTGCAGCTACATAAGGGGGCCTTAAATGGGTAAATTATGTTCACTTCATGACTTCAATGGTATTTTTAACCCAATGAGGAGGTCTGTGTTTCTGAGTGGAGAAGTTGAAGAAGAATTCGAGCCTGCTCAATTGCTTCAGAAGAAATATTCAGTCTATTTATCTGGTGATAATATTTTGAAGTGAAAGACTATTGTTTTGCAAACTCATGTCTTGTTTCCTGACTTTTCTTTGAAGTGAAAGCCTATTGTTTCTAAACTAATTTGGCAAGTAAATGTATATTGAGCTTGGCAATTTTTCATTATGGATAGTTGACAGTATCTGTGAGAAAAGTGATGAGATATATTCCTGTGTTAAATAATGAAGTAGGCACATCTGTAATAGGCTACCACTTCTTTGAGCAGATTTATTTGAGTGATTTAGATATAAGCTCATAATTCAGTCTATACGGGCAATTCTCCTGTACTGGGTAGCTCATTTTCATCTGCATTGATGCAGATGTTTGGCTACCAAGCAGGTAGCCAAAGGACTCCAGCTTAATGTTAGTGTCAATCTGGAATTTATGACTTTGAAATTGCCCTGTTTAATTGCCTGTTTCCCCTGGGAGCAGCGTGCCAGCATGTAAAGAGCACTGTAGGACCAGTACAAAGGGTTACGTTCAGCCATTTCTTTTAGAAGTACTCCTGGAAGGAGGTAGTGGGGAAGAGTGGCTTTGAATTGGTCAAATTTGGAACTGGGTAATTTTCTGTGTGTTTCTTTCAATAGAAGGACCTTACTTACAGTGATTGTATCTTACTGTAGATTTCCACATGCTTGCACTCTTTTTACAGAGGCTGATATTTTAATATGAGGAGGAGAGAGTGTGCTCTATAGCTACGTATTTGTTCTGTAAGCATTTTGAATGAAGACATAAGGAGTACAATTGAAGTTTGCAACATTGGTAATTGCAAGCACTCTTGAAGAGGACAGGCATAGAATTTCAAATGATCGTGATGAATTTGAGCGACAGTGTGAAATCAATAAGATAAAATTCAATAAAAACAAATGCTAAGTATCGTAGTTAGGAAGGAAAGTAATATGACACCAGGACAAAAAGGGGAATAATTGCCTAAGCAGCTCTGCAGAAAAGGGGTTTTGTGGCTGATATATATAGTGAATGACAAGTTAAATATAAATCTAAAATGCGTGCAGTTGCAGAAGTGGTAGAGCTCATTTCAGGGTATATTGACGGATATATTGTATTTAAGTTATGGGAAGTAATTATTCAGCTCTATTTGGTACTGGAGAAGTCTGAAATTGGGTACTTGGCTTAACACTTGGAAGAAAACTAGGGAAACTGGAAGGAATCCAGATGAACTCAGAAAGGTTAAGAAACATGACAGAATTTTGAGAAACTGTATTTGTTTAGTTGAAAGAAGAGGAAACTGAGAGAAACATTTTTAACAGTCTTAGTTATCCAAAGACTTTTTTTTTTGTAATAAAGGTTTCTTCTGGGAAATCTTAATTTAAAACAATGAGATTTTGGTTAGATTTCAGGAGAAACTTTATAATAACAGATGACTTTAGGAAAAAATATGGATCACTTTTTGTGAGAAAAGAATGGTTCAGAACAGAGAAGACAAACATCTGTCAGTGATAGTTGGGAAACTGTCTATGCTGGAAGCAACTGGAAATTCTCCTGGGCTTTCTTCAACAGTGTCTTTCTGCAGATTTTATTGCTATGGAAGGTACATGCTAGGAAAAAAAAAAGGATCTTGTTGTGTGCTTCACAGTTTTGTGGTGGCATAGAAGAGATATGCAGAAACAAGACCTAAGTATGTGCTACTGATAAGGTCCTGTGGAGTCGCAGTGCGTTGCATCCTGAGCTGTTGTGACTGTTTTCTCATGAATAAAAAAGTGCTGCTGTTGCTGTCCTTTGGGTTAAGTGCCCAGGAGGCATTCCTGTAACTCCTGCAGATGGACAGCTTGCTATCAAAACATGGGTTTAGAAATGTCCATTTTGGAAGAATTGTGATTCTTTAAATTACAAGTGATTGGTCCTACATTGCTCGACACCATCCTCTATCATCAAATAACAACCCGTCCCTACTGCAAAATTACGTACTGAGACATTTGCTTGCAGAGATGGTCATTATTTTAGAGTTTTCCCAGCTTTTGACTGAAAGGAGGATGTTTCACTGTACTTTATGTTGAGCTGGGGGACACATGAATAAGAGGGTGACTCAGAGGAAGCTTTGGGGGTAGCTGCTGTGATTCCTTTGCTGGAAAAGGTTCCATTTTACTGCTTGTCTAGCAGAGGAAGGGCTAAACAGAAAATGTTTTTCCCAGGGGTTCCAGTAAACAAAATCGGGGATCGAGAGTTGTTATCTGCCCAGCTAGTTCTGGGAGAAGATCTATAGCTCTTGTGTAGCAGGCAAAGGATTTTTCTGGTGAGTCAGTATCTAGCAAAATCCTTAAATGAAAATAAGTAAATGAGGGTGCTGCTGATAGCTTGATATTCTTGGACTTCTAAGTCTGGTGATATTTACCAAGGTTATAATGCAAAACACGAACAACTCTTAATGCTTTCTGCTAAGAAGGGAGGTTGTTAAGAGCTTAAACATGATTTAACAGAGCAAACTGACATTTTAAGAAGCACACGGATATGTCATGTGTGTTTTGATCACTTTGATGAAGTTTTTCTGGATTATCTGTTGTGTGACAATCCAGAAAGCATGAAAAGGGCTAAAGCCATTAGAATATAGATAGCAAACAGTTTTTTTCCTGAAGAAAAAAAAAAAAAGACTTACCAACAACTCATTTCCTGAATGATCAAGACAGTATGTTAGACTGTTTGAGTTTCCACAGTGAAGTAAGAGGAAATAGAGAATGCTGTACTACAGTATCGCTAGAGCTGGATCAATGAACAATTACAATAAATTTATCCAATTAACTGTCCCTTTCATCTATTCTCAAGCTATTTGCTGATCAGCCTTGTCTGCTGTTTATTTGTGTTTGCTGTTTGAGTGCAAACCACATTTCAGTATCTAGATCCTCTTCAAATTATGATCACAGTGCTTTTCGTGTTCTGTAGCTGAATAAGTAATAAATTTTAAAAGGATACTCTTTAAATGCACACTCTCTTAAGGATGAGGATATCCCATAGATTTATACAGCTGTAAGGGTTTTTTTTTTTTCTGGGTTTTTTTTTCCTTTTTCTTTCCTAATAATTCTCAGCATTTGTTTTGCATCCTTGACTTCTCCTCATCACTAAACTGACATTGTCATAGGTCTGTTTATTATAACTCAGGCTCTGCTCCCTAAGTGCTAATTGTTCAAAACCCATCAATGTTTATGTAAACTTTAGGATTGTTTCTCCTTTGTGCTTCACTTTACACGTATTTACATTGAGGTCTTGTTGGCCATTTCATCATTCAGTCACCCATGAGGGTTTGGTCTCAAGATACTTGTCAGTCGCTTGAGCAAATCTCCATGTCATTCCTTTCCTATCCCACTTCGTGTCTGTGACATGTTGGCTGTTCTGTCTTACTTGTTTTTAGAGCTGGTTATTGGCGTTAACCCTAGTTCCACTGAAGCTGGTGGACACACTCACAGGGATGTCACTGGGAGAGACATGTGCCCTGCACATGCCATGTTAAATTCCCTTTCCATGTTGTCTCCAACCTGTTGGTTTGATTTAGTAGTTGATAGCATTCGTTTTCTTCCTGGCAGCATGATCAGAGATGCAGTCATTTTGTTCAGGAGGATAACAATTTTGTCACAAGTTATATAATAAATCATAAAATAAACTGGCATTTTGGGGTTCTTCTCATGATTCTTGCAGTTTTACCACTAGACCTTGGGAGATTATACTATCTGAAAAATTTAGTCACTCTATGGAGATAATTTGTCAGTGGTTTGAAAATTGGACATGCTAGATTTATGGTTCTGGCAAGCTAATGATCTCTTTTTCCAGTGCTTTGTCAAAGCCTGGTGTGCTGCCCATAAGCCAGTCTAAGCCTTGGTGTCTATAAAGGAATGTGTTTCGGTGATTAACTAGGTGTTGTTTTCATCATATATTTATTACACTGTATCTTGTCAGAACAATTTTGATCCAGCACAGTTATTAGATTGTATCTCTTCATGCCGCTGATGGCACTGTGATAGTTCGCCATGTCTGGTTGCAATAAAATTTAAGAAAAAAACCAACACCCAAAAAGCAATGTATATATTTGCATAGATTGGTGGAAAAGGTGTCAGATAAAATATTGCTGTGTTTTTATGTTCTGAGAATGGCTTGAATTGCAGCCTCCCACCAGCTGATAAATTCCCTAGGTCAGGTATGGTTGAATGACTTTTTACCTTGGTAAGTCAAAATAAAGATGTGCGAGTGGTTGTTTGAAGAACTCACAAGGTGAAAGGAAAATGGAAGTTTAATGGCTTTAGGAAATGCAGCAAAGGTGGGAGAATGCATATACTTTCAGAGCCTGGAACCGTTCACACTTGTTTACGATATTTCTGTGATGTGATGCTGATGCAGATCTATTTCTTGATAAGAGAAACCAAGAAAACTCCATTTCTTTTAACAGTAACTCAATAACTTTGGGGAATATCTGTGTCCCTTTTTATATGTATTTAATGTGAGTTGCATTAACGCTCACTAAATCTTGCTGTTAATAAATACTGTAACCTAGTAGAATGTCCTGCTATGATTTAAAAATATTTAAAGGGAGATTTTTCAGCAGCACAGCAAGCATTCAGGTGCTTAGAGCTCTTTGAAAGTCAGCAGAAATGGTAGTAATTTCTGCCCTGTATGATCCGAGACCAAGAAAGCTTAACAGTGCTGTGCCTGTTTCTGGGTTTGCACCACTGTGCTTTGGGAGCACCGTACCGCTCTACAGTGACATGTAAAACCAAATTCCTTCTGGCTTCAAATGAAAAGTTCGTTTCCTCCTTTGGGCATTAGTGCCCCATATTGTGCTTTATCTGCCAGGACATTGATACGTAAGCACGTGAGACTGCTTCTTTCTAAGTTAGTAGGATAGTATTGTAGTTGGTAATAAGCCGCAATGAAATAAGGCTACAGAAAGGGAAGAAAGTGTCTTATTAGTGGCCAGGAGATGTTATTTTATTTTATTTTATTTTATTTTATTTTATTTTATTTTATTTTATTTTATTTTTGTTGAAAAAGGAGTTAGAGCTGCTAAAAATTAAATTTCTCCCCAAATGAAGTGGTTTACAGTTTATATTTTAAATACTTTCCAAATAATCTTTTCTGACATATACTCTATTGTGTCTATTAGTGTCAGCAGAAACAGTTAAAAAACTCTAGTTAATATACCTGCATTTTTCTATTATATTCTGATCAGGCTTTTTGCTAGGCAGGTTTTCTTGCCATTTTTCAGTGTATCTGATAAATGCGTTGCACGTGTTTTGTCCTTCTGGGTCTCCACTTACTTTCAGACTGCAAGTTTATTCAGCAATTAAACAGTGTCACAACATCCACTTGTTAATCAGGGTATGAGAAACCTGGCAGCCATTTCCTGAGTCCTTATTAAGAAAGAAGAACAGGGAAACAGGGAGTACGTGAAAGGACACTGTTTTCTTCGGCATCTCAGAGCACATCCGTACTGCAAGGCCTTTCTAACAAAGGTCTCCTGGAAGAGCCCTCCAGCACGAGATACAGCTTAAAATGCAGCAAGAGCTTTTTGCCAGCATAGCTGGCTGACCTTTCCTCAAGCAGAGGATACACCGAGTCCTTACAGAGGGCACGTGGACCTGTTGGTGTAGGTATGTCAGGAGGAGGGGTGAGAAAGTCAGCGTGGAGGGAAAGGTGGTAACTCCCTCTTCTCACCTTGCTGTGCAAACAACCTTTTCCAGTGAACACCTTGGCCTTAGCAAAGGATTGTGGTGTGACCCATGATGCACAAGGCTCAGAGGTGATTGTGTGACTTATTTGAAGCTTTCTTGCGTGCATGTGAGGGCTGGTGGAAATGGTGGAGCTCAGAGTCCTGTGGTGGGAGGCTGCAGGAGGATGCATCTCAGCAAGGGCAGGTAACACCTGCTGTAATCAAATTCAGACACCTAATGTCAGTTCTCCCAGCTATTTCATGCTATCCCTGCTGTGACACCCCTTCCCTTTCAAGTCTCAGGGTAATCCTAGGAACTGGTGCTTAATATTATTTCTCAAGCCAAAGGTTTCCTTTGAAGAGACTTTTTCTTAGAGAGTTGTGAAGACTAATGCAATCTTCAAATCTTTCTCCTGCAATCAGCCCCTCACAGGTGACCTCTCTGCCTGTTCTTCTTGGGAAAGGTGCTTTGTGTCCTCCTTCAGCCTTGCACAAATGTTGCAGCATGTGGCCCGGCTGTATCCCACATCCACTGTGTGCAGGGATTCAGCTGAGTGTTGGGTGCCTGGAGCTGTTAACACTGACCTCAGGAAAAGGAGCAGGAATGATTTGAGAGGCGTTTCAGGAGACAGTGTGTACTGTATAGGCAGCTTCAGGAGGAGTGACTTGTGATCAAGGCTCACTCATATGGGAATGAGGTAAAGAGAAAGTTTTAGGTACACACCAAATACTGTCCTGCTGTATGTACTTATGGTATGTTACTCAGCTACTCGATGCTTATGTATCATTTCAGATAGTGGCTGGTCCTTATTAAATAGCAGAGACCAAGCAAGACCTTGAGCTGGGCAGGCGTCTTGTTTCTGTAGAATTCACATCTGTTGCCTATGGAAGAGGCTCCCTGTTTAAGGGTTGTGGCTGTACCTGGCAGGACAGACTTCGTGTGTAGTTTAAAAAGTACAGCTACAACTATTTATTCATTCAGCCTTACAAAACTGTCACAGAAATTTATCAGCTGCGCCACAAAGACTAATCTTCCAGCTTTAGCAGGGTGGAAATACTAATGACGTTTTACTCGTCCATCAAAAATAATTACATGTCCCAGTTGAGTGGGCAAGTAGAATTTGCAAGACTCAATTAAATACCTACATTTAGGAGAGTTTGTATGATATTCTTGTTGTAAAGCACTTTGATTCTTACCAGAGCTGTATAAATTAACCACTTCAGTGCTTTCCGAGAAATCTCCTCTGGGTCAGAACTGAGGTTCATTGGCACCTTTTGCGCTGTTAAGGGAGGCTTAGACTGAAAGCAGGTAATAGAAAATGTCTACAGTAGCAAAGTAATTGCCACTGAATGCAGTAGTGGTAAATACATAACACTAAATGATACATAATAATAAATGAAGTGACACTGTATTAAAAGGACCGGTATTTTCTCAAATATTTTTATGATACTTTAGTGCTCATTTAGTCAATTATGAGCCACATATTGCACTGAGACCCAGTGAAGCAAAGCCCAGCAATGAGTACTGCTGTGGAGCCAGTCCAGAGATGCTTGCGAAGAGATTAATTTCATGGAGAAACTGTGCTTCTCCCATCTTGCTGCTGTGCCTCTAGTGTGCGTGTCCTGGTCATCCCCACTGATGGTGCTTTCTGCACCCCTTTGCTTTCTGCTCTCTTGTTGCATATCCTTTGGGGAGAGTTGAAGAGGAGGCACTACGCTCTCCTGAGCACTGCAGTGATGAGGTCCAGCTGGATTTTTTGAGCACCTCTATACCTTAACAGTGTGATTTTGTCACCACTGGGGTTGTGATGAGAGAAGTCCACAGATCACAAAAAGCCAGTATTTCTGATGCAAACCACAAGTTTATCCACATGCCATAAACCTCCTGTATAGCTACTGTGAGTCAGCTGGTGATATTTATGAGAAACAGGGGACCAGTGGTCATCACCTGCAGGGACACTGCATCAGACATATTCGGGCCTGCCTTTTTGAGGAAGAAAGATTCCTTGAGCTGTTTCCTGAGACATTCCATGTACCTTAGCAGGTAAAAGATTTCTTCCAAGGAGCTGGTTTCCACAGCTGCAAAGCCAAGTGTTCTCCACGTAGTTAGTTCTGGGTTTAATTTCTGACAAAGAGGAGATTAGTTCAGGATTTATGTAATGAAGTCCTGGATGTAGGATAAGTTGAATAGCTCCATTTGTTCTGACGTAAATCACAAAGCACCTGCATTCTGAGTGATTGTCCCTTAAATGTAACAGGGGCATGGGTCATTCTGGAAATATTACAGGTTTGAGTCACACACTTAAATAGAAACATGAAAATTGGAAATCAAAGAGAGCTGTCAACTCATCAAGCTTGTCATCTCACTTGTAGCGAATATGCCCTAGGACCCATCCGGAGCAGTGTCTGTTGGCTAGAATAACGCTCCGCCATCAAATCAGTTCAATGCAAATCTTGAAAGTTGCCAACTAAATATAAATGGAAAAGGCTCTGATGACATAAATGCATTCAAAATTACATATTTATTTTTTTAAGTATGCCTGGCTAGAGCATTGGATGGAATATTTCTGAATAGTGTAGAAAATAAAAAGACCATTAACAAAAAAGACCATGACAAGATTTCAATGTGTGTTTCGACGTGTTTTATAGCCAATACTGAGGCAGTTTGCAAAAGAAAGGGCAAATAATAAAACATTTTCCTCTTAAAAACCAAAAAAAGCTTCCATCCACATTAAAACCTATAGACCACCCACCGGTTAATTAAGCCTAGAGCAACATAATGACCATTCAGCAGCATTAAGCACTCAGAATTAGGTAGCAAATTTGCTCAGCCAGCCGGTGGCATTAAATAACCATACACACATAACCTCAACTAGTCAATAAATCAAAGCTACACAAAGTCATTATTCCCCTGAATGTCTTTTCTTCTCCGAAATTTCTACTTCCTTTCCAACAATTGTGCACATTAAAGGCTTTTCCAGTGTGCCTGCTGGAAGGGCATCCAGTTGAGATGGACAGGGAGAGGGAACAAGTGCCAAACCTGGAAGGAATGGTCTGCTAAGGAGGTCTTCCTCCAAGAAGGTGCTTACAGCTCAAATGTCTCTCCTGCATGCGAATGAGAAAAACTACTCCTGGAGGCTACACAACTACTAGTTATATCTGTTATAAGTAGATTAGTCCTTGTGCTCGATTTCAGTGTTTCCACAGACAGTTGGTCAATGTACTTAGTTTCTCAGTGCCTTGGTTTCCACCCTTTAAAGAGAAAATACCGGTTCCTTCCATCACGGAGAGAATAAATAAGTTGCAAATGGTGAGACAGTGAAATACCAGAGAACTGGAGCCAAATAACTGCCTTAAATTCTACGTCATACTAGATCATGACCTGTGTGTTACAATCCACCCAAAGGCCTGTTCACAGGTGACCCTCAGCTCATCTGTCATGTTCTCCATGAAATGCTCGACGTTTATTGCTTCACCCATGAGGAGGTACAAGGGGAAGCCTTCTGGAGAGTGCAGAACATTGAGCTCCTCTTACAGTTGCATGGTTTTCAATGTCTGGAAGTCTAGATGTTGCCTTCTGTTGTCAAAGGTCATATAAGACCTCAAATAAGACTTCTCTTACTTGAGCACAGGTGGCAGGATCAGTCTCAGTGGGTCATTGCATCAGACTGGGCAGTGAAATTCACACCATGTGAAATTCTGTTATGGTCAGATAACTACTGGGAGGCAAGCCATGACTTGAAGGATTGTCCTAGCCACAAATTTTTCTTTCTTCTTAAAACAAACTTTTATTCGTAAGCCTTACCTTGAGCAGATGTCACTGGAGGCTGCATGTCAATATATGAAGTGTGTGGCTGATAATGTATTAGAATTTTCTCAGAAATAAAAATGTTTAAAAATTTCCAAATAGCTGTGTGGAAACTCCAAAATAAACTTCAATAGCTTCTGCTACTTTCTATGGGACTCTAAAATGGTAAGAAATACAAAGAGCTCAATTTTAATGGTTATATCTCAAGAATGAAAGCAATAAAGAAATATAGACAGGATAGAGATGCAGGTAGGGACCAAGTCAGTGGGCAAGAGGAAGGATGAAAGAGCTCTAAGAGACAGAGAATTATCTGTCTGTAGCAGGCAGGAAAACTAACATAATGTGAAGAAATATTTAGAGATAAACTCTTTATGGATATTGATCCATATTATTCATGCCTTTCAAAAATGTGCTGGGAAAAAGAAGAGTCCCCTCCTTGTGAAATGCACTGTGGAAAGGGACAAATACAGGACTGAAGAAAAGTGCTTGCTATGTATGTTATTGTGTTTCCTGTATTCTATTATGGAAACTAATCTCAAATTATTTCTCCCCCTTACCGTGATCAGCTTGTAATCATGATGTCTTTTGGTTTAGAGAAACGTGGCATTTCATGAAGAAGAATTCGAATGCAAAACGAGGTACCTGTAGAAACAAAGACTCCAGAAAGTCAGAATTTATGGTTCCTATAAACTCAGAACAGCAGTTCCTGCAAATTAGACAAAATGTAGCAGTTCAATATTGCCAGTTTATCAGGTCAATTGAAAAGTGCATCACTCACCCAAGCTCCATCCAGCACCAGCTGGATTTGAGTCTCTGGCAAATCTATTTAGACAGTAGTGGTATGTGAACAAAACCCCAGGTGATCAGGTCTGCAGCACAAACCCAAAATGAGTTTGTCACTCTTTTAAATTCCCACATACACTGGTGGAAAATTGCTGGAAAATGAAATGAAGAAATGGCAGAAGCAGTTTAGTTTCCTGTCAGCTGCGAGGTGCAGACAGCCTTACAAGAATATGATACATAAGCAAGCTCTTGTCAGTGTAATCTGGATAGGCACACTAGCATGAAAGAGAAGGTGCTCAGATGTTAATGGCCCATGGCTGGAGTTCTGTTATCTCAGTGGTCTCATCACAGCTGTGGGCGTCTCTGTTGCCCTTCCCACCCTTTGCTTCCCAGGTGGGTTGTGCTCAAGGTGTTCATCCTACAGCTGATCACCCACATAAAAAAACAGTGGGAATCTACCAGGCTCCTGGTAAGGCATAAGCATGCTTGCTGCTGCCATGCTGGAGCTCCAGGTTCCTCATACTGCACAGTAGCTGGTAAGACTAATTTTGTTTAAATATGGGCCGAACACGTTGCAGAACTGATTTTTGCTGTGCCTCAGGACATAGTCTAGGTTCTGTTTATGGCTTGAAAGTAAAAAGGAAGAGGTGGGTTGAAATCAATGAGGTGTTTTGTTTCCTGATTGTTTTAGGGTTAGGTGGTGCTGTTCACTTTCAAAGTGGGTTCAAGAAACTTAGCTTGAGACACACTTTATATGAATAAGACTGTGCACATGGTGAGTGATTTGGAATAGCTTCTCTAGAACAGCTGCTTCTGACATAATTTCTGGTTTTTTTCTGCCCTTGCTACTGATAGTTTTCATTCTGCAAAATCTAAACCTACCTTTCTTCTTCTGGCCTCCTTCTATAAGCCAGTTACAATTGGAGAGCTTGCAGAGGATGTAGAGTCCAACGGACTAGCACTGCAAATACTCAGCTTTAATACTAGGCTGGGCTCCAGCTGCTCTCTCAGATCTGTGCCCAGGTCCTGGGTACTGCAGAAAAATAGGGGAGCAGAAAGTATGTGTTTGTGCATCAGAGGGTTTCTCCTGAGAAGTGCTGAGTATCTTATTATTTAATTCCAGGGGATATATTGAGTCAAAGATGCAAAGTTTCTCAAGTGATCGGGCCCTTAATAAGTAGCAGCACCCCCAGTGTGACACACAAACTGGAACAGTGTGGGGTCACACCTCTCATTCGGCAGCGAGTGACTTACATAAGGAAACCCCTGTGATTACAAACAGGTGTCACATCACTTTTTCTATTAAGGTGATCAAATGGGTTGAAATCCCTGGAGACTCTGGTATTGAGGTTCGTGCTCGGGGCTGTGTAGCCCAATTGACTGCAGTCTCAGGGGAGGGCAAGCTTTGCACAGGAAATGAACTCTGGTCAGCTGAATTTTCTTTAATAATTGCCTCTAAGTCTATTATGTGTGCACCACATCAAATAATTACAGGTCCCTCTTTTTTTTTTTTTTTGACCTGTTACCTAGGTCTGTTTGCCTTGGAAAATCAAACTTAGTTATTTACTCCTTGAACTGGTTCTTCCTCTACCTTTACTGCATTCAGGGTTTTATCACTGGGCAAAGTAAAACCCCATAAAGGAAAAGCAGTCTTAAAAGTATAGTGATACATTAGTTGCCTGAACAAGGTCAAGAGCACAGAAGTCAGGCTGTTGTTTCTTGCAGTGTTACTGATACATGACAAACCAATTTTTTGGCATTTACAGGTTTTACAAACTGTTCCTTTGAGCCATTTTTAGGTTCATCTTTCATTTTGCATAGGGCAAGGAGGTTTATGGAGAACAAAGCATTTCATTTCACAGTAATGAGGTATCAGTCAGTGAGTTTTTCCTGTGAAGCTAGTGGTTGGTTGCAATTTCTGGGATCCCTCTTTTACTTCTTTGTGCTGCTCCCCCAGACTTCTCAATGAATAGGCTTCCATCTCCCTTACTGTGAAGGCAGGTCCAGGTTATGTGGTTAATGTTTCTCCTTGTTGTTCAAAACTAATGTAACCCAGGAGCAGTTTTAAAGGCAGGAGGTGGCCTTTCCCCTGCAAGATGCCAGTGCCCTTGATTGACCCCACCAGGTTGTTCAAGAGCCCAGCTAAAAAGCAAGTACCTGCTCTTGAGAGCAATCCTAGGCCACAGCTTACATTAAGTCGTGGGTGGTAAATTAGTCCCTGATTCACAGCACTTCTTGTTGCTATTGCTCTGATACCAAAGGGTGGGAAATAATATACAGGATTTCCCCTTGCAATCAAATGCTTTCTGACTTCGGTGCCAACAGATACGTGCAGGTGCAGTGAAGCACACAGATGCTTGGAGGGAGTTTTGAATATCAATTTCTGTTTCAGACTGGGGTTTTTGGTTGTAGTGTGTGGGTGTGATACAGTAAAAATCACTACCATGTTAAGCGATTGGAATGATTTCTTTGCATTTGAAGTAGTAGCACTCATCTTCTTGTATCAGGTACCATCCCAACTTTCCATGAATGCCCGATCCCAATTCCCTTGTAATTAAGCTGTTCCGCTTCAGCCATAAATATGGTCAAAATATGGTATTTTGTAGCACGACAGCTGTTGGATTGCAGTCCTTCTGCAGATGTGCTGCAGTAAGCCATGGAAATGCAGCTGCCATGAAAGTGTCTGGGAGAGCAGGGCCCAAATTACTCCAGCTGCATAGCAATCAGGCTAAATTGCTGTTGGTTTGATGGAAAGGACAAATAGGTTGACAATAATACACAGCCGTATTGACAGACAGTCTTTCTGTACAGACAGCTACAGCTGTATAAGCTGAATAGAAAAAAGGTAGGACAGGACTTCAGTGCATAGCCTAACAATTAGGTTGCCCATTTCTGTTTTATTTTTCCACTAAATGCTATTATATTTGACATTTATGTGTGTTCACGGCGATAATTTTAAATTGCATTATTGGACTAAAGAATGGTATGTGAAAGCCACAAATGATAGCTCATTTAGTGTTTTCCTTGTGGCTTTGGCTCATCGTGGTTTTTGACTTACAAAAGCCTTGGCTTTTGTACAAGTGGGCACACTGGGGGAAAAAAAAATGCACACACTTTGGACCAGGTTTTTAAATGAGTTGAATCTTCTTTGCAGTGGAACTGCATGGTCTGGTAGGGTGGGTTTGCAGATGGGGCATTTCTGTGGTCATAGGTTGTGGTATATTGAGCAATGTACTCTGGGGCTGTGGGGCAAGTGTGTGACGTGATGGTTTTCTGATATTTTCTAGTGTAGGCAAGAAGTTGCAGAGGGTTCATCTCTCAGAAGTCGGACTGTTTCAAAAGGCAACTTAGCCAGACATGAAGGAATAATGCAAGAATCTGGAAAGAGAGGAAATTGAGCTGAGGCACAGAATAGCTGGCAGCAAGTGACCTAAAAGGCAACAAGAAAAGGTAATATAAATACATTAGGAACATGTGGAAGGCAAAATAAAGTGAGAGGCAATTACTTAATGTGGAAAGAAAACAAAACAAGATGGCTGAAAAAATTTTTATTGTTCTTTATTTAATTCTTCTGAAAGAATTTTGTGATATATTTGTGAAATTAACATGATTAATTTTAACAAGGAGATAGGTGACCACATGAAAATAGGTGAGGAGAAAAGGCAACAAAATACATAGATAACTCAAACACATTTAATTCAGAGGTGCCTGACTAAAATCGTCTGTGAGTACTTAGGGAATGAACCACAAGGAGGGAAAACGCAGCCTGAGAGGATGGTCAGCCAGTCAGCCTGACTCCTATAGCCCAAAGGAGGAAGGACCTAGCCATTAATAAGCCTACAGAGGATAATAAGGAGATAAAAATAGACCATGTGAATTTGTCAAGTATAAATTGTGTCATCCTGGTAACAGGATAAGAACTGCCAAGTGGATAAAAAGTAAGTGGTAGATATGATACATTGTGAATTCAGTAAGGCTTTCGACACCATTCTTAGTGGCATTTCCCAAGCAGTCGAGAGGAAAATGCATTAGGGTACTGTCGTCTTGAAGTGGGTGTAGAGCTGCTTGAAAAACAGTAGAGTAACCTATCAATGGTTTGCTGTTGTGCTGGGAGAGCATTTCTTTTTTTTCACTGGAATTTACCTAGGCATTGAGCACTGGGCTTTATTGTAATCAGTCTTTTCTGACTTGGATAATGGAGGATAATCTGAACTTCCAACATTTCCTATCGATGCCAGACTGGGATGGGTTAGAGACACTTTGAATTACAAGATTAGAATACAGAGTGACATGGATATGCCTGCCAAATAGCCCCGAGTCATTAAAATGAAGTTAGATAAACACAAATACTAACTACAAGACTGAAGGGAAAAAAAATCAAATGCAGAGATATAAAATGGGGAATATTTCCCTGGGCAGCAGCAATGCACACAGGGACCTGCTGTTAGAGTGCCTCGTAAACTAGATAGGCATTGTTGATGCTGTTGTAAAGATGTAAGGGAATTTCATGTGGGGATGTATTAATAAGAGTATCATGAGCAGGATGTGGGAGATAGTTATTCTGCTATATATACACCTTTTTTTTGGTGCTTTGAGCCACACTTCAAGAATGATATGCACAAATCCAAGAGAATCTAGGGGAAAGCAAGAAGAATGACAAGAGTTAAAAAATAAAATAAAATAGCCCTGTTGGAAGAGTGAGTCTGTTTGATTTAAAATGGGAGGATTTCAAGGCATCTCCAGTGCAGAACAGCTTCTTAGAAAATGGAGAGTCAGAAACAGAGTAAGAGTGAAGGGACTTATTTTTCAGTAAGGAAGTTTTAAGCTTATTAGCAGGAAAAAAATTTATGATTCTAAGAATAACTAAGCATTGGAATAAGCTTGAAATGGTTGATGGCAGAAATAGGAACTATGACCTTGTCTGAATAAGGATATTATGGCCAAAATGGTGATGCTTTTTAATAGCACTGGAGAAACTCTCGTTGTCATCAGTTGTCAGGGTGGATGTAAGGGCAAATTGACCAAGGCAGCTTCCATTTTTTGTGACTCGCTCTTTACCCATCCTCAGACCTAGGGCAAGATTGCAGTTCATCAGGTGCATCTTTGCAAAAAGGTTGGTTTCTTCCTTACTCTTATCTCGCTATTCCCATTCAGTATCCCAGATTCTACGTACAGAAAATCTACAGTTGTTGATTCTTGATGCTCAATGATGGTTTAATGACAGATAAGAAAGAAAAAAAAGAAAATGCAATGAAACTATACATACTGTATTGCATGTAATATTTATATATACTACTATAGTGTAATATAAAATACTATACCCCAAACTAAACTTGACTTGAAATAATGTAGTGATGGCAGTTTGCACTGCAGATTTCCAGATGATAATTAGCTCTGTTCAGTGCTATTTGCCTGTAAGCAGGGTGGATGTGCATGAGTAGAAAGGTGTTGAATGAAATGGCTGAAAATGATGATGAATGAAAACCTGGTCCTACTGATATCAGTGATCATAGTTCTGGTGCCTTCTAAGGAGGGAAAAGTGTACCAAAAGGAGTAGAGAAAGGCAGCCAGTTTGAAACTTGGAAATAACAGTATGTCACAACAACTATACCTGGAGTCCCAAAAATAGGTGTCCAGTCTGAACACCCGTGTTTGTCAAGCCTGGGGATGGACTGTGCTGAGACAATACAGGCCTTTTTTCCCAGTCACTGGCAGGAGAAGTTAACTGTCCTTTGTAGTACGACACTTGAAGGTTGTTGGGGAGTGGTCAGCACTTGCAGTCTTTGCTGGCTGAAATGTGTAGAGGTCACAGGCAATATTTCAGTGAAGCTGAAGATCTAACCTCACACTACCACCCAGGGACAGAAGTTCCTCTTTTTCCCCTTATATATACAGGGAAGATACAGTAGTAGGTTTTGTGATTCTATGATTCTATTAATAATTATCAGGGATAAATATCATTTGCATCTTACAGACGTCTTACAGAGGGAGGTTTTCTGGGAAAAGTATTTCACTAGTCCCTTCTGAGTTCCGCATACACTGAAATGGATACATTGTTTGGGGGGAAAAAAAAGAAAGCTGTTCTGATAAAAAATTGTTTTGGATCAAAAATACTTTATTTGATCAGTAAATGAAAAAAGAAAATCAGTTCTGTCCTTCTTTTGGTCCTAGCTGCAGGCTACAGTATTAGCTAAGCATTGAGAAGGTGAGGGGCTTTTATGACATTTTAAAGAAAGAAAACTAATTCCATTTGTAGAATGTCCCTTTTTTAACACTCCTGTTTATGAGAAAACAAATGCATAATGCAATATAGATCTTTTTATGGTGCAAATTATGTTTGAAATTGAAATGCATTCCATTTCAGAAATTGTATGCTGTTCTGAAAAGTTAAATATGAGCTTGAAAATGTGGAAATAAATTAGGTCTTTTCATTCTCTCACTAGTAAACTTTAACAAATAAAATTTAATACCCTTGAAGGACAAATGATTCAGAGCACTGAAAGCAGAAAGTCTCTATGGATTTGGGTCATGCACTCAATCATTTCTTCTAAACTTAAGCATAGCTAGGAGAAACACCCTTAGTTCTTTGTATGTTAAAGCCTGGATCTGAACTCCATACTTTTGTCACAATTTGATATTGAGATATAAATCACTAAACAGAAATCTCCATAAAGCCTCATTATAGAAGGGGTTTCTGTTAGTATCGTTGATTAATTTGCTGATTTACCGCATGCTTATCATTGATCAGATAAAGTTCTCAGCCTGCTAAATGTATTCCACTTGCATCTAGTGAAGTTGGTATTTATGAAATCAAGTACACTGAAACTCAGATGGTTGTGCCTTTCCCAAACATAGTTTGAACTCGGTACATTATGAAATTGTAGCATGCATTTGTAATCACAAACCCAATTAAGGAAATTACTGATTTCTGAAAATGGGCTTCTGCCCCATTGAAATCCACAGTATTTAAACTTGTGCTTAATTCTGTTAAGCTTGTGCTTTAATTTGCCTGAATGCTAGCCATGGTTTAATATTTACGTTTCTAAAAGAAAGATGCTTAATTTTGTTTGATGTACCCAGTTAAGCTTTTGGATTCCTATTTATGGAGAAAAAAAAAACAAACCCAAATTTTCACTTTGATTTGTCATTATTATTAAAATAAAACTTTTGAGCCTGACAGAAATGCAAAGTCTGCTTGACACATTAGCACACATGTGGTCTGAAGTAGCCAAAATGGACTGTGAGATACACAAGTTGAACAGAACAAGTAATAGAGAACATTCTTTCATGGCTTCTTCACAGAAGGACATGATTCTTCTTTTATTATATTTTCCTCATTCAAGGGCATGCTCAGATTAAAGAAGGATTTTATAAGGTTTTTCAGTGCTATTGATCAAAATAAATGCAGACATTGGTGTTTTTTCCCCATCTGCAACTAGTCAGAAAAATAAACCCATCAAATTGTAAGCACTTTGGTCACAGTGATGTATTTATTTCTACTCAGGTTTGAGTGTCGTATCTCATATCTTTCAGTAAAAATAAAGTGGAGAAAGCTTAAGAAAAGGTAAAGGAGGAAAAGTGTTTTCTTGGACTTGGAAGTCCTTACTTCCAACATGAAAATCTTATTGTGGTTTGGGCAAGATGAGTACTTTTTGCCTCAGGGATTTTCTGTTTGTAATCTCTTTTGTCACTTAAGGTTTGTCACTCTCCTTGTAGAGGACATTGTTAGACAATTTTTATATAACCCTTAATGGTCAAGGTACAGGAGTGGTTGCAGCACTAATAATGAACTCATGGATCTGACTGTTGATGTTTACGTTCAGAGTATGAGCTCACTAAAAAGTCAAAAGTAACTAGAATTAAAGTTGGTATTTAATTTTGAGAGCCGTATGTCGTGTCTCAGCTTAATGATGAAGGAATATTTTTCATAAAAATCTCCCTTTAGTCTTATTGCACCAAGAACAAAGAATTCTTTCTGGAAGAAGAAAACAACTGGGAAAACCACAACAAACCACAGCAGGTTCCACTTCAGAGAAGCAGGCATTCAGAAAAGCTTCCAAAACTCATACAGCAGGCACTTCTTTGGGTAAAATGTGATCAAAACACTGTGTGATAGGCTCATCCTCATGCGCTACACACCTATCAGTTCAGTTAACTTCCCTCTGTCTGATGAAATAATTACATTGAGAGCATGATGATGCTCCATTTTAAGCCTGCCATTGCTGATGGCTTATTATTTTGTCTACTTCAACTTAAAAAAGTGCAAAGAATGTGAAACCTGAATGCACAAACCTTTGGTCCCACTGGCAGACAGTCTGATTTACCAGATTTCCTCTAACAGCATGACTGGAATATCTGAAGAGGAAGAACAAGCGTGTCTTGGAAGCAAAAAATGAACACCTGATTTTGCCCTGTGCAGACAGCTCATTTGAAGCATGGAGTGCTTTTTTCTGTGTGTGCCAAAGGCACCTGGGCTGTCCCTGTACAGCTGTTCAGAGGAGGATCTGACTCCTCTTGGTCCATACCTGGTGTTCTGACAGATTTGCTGAATACTAGACTTTTCAGTACCTGTATCTGCTTTACCCAGATAGCTCTGCTGCCTTGCAGCATGACATCCAGAGCTCTGCAGTGCACCATTTGCACTGCATGGGCATAGTTCAATCGTCTTAAGTTGACTTGTCTACTGGACTGGATTTATTCCACTTGGATTAGCCCTTTCTTTTAGGCTTGTTTGTCCTTAAAACTAAAAAAATCCATCTTAAAAAGTAAGTTTCTTGAGAGCGCTCTGTGTCTTTTAGTATAGTTATACTGTCTATTCCAAGAATTGTGGTGAGACAAATTCACCCTTGTGTCTTCTGTTAAGACATTGTTAGTTAGACATTCTGTGTTACATTGTTAGTCAATATGTTTTCCACTTTGTGACTTCCAAAGCGCTGAAGACACTTGATCATATTCAAACAACATCAGAGTTTGCTTACAACAGAAGGATCAGCTCTCCCTTATTTGGGGATTTTAATTATATTCCAGCTCTAATACAGTGCCCATCATTTTTAATGTCTTTGAATGCGTTAAGTGATGGTCAGCATCTGTCTCTATGGCAGGAGAATGAGATAAATATTATAACATTTCCAGTAGTTGTATGCTATAGAAGAGTAATGGGTCTTAAATTCAGATTGGGACAGTGCAAGTTTTTTTTCCTTCCTTCCTTCTGCCTTTGCTGATGAGCTGATCCCTTATGCCACAGAGCATAAGTGGGGGCTGCCTCTGGAACTGCACTGAGAAAGTCTATCTTTAGTGACGGGGATGTTTAAGAAACATTCAGTCCCAGTTCTGTGTAAATGCTCTGAGTGAGCTCATCAAAGAAGCTGGCAGATAGATAAAGGCATCTCAGGCTATACAACCCTTTAGTTTTTCTTCTGTGCTTCATAGATGGCAGATCTTGTTTCTTTGATGATTTTCTTCTACTTCTCTCCATCTGTGTGGAGAGAGTTCTCCACAGCTGAGAAGGATGGAATCTTCAATTTGTTCATGGTCAAGCAAGGCACTTAGACAGTAGTAGTTTAATTAGAATTAGAAAAGACAATAACACCATTGTGCTTTGGGTTGTCTTATTATAGAACACTAAAGTCCCAGTAAATGGCATGTCCTTTGGTTAAATGCAGAAGTTTCCAGAATAGGAAAATCTTGGCTGCCAGAATCATTGGGCATGCTAACTTCATAAAGCAGTCAAAGCCATTGTTTACCTAGCTATATTCCCAAAATACAGCCTCTCGATTCTCTTCAATTAAAAAGTCAATATTTTTTAAAAAGTTTTTTTAACAAAGACCCCCACCAGATTTTGTTCTGTATAAACACAGAGCAGACAGATGGTCCCTGCCCTGGAGAACTGGAGTCTGAGACCTTACATTTTTCCTGGTGACTTTCTGTGTTTTCTCTGATCTGGACATAAGCACTGCCAGGCCAGAAGACCTTGTTCACTCTTCCTTCCCCAAGTACTTTCATATGTATATGACATTCAGCACAGATTTGGACTTTTGAGTTTTTTTTCTGTTATTTCATAACCAGTTCTACTTTATAAGCTCTTTCAGAGTCTGAATGATGTTGAGTCAATGCAATCCTTCCTTGTTACTGCATCTCCTAAAAGCTCCATCAGTCTGGTGACTGTCTGGTATATTACTTCTCATCTGCAAGAAAACTGGCCTTCTAGATCGAGGTAGAAACTTTCAATACATGAATCACTATGGAAAATTACCCTTTGATGTTGAGTAAATTTTAAGATCTACAATTGTACTGCTTCATGTTAGTAAAACACAAATATAATATCATCAGAGTTGCTATCTTTTATTAATAAATTAAGCCTTGTTTTTGTCTTCAAGAGAGTAATAGTTCATACAGGCTGGAGACATATAAAGGAAGTCGCTCGCATTTTGTTGTGGAGAAGAAATTTCTTCTCCTTCCTTCTCTTTCCCATCCTTTTTACTTGATTTGGCCATAAAGTTTTATGCCTTTTCAAAACTTCCCACAGCATTTTTGCTCTGTTGGCCTGGTCTTCACTTTCTCTCTTCTGTCACCTCTCTAAAGGTGAGAAAAAAAGGATGAGCTTAAGCCTTTTTCCTTTCTTTCATGTTTACTGGGAAAAAAGGAAAGGGAGGAAAAAGGGAAGACAGAAGAATCACGAAAAGATTAAGGAAGAGAGTAGGGAAAAAGAACTTTCTATTTCACTATGATTTTTTCTAAAATTTTTATTTTTCTCTGAAAAATTAACACAGAAAATATCTTTTTTTGAAAAAACATACTTACACTGGAAGTGTTGTAGTGTATTTGTTTGGGGTTTTTTCTAAGCTCTATTTTTTTTCATTTAATTTTTCTCTCTATTTTTCTTTTTATCTGTTGAGGTGTTCCAAGATCAGTCTAATATGTCTCTTTCCAGCAGATGCCACCGAGAGTTCTAGTTCCCAACTCACTCATATTTGGCCATAGAGTAGCAAACTGCAGAAGATACTTTCCACACTGATGTATGTGTATCTGAATGAATTGCAGATAGTAATTTCATTGGGACAGGGGCTGCATCATTTGCTTTGTATGTATATCCATTAAAACCAGGATCGTGCCTGTCAGGCTTTTTATCAGCTTGTTGCTCTTCTTAACTTCAATATCTAACCTATCTTTCCCTATTTTCTGCCTGTTTCTCCAATGCTGCCCAGTTTTCTGAGTGCTTAGTCTTCCTCTTCTGCCTTCTTCCTGCCACACTCTTCTCTCCTTATATCCACTGCCTCTTTTTGGTCCCCTGAAGCCAGGTTCCTTCCTTGCTTCGCCTTCCCCTCTTTCCTTCCAGCTTCTCCAAGTCACAGATCTCCCTGCACTGTGGTGGTTTCCCCAGGGAGCAGCATGATGCATGGTCACAGTGTTCAAGTCATCAGCACTTGTACACACTGATAATTAAAGGGTTAGAAAAATAATGCAGGGTTAAGCGTAAAGGGTGTCAGATTAAAGGTTATACAGTGAATTCAATTAAATTGACAGCAGGAAGCTGGGGAGGAAGGGGTTCAATTTCTTATCCCAACAAGCAGTTATTTTACCTCCCTAGCTATCATTAAAGAGGAAAAAAAAGATAAGCCCTAGAGACATCCCTGACTGCCGGTGCAAATATTCTCACGAAAGTACAGAAAAATCCTTAGCACGTAGATAGGACTTATACCTTCTAAGCAATGTACTTGACAGTCCTTAATCCTGTTGACTTCAGGCATTCTCTGAATATTCTTTTTACATTTCTGTAAGAATGTCTGAAAAGTGGGACAAGTGATTTTCTATCAAAAATGGTACATACGCATCAAATCCATTTTGCAGCTTGCAGATTTAGATTGTTGTGGAAGTAAATGGAGGGTGTTTTGAAGATAAGAGGAAACATTTCAGATGAAATTACATATAATAAAAGTATGATATAAATAAAACACAACTGGTTTTGTAAATCGCAAACAAAGTGTGTCAACTTTTGGCCTCCCCATGCTGTAGTTGACCACACAATTCAGCATGAATGTAATCACATTTATAGATGTTAAGGACAGAAAGGACTATCCCAACTGAATTGCTGCGTGAAGAGGTCATTAAACTTTCCTTTGACCTTCATATATTCACACCAATTACTAGAGTTAAAAACAGGGATTTTAAAACATCCCGGGAAGAGCAAAACTAAGGAAGAAAAACACAGATGCAGTATAGCTCCTTTTCTGTGGTCTAAGTGCTAATGTTGTAGAAAAAGAGATGCTGAGTAAGTAATTCTGGTTTGTAATTGGACTAAATATGATCGTGTACCCTTTCCATGTGATGAAGGGGATGGACAAAAAAATATACTGTCGTTTTACATAGAGGTATTTTAAACAAGCCTCTTTTCTATTTTCTTACAGAATTTAACATGAATTGGGAAATTCTCTGGTTCCTGGCTGCCTGCTCTGAACAGCCACTGAGTGCCATGTGTATGTCAGCCCATTTGGTTGTGTTATAAAGTCCTGGAGGTGGCTTGAATTTACATATAAATTTAAATTAATAAATTTAAATTAAAATTAATATAAATTTACACCTAAATATCAGAGTCTGCGTGACTGTCTAAACTCCCATTACATACTGTGCAGATCTAGCCAATACAGTCAGTTGTGCCTAGAGAACTAAAGATGATTTTCAGACTAATATAGGTCCTTAATTTTAATTTAATTTGCAAGTTGAATCCCACCCCTTGTGTCCCACCACTATCTGGTGACAGTCCCTAATAAGAGGCACAGATTTCCTGGAGAAGCTGTGGGACTTTTAGCCTGGTTTCTACCTCGCTGTACCCATATGTGGCTGTGGGCATTTGCCCTGTCTGTGTTAGGTGGCTCATTTAGGAAGCTAAAGGGAAGCTATGGCTCTGGGAATAGCTTCCCAACCACATCAGGGTTAAGGAGATGGAGAGACCTAAAGTTTTTCCCCACTTGAAGCTCTCAATCATGTAAAACCTGCCTTCATCAGCATAGCATTGTTTCCACCTCTGATATTCCAGATCGTTAATTATCTCTGCCCTCACTAGTGAGTCTGACCACCTCCTCCAGCCTGTTCCTCTTTAGGAGTGTACTATTATCAAAAGATACTTTGCTCCTCACCCTAGAAGAGGTGCAGCAAGTGACATTGCCAGGAGATCAAGGACAGCATCATATTAGTAACACAACAAGTCCCTGTTCAGAGGAGAAGAAAGGAAATGAAGAAACATACTGTCCTTGCAGCAATTTCAATGTTAATTTATAGCTCCCCAGAGCGTGCCAGGCATTTTCCAGATGTGAAATATTCAGTCTTCACTTTCAACAGCTTCCCACATGGTCCTAATCAAACATCACTGCAGCACGTAGTATGGCAGGTCAGAGAACATTTCCTTGTGGTTGAAGACCAGGGAATCAGCTTGTCCTAGTTGTGTCACAGCCGCTGGTCCTCAGCCTAGTCCTCAGCCAGCCTGCCTGCCCACAGTCGTCTTGAAGGACTTTTGAACTCACTGTTCATGAGTGCCCGGGTTGGAGGGAGGTAGCTGTTATTCCAGTTGCTCGTTCTAAGGAGTTGCTAACTCAATTGAACCTATAGGGAAAAATAATCTCCTATTGAGCTTTTTATTTGTATTTACTATATTTTAAGTCACTTGTTTTTAGGCTCGTAGACCCTTGGCTTCGTTCTTTTCTCATGTGAATTGGATTTTCTTTATAGAAAAAGTGCCGACATTGCTAACAATATTATTTTAAATGTATTTTACATATCTGAGAGGTTCATTAAAAATCATTATAGTTTAACAATCATTCTTTCTAATGTAAAAGCCAATACATTTCATGTACCATCTGGAACTAGGCAGCAATTTTTCTTAATTATGTTAGGGATATAATGGAACCAAATGGAAATAATAGTTTTAGAAAATATTTTGGTGGCAGTTCTGCCACTTTGCTAAGCATAAAAATTTCTGAAAAACATCAAAATTATTTATCATACTTTCATCTGCTTTCAAATAATGCCTTTTTTTTTTGGTGGCTTTTTTGTTAGGACATAGAAAAGTACTACTCTCACAGGGATGGCTATGTTATGATATTTTTACTTTATTGACTCCTGTAGCACCTTCCTCTAGTTTCTTTTTGCAAAGCAATGACTCCAAAACAAACCTTTGCACTTCTATAGGTGGAGTATGTTTTTGTGACGTTCCTTTATACAGATAGCAATTTATGAAATACCATCATGTTACATATTCTTAATGCAATGGAATAATGCAGAGCACACTGAAGTTAATCTGGACCCTACCAGTTACCAGCAGTGTGAGTTTGCTGCCTGCTTGCACCCAGACGCTAAATTCTTGTCCTGGAAGTCCCAGAGAACAAATCAGGTGCTGCTCAGGAGAAGAAAATAATGTACAGGCAGCAGCTATTAACAGTCAGACTGTAATCGTAAACCAACCTGTTATCTGGGAAATACAAATTTTATTTTAGTTTTTCCAGAAGTTTACTTTTTCTCCCTGTGTTATTAGAAAAAGGAGATGTGTCTTCCTATTCATTAATGTACTTGATTGCAACACATTGATAAGCCAGCAAATGAAGGCATAGAGTCACTTGTTCTGTGGCAAGACAATAACAAGTGGCTTTTAAGATAAGCTCTGATTCTGAGCCCCAATGGGAGATACTGAAGCTCAGTATTTTTCAGAAGTAACAAGCTCAATGAAAGCGATGGGTTACCCAAACCACAACACCAATAAAAGATGCCTATTTTTAAAAAGATATAGGCACTGACTATGCTGTTTCTTTTGTGAGTCTTTAATGACTGGGTATACTATTGTAAAAGATAAGCTTCAGGACACTGGAGTGTATGTGACCATGTATCACTGCAAATGATGTAGTGACAGTTCTTGGGCACATCTTCAGACAAAGTGGAGAAACAGAGCATCAGTGTCATTTCAACCAGATAAAATGTGTTTTATCTACGTATGTTTCAAGAACAACCACATTGGACCAGAGCATTACCTAGAGAATTCAGTTAAAACAACTAAACTCAGAATAAATTCACAATTCTGTGGGTAGATACTATTCCCAATAGTCTTTTAATAGGTCTTTTGATGAACCTGTCTTTTTCTAAATGCACAATCAGTTAGCTTTAATTCTTTGAATTTTTCTTGATTCTTGAGGTTACCATATTATATGACGTTTTCTTGATGTAGAGCAGTCTTTATAGAAACCCAGATCTTAAAGAAAACTCAGTTCTCTTCCACAGTTTCTGGGAAAACATAGCAAGGAATTTTATTTACTTTCCTTTTCTGTAAGGATTAATAGTTTCCAAAGTCAGGGATCCCTGGCAAACCATAGCTCTCTAACTATCAGCAAACTTTAATCTGACAGATTCACAGATACTATCGTGAACCATGTAGCAGTACCTGTCAGACCACTTGCATGTTTCAGATGATAGTCTGGGATACGCTTACTAAGGACTTTGTATAAAAAATTATAATTCTGCAACTCATACAAAGAAAACAATAGAGCTGATACACAGATGACAAGCAGTACAACCCTGTAGACAAATGCAAAAACAGTGCAGCACAAAATAGTACTATGATGCGCTTTTTTTAGTGCTTCAGTCAGTGAATCCTACCATTGATCTCCCCTGGATCTCCCCTGGCTTGAGCTTCACAGAGAAGGTAGGCTGAAAATTTCAGGGCAGAAGTTTGGCATTAACTCCACCCAGTGGAGAACATTTGGCTACAGCTCCAAGAGTGTTGAAAAAGGCAATTTTTTTTTTGTTATTAAATTAAATAGCAAACAGATTCTTTTGGTACTAGTGCACCAGGAATGTCATAGGATATTTAAACAGTGTAATTGAATAGAAAAGGCCACCTTCAGAAAAACAAGCCTTTCACAGGAGACAGATGGAATTCTGCTGCTACCTTATTGGTTCTTGGGTGGCACCATCACCTGTGTTTAGGTGACTGAAACAAGCCTGAAGAATGGGATCTAAACGTGAGCCAGCCCACTAAGTTCCCATGCTAGTGGAGATGGTTGATTACATTAGTGGAGCCAGAAGAGTTCAGATCACCCTAAGACAGAAATCTATGTCTAATCAATTGAACTGTGCCCAAAACTCCATTAGCTGCATTGACTGGATCTCCATGGTCTGTAGTGGGAACTCAGAGACATAGTTTGCATGACCACGCTCAGACATCAGTCTACAAGCCCAGTCCCACCCTAAATACTGTGTCATGCTCTCTACCTTTTTTTGTTCCTAGCATCACGTGAAACTGCATATGCAGTTCATTATAGCCCTGTAGAGGTTGTCATAGGGAAAGTACCAAGTTTTAACACAAAATAAAATAGGGTGTTCAGTACAAAAAATGCTTGAGAGGGATTTAGGTACTGTATGATAATTATACTTGCCTTTTGCACATAAAAACATCAAAAGGGAAACAGTTAATGAAACGATTGTCCCAGTTCAAGATTTATTTAAAGTTCATGGCTGAGAATCTGTTGAGGAGACCGGAACAGATATTACTCTTCCCCCCTGCTCCTCTGTTGTTTCACAGCCATCTATACACTGAGGAGGGATTCAGTGCTGTTGCTTAGCTCACACATTTTAGGTTTTCTTCACAGGCCTTGCGGCAAGAAACAGCACTTCCAAATGAGAGATGCAATGCTACTTCACGGTAATGAAATGAATGTGACAGCAACCTGAAAACGTCACTAATCACAACTCTGCCACGGGATACGAGACAGAAAAGCATTATTCCTGCCCTGTTTGGTAGGATATTAAATACTGATTAGACTTCAGTGAAAGTACCAGGTATAAGAGAGAAAATGAGCTATCCCTTTTTCAAGCAGTGCTTCCTTTTGTCGCAGGGGGTAGTTTAACCTGTTTAGGGTCTATTTTTCTAGCTATAAAAATGTCTGCAGATGATTGAGAATTACTGACTCCTCAGCACAACTCAACACTTGGATCCCTTTGCCTCCATTAGTCACAGTTCTGCTCCTCCTCAGAAACGCTGTTTCCTCATCTTTTTTTTTCCTCTTTTTCCAAGCAAGCGGGCGCTGCCGTCCCATTGTTCAGTGCAACATGTCGTAACAGCTCCCTTTCAGAATTTTCATTGTGAGGCTTGGAGGGCTTTTGGAGAGAGGGGAAACTTCTGCTCATCCTTAAATTGCCCTGGGAAGTGGCAAGTAGCTTTCTGCTGAACCCTAAACTTTCCACCACTTCTCTAGCAAGCTCAGTTCAGCGTGAGGAATAAGTGAATGATGAACTCAGAGGTGGTGCAAGATGCTTTCTAAGCCATGCTTAATTAAAAAGTGTAAAACAAGAAAGAATAAACCTTTCTGTCTTTCTCAGATCCTTTATAAGAGACAAGATAAAATTTAATATTAACCTCATTGAACCTCGCTGTCATTTTTACTGACGCTTTTAGGCGATTCATTAAGACTACATCTAGTGACAATTAAGGAAAGTTCAGTAGGAACAGATTATGCTCTGGGCTTCTCAACAGTTACCAATAATTATGTTAGAATGAAAGAACTGTTCAAAATCCAGAATAGGGTACAGAGGGTATGAAAAAAGGGTGCAGTGAAGGTGAAGGTTTGGGTAGCAGGAGTCCTGTGATGTGCAGCTATCCTTGGGAAGTCACTTCTTTACGTGTCCCTTTGTTCTTTTCCAGTCTTTTTCTTTTTTGTGGTAGTACTTAATGGCAAGGAGTGCCTCCTGGTAGATGTTTACATGACAACTAGTCCACAGACTCCAATTTCAGAAGGGGCTGTGGGCAAAGTTATAAGGATCATTAATTATCTCTTTCATAAGTAATTGCATTTTTTGGATGGGTAGCTTGTTTGCAGAACTATCAGTCTGCTAAATAATAGCACCTTTGCATATTAAGGAGTCTAAAGAACAAGGAAAGTCTCTGCCTTGGAGCATCTGAAGGATACAGTAGCTAATGCAAGACCCTCCTGGGTCTGTATTGCTATTTCTACTTTTTTTAGGCACTGTTGGCTCAAGGGAAAAGACAATAACATGTCCTGTTCGGTGAACTTAGTTCGGTTTAAAACCAGCAGTTTTTTCTATGGTACTCATGGTGATACTGAGCCCCCTCATCCCAAATTCATTGAAACCCTGCAATGAAGTGGACAGTGAGTCTAGTGAGATGTAAGGATTTCAGGGACTCTGAAGTGATGCTGAACACTTTTTTAGTATTTCCCGCTCAGGGAGCTTGAAATCTAATGGCCAAAATGCTTAAGCGAATTTAAGTATCGCTATGAGTATCAAAAGCTTTTGATTCACGTGTGAGCATTATGAAAAAGAGTTTGATTTTATACTTTCTAGGTTCTTTGTTGTACAACTGTTTGGTCTGCTTTCGGCGTTGTGATTGTTCTCTTCAGCCTTTGAGTATTGAGGTCAGCAAGGGACCAAGCTGTTTCTAGTTGTCCTTGAAATGCAGGCAAGAGGAGGTTTTGCGATGGCGCGCTCCTTCCTCTGGCATCTATTGTTTCTTTTGAAAGGGGAAATAAAGCAAAATGTTCAGTTTAAATACAATGTTTAAACCTGTGGGATTGTTTTCTTTGAATGTGAGGTAGGCAGGTGAATTTCTAAAGCCTCTGAGGTAGTTTTGAAGGCAGGAAACAAATGTAAGTGGTTTTATGTCACGCTACCGTATGGCATTTATGTAAACAGCCGTTTGAATTGCTAGCTGCTTGGGAAATCCAAAAGTGCACTTTTGAGGTACAGAAGCTATTTTTATACCTTGTTAAATAATTTCTGAGTCCACCCTGAAGTGGTGCATCCCTTGTTTTAAGCAGAGGGCGGCTGTGGGATCTTTTAAAAAGGGGGTATGTTGAGGAGGATCCAAAGTGGGTCCTCTCAGCAAGGGAAGGTCAACCAGGAGCTGGAGAGCCAACAGGGCTGGCAAGGTAGGGCAGAACAAGGCAAGTAGAGCTGGTCCAGGGATGGTAGCCAGGGCCTGCCAACAGGCCACATCTCCAGGCCTGTCTGTAGGATGAGATAGGTCCACAGTCAAGCCAGAGTTCAAATCAGCAGGTCGAGACTGGTGGGGCGTGTGGCCAGGCTCAGGCGTAGCTACAGCATCGCTCAGACAAGGGCCCAGAGTGAGGGTTGGAGCAAAGGGGAGGCCCCTGGTGGAGCCTCTCTCAGCTTGTCTCACACAGCCCCTTTTCCAGCAGCCCGTTCCCAGGCTGCAGCTGCACCACATCCAAGCTGGTCTGGAGCACCACCAGCCAAACCCTCAGAGATGGGATGAGGTTTTGCAGAGGCTGTTGTGCACCCATGGTCTGGACCTACTGGTGTCTGGTACCAACTCTCCCAGCCCCCAAGAGGACTGGGGAGGGGCTGGGATGTCTTGGCCACTGCAACTACGTCCACCAGCCTGTTAAATAAAAGTAGAGATGATCCCTAGTCTTTCCTCAGCATGTTTCAGTGTGGAATATTTAAGCAGAGAGATGCGAATCGCTCCTGTACTTTCTATGCAGAAGGTAATCTTTTTGGCATCTTCACCCTATTACTGTAATGGATGAGTCAGAGACGACAGCGTGTCCTCCTTGGTGGCCACATGAGTTTGTTGAAAGATGCTCTCTTACGTGGAGAGCATGTATTAACTTGAGGGAAGTTTTCAGGTCTGAGGTGCTGCTGTTCAGTCTCTGGTGTCAGCCCAAATGGCCTTTGCTTTCTGTATGTATGTGCTGAAGTCACATTCAGCCAAAAGTTAGACAGGTGCTTGTGCTGTGCTACTCTGGAAATGCAACCTTTTGCTCCAAATGGTGAGAGAAGAAAAACATCAACTATAAAATATAACTATAAGATATAAAATTTGCTACCTATTTTTATTAGAGACTACACAATGCTATTTGTATATGTATCAAAAATATTCAGGAGAACTGTTTTACTCATAACTTCTGCAAAACCACTGTGTGGTTATGGAGGAAAGGTCACACTTTACTACACTATCTTTGAATGCTTTGCTGTATCTTCATGAGACACTCCAAGAACAACATAGGAGAACAGATGGCACAAGACACCATGCAGCATGCTTATTCTGATGTAGCAGCAGTACAGATCTGATCTCTCCCTCCAGGGCTACTCTGGTATCTCATGAGAGCTCAACGGATGGGCTCACACTGAGACATGATGAATCATGATTGCCACTGCTGTGATTCTAGAGATATTCTGGAGAATCTGTCAACACCATCAGAGATTACTTGATGTTCCGTCTTCTGTGGCAAATGAGACTAATCTGTTTCTACTTACGTGGTAATACAAAATGTTCAGTAACTCCATTCCTATTTTTTTTTTATTATTTCAAAGCAAGCTTTGAAAGCAGGCTGCTTTATGATATATACGATTACAGGGTGAAAAGCTGCTGAAGGCTCATGTATTTAGGGGTGAAAAGCACAGTAGAGATTTTGTATGGGTAGGTTGAAGAGCGCTGTCTCAACACATTTGTATCTCTGCATGCAGAATGCATGTTCATGGCGGTGTTGCATGGTGTAGGTGTGCAGTGGTATGTCACAGCTGCAGCCAGCTTGGAGGGATGGGGAGGTCAGACTTTCTGTATTCTCCGAGTAAAGGACTTTAGGAAATCAAGGATATGCAGAACAAAACTATGCTAGAAGTACAGACTCATTTTCTGATCTGTCTGTTATGAAAACATAATTTGTTCACTGCAAAATGAATACCTTTTATTTTTTGCCTTGATACGGAGAAATGGGAGGTAACATTAAATGAAAGCTATTCTTAAGAACTTAAATAGGAACTCCTTCCTTGAAGTTTCTGGTGTTGCCTTTGGTGAGAGGGATTGAAGTTGAAATCTAAGGCCCTTTTTTGAAATGTTTTTGAATTCACAAAGACTCTGTGCTGATCCTCCTTACTCAAAACAAAACATTGTGCCTGTGGAGGGGAGAAAAGAAAATGGAAATGGTTAGCACTCAAGAAAAGTCTAAACTTCTAAGTAAGCTGCTGAAAATGAATAGCAGCCAAAAGTTCCTTTCTTGTAACATTGATAAGAAAGAGGAGAAACCTGGTGTGACATTGTTTGTGTATGGAGCTGACAGAGCTCCCCCCTTCAGTATGGAAAATAAGAACTTGCAAGAAGTTAGAAAAAAACACAAAGGAGGTCTTAAACTTTTAGGAAAATGTTACCCATGAGAGGTAACATGCCTACCTGAGCCTGCACAGGGAAAGGCAGACAGAACAATACACAATCTCTGCAGCAGGCTTCAAAATGGCAGGGAACTCAAAATCATTGAACTGTTGTTAATAAATGAAGAGATCATGCCATGCTGTCATAACAGAACAATCCCAATCCATTACTTTGCCCAGTAATTTTAAGAACTTAAATTTGGGTTCGGATAATGTGATAATAAGTAGCCTAATGAGCCGGGTACCAGACAAGGTAAGGTGGCTGGCCAAGAGGTGTATGGTTTATGATCAAAGTCTTGTCACTGTGTCTGCAACATGTCACCCTGGAATAGTCTCGGTTAGGTTATAAGCCTCGTTATATAAAGCATCCTGAGTGTTTCATTTGCAGTTTATTTGCAGTTCGTGCTTTGTACTTATTTTGTATGCGTACTGCTTATCAAGTTCCTATTTTTTATAGGATTTAAATTCACAAAAGACCATGGGATCATGTAATCTTTTTAAAATTTCACCTACCTCTGGGTCAAACCCTGCAATTTGTGCAATTTGTCATCCAAGAAGACATCCTGTCTTATCTGTGGAGGTATAAACAGCAGGGGAATCTTCCCGTTCTCTCGGTAGTGATGTACACCTAGTTGGAAAATCAGAATCTCTGATACCTCTGATTTGCCATGTAAGACATTTTGTTTGGCTGAAGGGAAATATCTGTGTCCTTAATCCAGGTTTTTGTTGTTTGTTTTTTTGTTTGGTTGTTGGGTTTTTTGGTGATTTTTTTTTTCAGATGCTTAAGTGAATTATGATGGCTGCATTGAATTAATTTAAATCTATTACTGAACATGCTGTTCAGAGGGTGTGTACTCTGTCCTGTGCCCAGGTATGTTCTCGGTGCATAGGAGACACATGCATGGGTGTTGCTCTAGGGGGGTGTTGGGTTGTGTTATGTTCATGTCAACCATAGCCAAGACTGTGCCACCTAAGAACCAGGTCTGTAATGAAAACAGGGCTACCAAGAATCTCAGATATGAGAATCATAGAATTATCATAGAAGGAAGGGACCTTTAAGATCTAGTCCAACTGTCAACCTAACTCTGATAAAAACCATCACTAAGCACTGGCAACCTGTCTTTTAAATACCTCCCGGGATGGTGCTTCAACAGCTCAGGATGAGGACAGATCACAGTGTAGTTGACCTAGAGGAAAATGTTTGCATTCATTTTGGGAAACGAAAATGTTGTCTTTCAGTAGTGCAGATATGAAAAACTGAAATATGTGAGCAGAAGTTTTCCATGGAAAATGTTGATTTTCTGGAACTCATGTTTCCTACTGCAGAGAAAAAAGTTATTTGAGTGGTATATTCCCAACCCACTCTAACACAGAGTCTGTCTGAATCTTAGTATTGCCATCTGGTACCCAGTTGGAGAACCACAACAGCATATGCTTCTTTTATGTTACTATTTGATATTTATGAGTAAGACAACTTGATAATATATTTGGCTAATTACTTTTTAAAATTCCACATCCTGAAAATTCATGGGAAATGTGGTTCAAAACTTTGTTGAACAGAAGTGAACAGGAAATTGTTTTCAACCTGAAATAAAGTGGAAATCTAAACTAAAGATAAATCACACAACCTCACTGCAAAGGAAAGCTCTTCTCTGCAACGTGCTGGGTTGATTGTGCAAGGCTTCAGTTCCCAGGTGGGAAGTTACGAGCAATCAGGTAGTCAAAATCTTAGGTTCTCAACTCAGAAACATTTATGATAATGTTCTAGTTGAAAATTATTGCTTTTAAATATAGTGGGTATTGCCATCCTTGGGTTGGCCCACTCTCTTCCATGCCCCTGAAAAATATATATGCTTTTTAAAGGACAATGAAATATGAAATTCTGATTGAAAACCAATCAAAATAATTTTGTTTTAGAAATGGTACTACAGTGTTTCATGTCATTCAGGTTTCTCATTCCCCACACAGAGTGTTGCTCCTTGGAAAGATGACAGCTAAGGTTAATCAGCAGGTGATGCAGCGCAGTAGGAGCAGATCAGTAGAGCAAAGCAGTTATGTGGAGGATCCTCCACTATACACGTTTCACAGTTACATCAGTTCTGATTAGAGTTAATCTGGTCTCCTAAACCAAACATCTTTGTCATATGTGTGACTTGAAGCTGTGTAGGGAAAAGCTGTCCTATACGCTGTGGCTTCTGTCCTGCTTGCCTCAAACTACCACTCTTGTGAGCAGCACACTATTGTGTTTCATACAGGTGACAGTACTATTTTGCTGTTCTTCCATCTTCATAGTATGAGGCCTCACACCTGAAACAAGCCTTGTTTCTGTTCCTCTCCATATTCCTGCCTTATTTCTGCCCCTGCTCATTCTGTTTCTTCTTGCTTATGGATGGCACCGTGACATCTGCTCCTGAACCCCATCCCAGCTTCACATTTGGTCATCAGAAAAACAAAGGAACATAATGGGGGGAAATTACATGCTTAGACCTGCAGCTACAGGAGCTATTTAGCATGAGCATTCTGGAAAAATTGAAACCCTGCCCTCCTAGATGTCCTTTTGTCTGGGGCCTCCTGGGAGGCTTCCCTGCTGTGGCTGCTTTGCTTCTGGGTGACTGGAGATTTGGAGCTGGGAGGCAAACTCAAGCTGATGAAACCACATTGTCCGTGAAACACAGGATGAAAAGAAGTAGGTTCAAAATGTTGTGAATTTGGAGGTGCACACTGGAGACCCTCTGCTGTGACCTGTTGGCAATATTTCATCATTAGGTGAGGTTCTGGGAGCTTCTTTTGTATTCAAGAATGTGGCTATTGCACTGTGCAACCACAAGATGCCTGCCTCCTCCTGGCTGAGGGCTGAATAGTTTTGGGTAAGGTAGTCCTTTGTAGGCAAAAACATGATTTGGGTTTTCCAAGGCCATGAGAAGTTGTTGCCATTGTATATCATGGAGTAGTCCAAAACATCTGGGATGGGAGGTAACCGAACAACAAATCTGTGTCGGCCCCTTAGCAGTTCTGCCAAGTATAACTATTTTGGATTCCCCTTGAATCGTGCAGAGCTATCCAGTAATTCAAGGAAAAAGATGGGCATTTACATTTTTGCTTCACAAAGATGCCACCTTTTCTGAAATATTTGCTAAAATAACAGTAGTCCTTTGAAAATTAGTTCTGAACATCCCTAACAATTAACAGTATCTTCCATATAGGTGCTTTTTTGACTTAAGCCTATGATTCTCTAAACACAGTAGAGCAAAGGCCTGTGGAGGGTGTTACAGTGCCATGTGAAAACTCCAGTAGAGGTCACTGGGCTGTTACTGGAATCCTGCTATAAGTTGTTATTAATTAATAACTGCAGATATATTTTTATATTACTGGTTACAGTATTAGGCACAAAAATATCAAAACCAGATTCTTTAGACCTGAAATGAATCCATAGGTGTTTAGGAAAGGACAGCCATCGACTTTGCTGGGAGTTGGCTCAGATTCTGAGAGACTGCATGAAACTATATATTACTTTAATAGAGCCACATTTCACAATGCAACGGAATTTAACAGATTTAAATTGCACAACAAAGAATGCACTATTTTCTAAGAGCAGTATAAAAACTAAAGCTACCTTTGGTAGAGTATGTGGAGAGAAAATGAGAAAGGAACAGATGGGGAAGCATTTACATAGGAGATGGCAGGCAATTTCATTTTTTTCTATTGGCATGCTAATTAATGATCTTTCCAAAGAAGGAATGCTGTATAAATCTCCTAAAGGAAGGATAATAGCAAGGTCAGATGTATCTGCTAAACTATGCAGGAATCTGAATGCACTAGTATTGCAAAATCCTGTGTCAGATTAATAACCTGTTCTAAAGAAAAATTTGAAGTACTTGGTAAATACAATTTGAAATGCAGATACGAGATAGGAGGGCGATGCTTTGGAATTTCAAGTTGCAAAACTTGAACTCTTGAGATGTCCTGGATCCTGCAATTTGTTTAAATCTATTGCACAGAGTGAATGTTGAAAAGCAGAGGGGGAACTCAGAGCTGTTATTTTCTCCTCTTTCCTGAGCCTATGGATGTCGTTGAAGGTCTGCATAGTTGAGCTGAGAAACAGTGATTCAAAGGCTTCAAAGGGTTCGGTTTAGCTGAGATAAACATTTGAAATAGGGAGGCTTTTCTGTAGCTTAGAATAATAGTCATAATATTTGCAGTACTTCATATAACTAAAAGCTATGTAATGCTAGTAGCTCTGTAGTGCCAGTAAGTTAGCAATTATTCTGCCTGGTTCAGGGGTATGGCTCACAACTGCCTTGTACTCCTAATTCCAGAACCTGGAATGCTGCTCAGCTAAGGAATGTCACAGTGCCTTATGCATACCAAACCCATGGCAGTGAAGGATTTTTCCCTTTTTCATAAAATATATGGTGAAATTGTCTCAGGTCACCCCGACAAGCTAAACCAGAGAGCAGTAAGCCGGGACTCTCCATCCCCAGCGTTATCAGTCTGCAAGGCTGCTCTACCTGTGTGAGATTCTGCAGTCTCCCCAGCTTCATCTCTCTCCTTATCTCATAGTGTCTGACATTTTTGGCTCTCTTCCTCTGTGATCGCTACTGATTCTGTCCCTGCAGCCAAGTCCCTGAGAATCCAGGGTTTCAGCATCTCTGGCTGTGCCAAATTATGTTTTTTAACACATGGAGATTATAAACCTAAAATACACTGTTCCCAGAGACCGCTTAGAAAACATTTTGAATAGTATGATTGTGAGGAGAGGAGAGTTAAAAGATGTAATCTGGGTAAAAGACCACAGGGCCATGCTGTGACTAACAGGTTGGCCCAGGACTGTGATTCTGGGAAGGGTTTGATCCGTAATGCCTGTAGGAAATCTCTGCTTGCTCAGTGCCCAAATTGCTGGCTGTTGAACTGAGAGAGGAACTGCTTGTTCAGAGCAGGTATTTGATTCACACTTTGGATCGGTTCCACTTGTAAATAGCTCTGGACTAAATTCACAAGGAAGACTGAGATAAGTTCCAAAGGCCAAATTGTAGAGCAGGATCAGCCCTCTGACAGCCTCCTTGGAAGCCCTGTTGTTGGGCTTGAGCAGAGCGATGGGCAAATTGGCAGTATGGAGCTACGTGGCTTGTTTCGCACGTTGTAGGACTCAGGGGCTCCATCCATTCCACTCCTTTTCTTGATATTTTCCATACTCTAGCTGAGTCTCTTCTGCACAGGGAATTTTAATGACTTTTCATCAACCTTTAGTGGGAAGCTGAGGACGTGAATTTCATATCCAGAAATTACCTTTGCAGCACTAGGGCAAAACTCTATGTACTTCTGCAAGGAAACTATAGGGAAACGAAGAGGAAAAGAGTTAGAGTTAGAAATCAAGACCTTGAACAATAGTACCCCAAATGTGATTGTCAGAAGTAGCAGCTGACAAAATAATACAGTAAAGTCTACTAATGAGTATTCACATCTCATCAGGTGGAAGACAGTCCCCATCACAGCATTTAAAAAGAAAGAATTTAGATGGAAGGTATTAACATCAGGATTTTGTTCTGTACTCATAGTAATGGGTGAGATTCGTTAACAAAATGTGACTCAGAGGAGTTGACAAGCAAGTAGCATTCAGACGAGTATATGTACACTGAAAAAATGAATGAATACAGCTAGAAATACAAGGCAAGCATTGAAAATTAATTTTAACCTTGAGATTGCAGAAAATGTTATGTATTATGTATTGTTATATTTGTGTGAAAAGGTGCAAATTCTAAGCATCTCATGAGCAAAAGAGGCTAAAATCTCCAATAAATTTTCTGAAAGATATTTAAGAATAAATTTAGAGGTAAGCGTGGCTGTTAGCTTGGTTGGGTTAGCATCTAGCTTAATAGAAAATGAGGCTCTGGCAATAAAATAAATAATGCTGTTTAATTACAGTCATGACCTTTAGTAATTGCTGCATTATTGCTCGGTATTGTAAGAGATTTATTGCATTTACTAAAACAATTGGTTTTTTCCTCTGCCAAACTCATCAAGCATTGGAATTAGAAAATATCTATTAGATTATCTGGTTTGTGTATCCCCTGCTGTGCAATGTCTTGTCCGGTTCTGCTGTAAATATCTTCAAGTGTTGCTTTGTCTGAAATGCACTACAAGGTTATTCTACAGCCTGAAATACTGGTTATTCTTACCATGGAAACATTTTTGCCTCTGATGAGTTGGAGGTGCAGGGTTACTTCCATCTTGTTTCTGCTGGTTGGGTTATTTTTGACGTTCCTCTTCATTTACAACTGTTTTACCAACCTGTTCTTCACTGCTTTCGTTCTTCTCCTAAACTCATATTAATAGGGAATAGTAGTTGGTTCATGTGACTGCTTCTCTGATACTGAAGAAAATATGAGAATGTGCATTTTTTCATCGAATCTGCCCAGCACTTGTGCAATTGTTAATACAAAAAAGGCAAATAATGAGCACAGTAGAGCTGGTGTTCTTTGAAACTGCAAACTCAAAGAGATTCCCCGCTGCCCCTAATTTTGTAACATCCTAATGACAATGGAAGAAGCTCCTAGGACAAAAGGTAGTAGTTTAAAAACAAAAAATCCAACAAAATAAAAACAGACCCTCTCATATCTTTTGCTTGTCCAGGCCTAGTGAGTGTCCTGGTTTCAGCTGGGAAAGAGTTAATTTCTTTTCCAGTGGGTGCTGTGGAAGGAGTGTCAATAATGCATGTTCTTTAGTTGTTGCTAGGTGATGTTTATACTTACAAGAACTCTTTTTAGCTTCCCATAGAAGCTGAGAAGGAGCAAAGACAGAACAAAGGAATGGCCAATGGAATATTCTGTACCATAGACATCACGCTCAGTTTAGAAATGGGGGTTGGCTGGGGGAAGGAATTTGTGATCACTGCTCAAGAAGGTACCAGTTCACCAGGTGGTGAGAGTGACATAGTGTCATTATGACTTGTGTCATTAGTATTATTATTATTGTTGTTTTCCTTTTCTGTTATTGTTCTATTAAACTGTCTTTATCTCAACCCATGAGGTTTTTTTCCCTTTCCCTTCCTTTCCTCCCTCTTCTTCCTGCCCTTCTAGGGGAAAGGGGGAGAATTGCATGGTCCTAGCTGCCACCTGGGGTTAAATCACAACAGTGAGTAATATTGGAAAGGCTTTATAAAAACTGCAGTACAAGGGAGAACATTAAACGCAGGGAACTAACTAAGCTAATGCTTAGATCAAAATTGAAAGAATTATCAGGATTCTGCAATGATCTGTCATCGTGCCAACCAATGCTATAGCGTTTGGCTTTATTGGATGGTGTCGTGGTTTTGGCTGGATTGACCAGTCAGAATGACAGATGGCCCCTCCCTCCCCCCTCTAAAAAAGGAGAGGAAGAAATAAAGAGATTTATAAGTTTAGAAAAAAACTAAACTACTTTAATGAAAATATTAATAAATAATTAAATAATAAGAAATGAGAAAAATAGGAAAAAAAAGTATACATTCTGTAAAAAACCATATCAAGCTCCCAGGATGATGATCACGTCACCAGCAGGCACAGGGAAAAGTCTCAGACTGGACTCGGTGACAGACAGGAGCTGGATTCTGGATCTGGAGTGAGGAACACATGGATCAGGATTAAAGGGAGATGAATAGACAGGGTCCTCCTCGGATGGTGGCCATTGAAGAAAGAGAGTTGACCCTTTGATCCCTCAGCTTTTACACTGAGCGTGATGCAGATGGGTTGGAATACCCTGTTGGTCAGCTTTGGGTCTCCTCTCCTGTCCGCTCCTCCCTACAGGTGTGACCCCTCTACATTTTTCCACTTCCAACTCTCCAATGGGGCAAGTAACGAAGTTACCTGACCTTAGTTGTTATAGCAATAAGTATAAGCAAGGGCTTATACTTACTGTATACTTATACTCTCTGCACACCTTTCCTTGCTATAATCAGGTCTTACCACTGTGAGTGTGAACAGTTTCTGAACAATATGCTGTTAATTTCAGAGTTCAGTTAGTTAGAAGAGGCCCAGCTAAAAAGTAAAATTACTGAACAGAAAATTAGTTCTGTTTTACCTCAAACCAGGACAGATGGTCAGGTGAAATATATAAGTAACTGACTATATAGGGCTAGTGGGTATATGTACAGGGGTTGACAAGGGATGTGTGTATATACCTCCAAAAGTAGATTAAAAGAAACGCTCACTAAATGTATCTAGCTCATGCATCAGGTACACACAGGAAATTAATTTCTGAACCTCAGGGAAAAAAAAAAAAGCAAGAAAAATCAACAACCTCTGACAAAATTACCTGTTTTCAGAATGAATAAGTGCGCTCAAAGAGACAGTGTTGAATGGACACCGAGTGGTTATTCCACTCCCTCTGCTATCACTCCTCTGTAGTCCCTCCTGCCTCAGTTCCTTCATCCCTTCCTTCTCACTGGCCTCTTTCTGAGGCACGTGTGAATGAGTGAAGACAAGGGTCATTTGTATGGCAGAAGGCAGATCCCAGCCTTGCTGGAAGCTTAACATCTTGAAGGGACTTGAAATTAAGTAATTTACCCATATGAATAAAACATCAAGTGTTATTTTTAGAAGCTTGACTGTTCTGACAGACCCAGTAGTTTTTCAGCTAATCTCACCGCTGGTCCTCCTGAGCCATGGGCTATTCCCTATCCTTCGGAATTCAGAAAGTAACATCATTAATGATAATACTATGATTTTGGTAGAATTTGCTACCTTTTAGCCTAGCACATTCTACTGGGGCCTGGAGGCTCATTTCAGAGGCAGTCTCTCTTAGATAAGCTACCTTGGCCAAACTTTCAAAAACTCATTCAGATTATTTAATTGAACCTCTCGCTCTTGCAAGGAAATATTGCTTATACTCAAAGACTTAATAAGTCTCCTGGTCTAGATAGTTCCCTCTCTGATCATTACAAGAGGAAGGGCCATTAATATCAGCTTATCAAGCTTTGCTACCCTGTTATATTTTTTCCTTCTTTTAATTTTACTCAAAGTGTTATATTAGCACTGTGCTTCAGAAGGAATATGAATTTTTTTGGCCTGATTTTGCTCTTGAGTGTTCACATTTTCACAACAGGTTATTTTGTTCATCAGCCCATCAGCAACAAGCCTTTTATTTCCTTCTTAACAAATGGGAAGCACTGTTCAGCTGTGCCAAGGGGGTCCTCGTTGGGGTCTGACAGATGCAGCCAGACCTAGAAATTCTTCTGACTCCCCATTTTTCAAATCCAGACCTTGAATTGCCTCCTGTCAGTGCACTGAGCTGGGGTTGGGAGATCACAGCACCCCATCTCCAGGTTTCATAGGGCCACATTGCTACATGGCTGTATCTCAGCTGTCTGCAAATTTCTAGTATTGAGCCCTTCTAGGCTTATCTGGCTACCATTGCTATCCAATGTTACCTCCAGGTATCACGGACCATGTGGGTGAGATTGTCTGCAGGCAGGGAAGCTCTTTGAAGAAGCCCATGCCAAATTTAATGTACTAGGCTCCAGAACTTACCTAACTGAATCCAACTTGAGCACATATTCACTTGTCCAGTGGTTTGTATGCATAATACATTTGGAATTCAAATAGACCATAGGTGTCGCATGGTCTCTTGAGCCATTCCCAAACTCATCACTTATAGGGAGTAGAGCAGAGTGGGCTATAGATTCCAAGGACAAAATTGATCTCTCTTAGGGTAGTCTTTCTCATTGAAAGTTGCCTAGATTAGTGATACCACTTAAACATTATCTCTGATAGACACACAAGAGGCACTAAAAATCTTGAATTAGTTCACTCATTTCCAGTGGTAACAGAAGAGTGGCAGCTTCAAAGAAACAAACTGGCCAAGAGATCCAAGAAAGAAGGTTTTTTTAATCACCTCACTTATGTACTGAATAGATTGCATCCATCTTTTGATACTTGTAAAAATCAACAAAAGTGGTAAAAATTGCCCAGTAATACTTCTGAAATTATCTTTTAAGAAAAATGAAATCTGTAGCCTTTCAGAGAACTCAGCAGGACATTGCCTTTTCTTTGTTCCCCTTATTGTTCATTGTACTCAAGATGGAATTAATGATTCTCTCAAAGGCTTATTTCTTTCAGAAATCAGTTCAGAAAAATAATCTGTCTTGGCAAAACAGCCAGAAATCTTCCAAAACAGGTCTTTCTAACTAATGGAATGCTCCTTGAACTTCGATGACCTTCACAAGTGCTTCGGCTCTGAGGAGATAGCTCTCATCCCACAGCAATGTCTGCCCCTGTGTGCAGGTGAAGGCAATGTTACAAATGTGCATTACCCCACACACATAATGATAATTTTTTTCCGTGAGAATATTAGCATAATCTTGAACTTGCCAATTGTGACTTCAAATGGTTGAAGATTTTGATGGAGGCAGCAGGCGGGAAAAAAAGGAAAAAAAATGTGGAAGTTGTTAAAACATGTCTATAGACAGGAATTGCCATTTCCTACTCTAAATAGGGGAGAAGATTATGTTCTATTTTGGGAGCTACTCTGTCCCAGATAACAACATTTCTTCTGTCTGTCCTCACTTTGTCAGGACTGGGTATCTTTCCTCTTGGCACCTCTCTTCGCCTTTCAGCAACCTCCCCCTCCTGTAACCTTTGCTTGTTCATATCCTTCTCACCAGGCTGCTTTATCACTGTTTCCTTGAGATTCTCTGTTTCTTTCTTCCCTGGCCTTCAATCTCCTCAGATGTGCTCTAAGAGGATCTTTCTTATCCCATATCTTTCAGCTCCAGGCTTGCTTTCCTATCCCTCCTCATAAATTCCTTCTCTCTCAGCCTCATCTCCCTCCCTGCTCTGTGGGAAGGCTCAGGTAGAGGCAGCCACATGGTCTATGGTCTTGTGCCTCCAGAGGGTACCCAGCACATCCCAACCTGGACATTTATTGCCCCAGGAGCAGCAATCCTGGCCGGTTGCCTCCTGTCCTTGGGCACAGCAGCCCTGCACTGCTGCCCCAGTTGTCCTCCCCTATGCACTGGGTCTTTGCTGCTGCTGCAGAGGTGGTTTTGGGGAGATACAGTATGGCATGACAAGGTAACTGCAGATATAAGGCCATATTTTTCAGAAAGTCCTTGAACTGAATTTTCCATACCCCTCGGTATGAATGTTACTTTTTTGCCTAATACAGGCTCTGTGTGTCTGTGCATCCTCTGCCCCCTTTCCCATCCCCAGGCTCTTCCATTGCTGGAATAGCTGTTTTGAGGGCTTGCTATGGAGACTGTGAACTTACTGTATGAGACTGCATTGATCCAGGCCTTTATTTCATGCTACTTTAATTCCTTCTGTGAAAAAAATGCAGTAAAAATATCCAATCCAGTGCATATGAGACACTTGGCTAAGCAGGTAGCACAAAAAAATTCTCCAAGTGACATTTCTGAGATAATCTATTGGATGCTGTTCCCCTGCTCAGGACTGCCTGTGCAGATGCACTCTCACAGACTGGGTTTCATCCAACTGGTTTCTATTGTGAAGCAGAAAAACAATTCTGGAAAATGTTCTGGAAGCGAGGCCACACAGATGTGAGGGGTCAGCTGAAAAAGAGGCATTTCAGCAAGATAATATGCTCTGTCTGAGATCTCTGAGCAATGTCTGAGCCCCTCTTTTATAAGGTGTATGGAGATGGCAGGGCACCCTCACCCCTAAAGCTTGGCTTCTCTGGGCTCCAGGCATCAGGGTGGCATTTGCCTTTGGTTGCTTCAGGGTGCTCTGCTGTACCTCTACAGCATTAAATGGGAAGGACAGCTGCCTGTCTGATGTCATTGGTAGTGATGCAGCCTTTTGTCCTCTCTACTCAGTGTGATGCCTTATTGGTACAAAACTGTCCCAGAGTAAGTTCATGCAGCAAACTCCATTTAGTCGGTGACGAATATGTTATTGCTGGTTCAGCCCCGTGAAACTCAGTGGCAAAGTCACCACTTTGACATTTCATCACTGTAACTTAAAGGAACAAAAGCCAGCCAAAAAATGTCAGGAATTTTCCTATCAACTTCTCAGTGCAATCATAGTATTTATTTTAAAAGGCTGTCCAGCATCAGGGAATCCTTCACGAACTCAACTGGAAAATAAAAAAACTATTTCTACAGCGTGTTTTCAGGCCTTACTCAGTATATAACAATTAATGGGGGGAAATTATCTACTATCCTATGTTATTTTTAAAAAAAAAGAAAACTCATTCAATTTCTCAACTTGTACCAGCCTGTTCTAACAAAAATTGAGGCAGTTTGCCAAAGGCTAATGATTCAGTTTTATATGATTAGTTTCTTTAGCCAGATCCAGATATTTAGAGGAACTAATAATTTGTTATGCTGCTAATCTCTATAATGCCTGCAAGGACTCAGTCTAACTACAGTACTTGAGTCATGACATTCTTTTGTTCGTATTTTTGTCCTATGTTGTTTGGAATTAATATGTTAATGTAAGAACAGAATAATGACAAGATTATATGACCCATATAATTTTTCACAGCTTGGCATCATAAGGATGTATAAGCAAAAACAACATAAGGGAGATGCACCTAGATAGAAGCTGGAGGTTTAATTAGAGAAAATTATGTGGCTATAAAATTATCAGTGTTATATATAGCTGACCTTGATCAATCAAACTGTCCTTAAGTGGGGGCACAGCCTAACCTTCTGACTGTATTTCTGCAGTTTAGAGCCAACTTTGGTGTTGCAGGGTGGTGTTTCAATGTTGCCTGATGATTTGGGATGCCTTTAATCTTAAGTGTAACGTGGAAAGAAGTGTGAAACTCAGAAATGTAGTGAGAATCAGTTCTCTTTATGATCACTTGTTCTGGACTTTTGGACTCTGGTATGCTCAGGGTTACTGATCATTGCTAAAAATGTAGCCTCATTGCATGTTGTAATATAGTCTTTTTTCTTCTGAATCTCCCTAAGCCAACACAACTGGGGTTCATAAAGGAACCTTCAGACAACTGTACGATGCTGACAGTAATACTGCTAAACACTGCATTTACTGGTACATATCATGCAGTATTTAAGCTTGTAAAAAGTTTAAGACATCTGCCTAATCTGTAGATAAAAACTGTGAAAAATGTTCCCCTTTTCATTGTGTGTTTGAAGTAGCAGTGGGAGCTCAGCTCTTGATTCCTGAAATCTGCAATACCCCTGTCTTCTCTCCAGGTACTGTGCTGTGAAAATCTCCATTAAAAAAAATAAAATACTTCTCAATAGGAAGAGAAGAGGGGGCAAAGGCATCCTTTTCCTATAATAAAATCGACTCAGATTTGGTTCTGTGGCCAATGCCCATCTAAGTTCTTGTAAAAATTAACATAAGAATTACCAGATTATATATATATATATATACACACCAGAATGTCAAACTAATGCTCCACCTGGTCCAGTGTTCTGTTTCCAAAAGTGACTTACACCAGATGCTTCGAGGGAGGAATAAAATATCAAACATTTAGAGAGTGCTATAAGTGCCCTAACCAGCCACTAACATGGTCATTGGGCAGCTGCTAGGAAATCTAGTGGCAGAAGGAGCCTGCCAGCATTTCTGCTTGTCTAGTAAATAGAGCAAAGAAATGCACTTCCCTGTGGGATATCAGTAGCTGCGATACCCAGCCCTGTGTGCATTTATCATTCCTCCTGACCTCACATGCACAGGTGCATCCAGATGCACACACAAATCCTGTTCTCTAAGTGCAAAAAATGTGGGAGGGTTGCAACGCAATGGATTTCATCTGAGGTGGAAAGTTGCTCAGAAGACTTAGGGGGTAGAATTAGTTTTAATCGAGCTAAGACATTTCCATCTGATCTAGTCACCCTGGGGTCCCTTTACAATCAAAAGAGCAATACCAGCACTTTCAGGTCATGACTTGTCTGACTGGGTTTAGATGTCTGCTTTAGGAGACAGTGACTCCACTGACTTGAGCTCCATTGGCTGCAAAGAGTCCAGGTTGACCAGCTCAGATGGAGACCTCTACCGGGCAGATGTCTGTGTTTCACCAGATGAGTCCCACCTTTGTTGGAAAAGCTAATATTTTTAGAATGATAAGGGAATTTAAAGAATTAAGATCCAAAATAGTGAAGGTACTTGGGGACATATTTCAGTCTGCCCCTCTCCTTAGTCTATCTTCTCGCAAGGGCAGTAATTACATGTAACAGAGTCTAGATGATTATGGGAGTGGGATAAGGAGCTTTTTACTTTTAACTAGCAGCTCAGAATGATCCGTCTTCATAATGGTCAAAATGTGTTGGCAGTAGATGGCCATGAAATGGGTTGATTGCATCGCAAATGGTTGATCACACAAAAGGCCCTCTGGATTAACATTAATTGGTTGCCTTGGTGGAGACTTAAGATGAAAAATCTGCCTGAACAGAGGCAGTGATTGGGCTTCTATTTCCATTGTAGAGTTTGTTCTTTAAAGGAGGTGGAAAAACCCTGAGGGGATGGTTGCACAATCACTACATATACAGAGAGTTACCTGCCTTCTCCAAGTCTGGTGTCTTCTGAAGTCACTGTGTCTGTGTTTGTCCTAATTGCTTTATATTTCTATGTTTTTTTATAATTCAATATTTGTTATCTAAAATGCAGATTATATTTTTAGGGGTAGAAACTGGCTTTTTGTGCATTTTCTTTGTGTCTGTTTTGTTAATCTTTCAATTTATAAATCTTTGTCTCCCATGAGGGGGGACAAATTGACTTTGGGTGGCTAAGTAACAATAATGGAAATAATACCAGGGCTGGAAGCCTATTACCGTCCCTAACAACCTATGTCTACACAGGATATATAAACGAAAGCAGAAAACTGCAAGACACAGTATTGTATCACCAATCAATGTCAGAGAGCAACATAATATAGGAAGACAAAACACACTCCTCCAAAGAGCAACACACCATTAAATACTATGTAGAAATCTTTATCTGTACCTAATAAGGGAGAGAAACTGAAATTGCCTTTATAAAAGAACGTATTATCGGGCCTGAGAATTAATACCATACCATGGATAGAAAATTAGTTTGTAAAGTGTAAACCCAGATATTGTTTAATGCCTTCCTTCACAAGGACATGCAGTGACAGTTTTTATTTATTTAAAGAGCAACTGCAAAGAGGGAAAAACTATCCCTGGGTCTTGTGTAGGTATGGCATAGAATAACAAGCTTGAAACATTAGCTTTTTAGTGCTAGAGGCTGGGATAGATTGTCTAAAAAGGTTGTCAGGTCTCCATCAGTGGAAGTTTCTAAACTAGAGTTGGACAAATATCTGACAGCAATGGCTTAACTCTCTAGTCTTACTTTGTAAGTGGGTTTTTTGTTGGTTTGTTTTTGTTTGGTTTTTTTGTGGTTTTTTTTTTCTTTACAAAAAAAAAAAAAACAACTTCAGAGAATCAGGACTTTCTTACAACAAAATGGAGTGTAATTCACTGTATTTTTTGCTTCTGTCTGTACTTCTGTCTATCCATTTCTCTTTCCTACTCCCTTTCTTAGCCCTCTTGCTCCCAAGGAAGAAGAGTGGTTCACCCAGTAGTCTCTCAAACCAGCCAGTAGACCCCAAAGCCCTCAGTCTCTGTTACTCCTCCTGGTTCTTTCTGCAGTCCAGAAGTTCAAGACATGGGGCACCTGAATGCAGCAGCATGTCACAGCACTGGTGGGGCTGGTGAAGGAGCCAAGACTTCCTTCCCAATGAACCCAGTGGTGCAAATCAGGAGTAGCTGCTGCTGTAAAACTGCCATGTGGGTGAGAATGGAAGTTTTCAGGTGGTTGACTTAGAAAACAAAATAAAACAATCCTGATTAATTACTGACTTCATTTTCCTTAAATGTGATTAAGAAGGTTTTGCCTCTTGGGTCTGAATTTCATGAAGGCACTGGGTATCTTGGATACCGTGGTCTAAACGCACTGGTGGAGTTGTGAGAATGTTGTTGCTTCTTATTCTCTGAATTCAACAGCTTTTGTATCTGCTGGGACTCAGATGTAGGGAAGAAGACCCTATTCAATGCCTCGTACTGGAACTCTTCAATGGGTGTAGCTGAGTTTGATGAAGACGCTGTTTGTGAGAAGTATAAAATCCATAACAAATGGGGTATTTTGTGACAGACAGTGGTAATGGCAGGCTGTCTCGAAGTATTTTCTTTCACCCAGAGCACATACTGCTTTCAAGGCTTCTCTCCCACACCTCCTGCAGACTGGAAATCAGCCACTGAGCGTGGCTTGGAATAACTAAGCAATAAGTGCTACTTTTTTGCAAAGGCTCCATGCCCGCAAGTGTGCACACTCATATATGAGGAAGGACTTTTTTTTTTTCTTTCATGTTTCTCTAGCACAGTGCGTGGATGTGGCTGAAGCATTCGACTTAATATATATGCAAATAGTAGGGACCATTAAATATACATTATCTCCTCCTGCTAACAGTCTTCAGTACTTTCACAGTGCTCTACTGTGACTTCTTCCCAGTGCTTTTTGCTTGCAAACAGCTGACTCTTACCCTGCCAGGGCTGGTGTTTCCAAGGAGCAAGGGGCAGGTTCAGAAGTTCACTGTAGCTCCCAGCATGAAGGGCTGGAAGGTAATGCCAGCGAAGGGACCTGCTTGTCCTCAGCTTGGCGATGCAACTGCTTGCACAGGCATGCTGTGAACCAGATCAATGTGCTGGTAAGTGAACTGACCTGCCTTGAAAATAACCTGGTAAAAAAAAGATGAATTTTCTGATCCACCTCACGGTGAGATCCCACAAGCAGTTACATTGGCACAACGGAGGGGGCCGCACGCTGCAGTGTGCTTCATGTTTAAGAAAGTAATGGCTTTGAAACCATCTCCTGGTTTTGTCTACTAGTGTTATCGAAGTAAAGTGAACAGGAGTTCGTGTTCAGCCGTCTTTGTAGCTCCCATGGGCACCATCTGACAGGGAAACATGGGGTAAGCAATGGGCATGTTGTTCATTAGTCTCCTGATGGTAGGGGTCAGCACGAAAATACTGCTGGGGGTGACTTATCTCACTGCTGCAAATGGGCAAAGGCTGCCATGCAAAGCCCTGCTTCTGAGCATTCAGCAGAGCCAGTGCTGCCAGCGACAAACTGAGTACAACCAGTCCTGGTGGCAAGGGAAGAATGGAGCACTTCAGTTTTCTGGGTTTTGGCTAAAAGCTGCTGTCATCTTGTTGCTGGGGACAACACTGAGCAACTCAGGCTGGAGAGATAGGGGAAAGGTCTAGGGGTGAAAATTTTTCTCTCCGGGCTTCTTACCATGAGCCACAATTCTGTCTGGGCAAAGCTGGGCACAGCATCTGCCTGTTACTGTAGCATTGGGTGATTGCACCCGTTTTCACTACGGTGCTCCATGCATGGATGCCCACACCTCAGCCATTACAGAATTTTCATTAAATAAGATGGAGAAGTTGGGTGTTTCATTTCCCTTCCTTTCACTTTTGGAATGTGATGCTCTTGTTGCAATCATACTTTTTGTTGTGTGTGTGTCTGGTTTTCTCCATGAGTTCAGCTTCTCACTTTTCCCGCTCATTGGTTTGGACTGTAGCTCTCGGTACCATACCCATTTCCAGAAACAGTTCATGAACTGTGACTGGAGTCGGTGTGTGATTCTGCTCCTCTCACTCATGGGAACTTCATGAGCAAACAGGACTGCAGATTGCCATTTTTTCCTGTCTATAGCTTTTTTTTTTGTTTTAGAGGGTTTTTTATGCTTCCTTTGCTTTGCCCATCTAAACGTTCTTCGTCTCCTGCCTTAAGTGTCACCATGGTCTTGTGCAGATATTGGTGCTGTTAGAGAAATCATGTTGTCCCCCAAATTCCTCCTGTTAAAAATGGTGGAGTGTGTTCAAACAGCTAAGTAGCTGCTCTTCCTGTGCAGTCAGGAATCTGGGAAAAGATTTACAGGCAGATGGAGGCTGTTAAAATAAGAGTGCTCATGTGATGAGAAATCCTAGGCTAGGGATGGCACATTTAGACTTGATAACGGACAAGTTTTGAGCGTTGTCACATTTGTGAACCAAGAGGTTCCTGTGCCTTCAGCTTGGGAGCCAAGCAGCTGAAATGTGTGTTAAGTAAGCTTAAACAGCAAAGATTCAAGCTTAGATGTGATTTGCAGTGTGAATGGACTGTGTGCACCTAATTTACTTACAAGGAGATATTTAATTCTGGAGGTAGGTAAAGTTTCAGCTATGCTGTCCTTTGTCATCTTCCCGAAATTGGGTAGCCCTGAATTTGAACTTGGCTGTTGTGACTGATCTCTTGTGCAGGGGTATGATCAGATAGATCATGATCTGATGAACAGGGGATGCTCTGGTGGTTTTTTGACCATTGTTTGATGACTTGCTGCATTAGAAAAACTCCCTTGAAAGCAATTGGCTCAACTTCATTTTTTGCCAGCTACTCAGAGAAGTAGGAAATTGTTTGCAGCTTTTCAGGGTAGTTTGCTCCACTCATACTGCAGGTACTCTGTTGTTCTGTCCTACTCATAAACTACTCAACTATGATCTTAGAATCATGTAACGTTTTTTCCTTTCTATTCTTATTAGGAGAGTACTCTAGAGTTATATGGTCACAAACTATCATCTGATTTTTAGCTTACATTTGTCCTTTCTTGTTTATGTACATCTGTCCTGTGTCGGCATTGACCTTGGGTTTAAATAGCTCTTCTTCCCCATTTCTGCTTCCTTCCCCAGTGTATTTATAGATGGCAGTCATATCCCCTCTTAGCCTTACTTTAATTAAGCTCCTGTAGTTTCTCTCATATGACAGGTACTCTCTTCCCTCAATCATCTGCCAGCCATTTTTTGTGTCTGTTCCAGTTTTGCTTTCTTTTCTTGTGAATATGAGTGATCAAAATTGCACCCACCTTCCAAATAAAGTGCGTACTCTGTGATTTCCTACTAATATTTCTCAGGCTTTACTGGAAAGTAAAGGCTTTCCCAATAACTTCTTGCATTGCAGATTTCTTTTTCACTGCCATCCACATGGGTGGGTTTATAATCCTGTGATTGATTAGAACAATCAAATCTTCTTCCTCTTCTGTTAATTTGAGATCTGCTATAGCAACATGATTATACTTACAGGAACACACATACAGCGCTATTGCTCTCGGTAAATGCAGCTGAGGTGAGATTTTGAGTTTGCCGTAAATATTCCGGGATGATTTTACTCCATTATGTTTAACTAAATTACTGGGTAAAAGCTGAGCATCTCACCTTACTGGAAGCAAAGCAGCAAAGCCTGCAGCAGCAGTTATTTCTGGATGGCACAAAGAACGTGTTAACGTGTAACCCGTCAAGGCAGCCTGATGGGAAAAATTAATCCTGAAGAGCAATCTGTAAGAACTTGAGAAGATTTTGATAGTTTTTATCTCCAAAGTGTTCTGTTAATTTTTTTTTTTTACAAAACGTCAATATGAGTTTTTCATACCTGTCTTTATCTCTTTTTCTTCATCTGACTGTGTTTCGTACAGAGCTCATTTAGGAGAAGTTCTACGTTTTAATGGAAAGAGGACAGGAATTAGACTGGCACCTTATACTTGCTATAAGGACGTTTATTTTGAGGTCAGAGTTTATGGAAAGGAGTTGGGGGACATGGGAGAGTGATTTGGTCATTAATTGTGGCGCTCTACTGCAGCTCCCTCACCTTGATAGAGATATCCTGAAAATGCCAGTGCTTTGACATTTGTGGGCTTCAGACTGTTTAAGACTAGGGAGAAGCTGTTTTCCTGGGGGGTGCCTGTCAGTGTAATGAGTGTAGTGAATGAACTACACCAGATTATTTACGAATTAGGATTTTATCCTGAAACCATGGTAAAAATGTACTGAATTACTGGTCAGTGCACATCCCCGTAAGGGTTTTGTTATACTGTGTAAGTAATGACAGATTGCACAAGTAGAACTTTGCAGTTCCAGACCTGCAGCACTTCTGGCTAGACCTTTCCTTGCAGAGAAGGAGAGGGCAAGTTTCATTAGGGCTGCGTCAGTATTGACCATAATATCAAATGTGGTCTTATATGCAGTGTTATCTGATCAAGTGCACACTGAGCAGTGCTTTAAGATGGGAAGAGATTTCTGTGATGCCATAACACCAAGCTAAAGCTCTAGGGTTGCACAATATGCCAAAGAAAGTAGTATAATTCACATGAGAAAGTGGTGGTAACCCCTTTACTCTTGTGGAGAGAGCCACTCTGTGTACCAAATATTCAAAGGAAAACTCTTTTATGTATCTTTGCTGATTGACTTCCTTCCAGCCACCTGGGTTGTTACACTACCAGGCTTTCAATTAGAGCTGACACTTAAAAAGGGTGTCCTCCACCTAGTCATATCTGTAGAGATGGCTCATTGTGCAACACAGCACCACAGGAGATCGGCTTTGAAGTTGTAGCTGTCCGTAATAAATGATAGTGTTTGTCAAAAAACCTTATTTTCTCATTCCAGAAATGGATTTGAAATATGGTGGGATTTTTTTGTTTTACACACTTTCTGCTTTCTTTTCCATTTCCTGAAATTATAAAAGAGAACACAAGAAGCCCAGATGTATGAAGAATAAAACCAAATGGCTTTTCTCTCTTATATCAACCTATGAACTGGATAACACAAACTGTGTTCAAAATTTTTTCATGGTTGGGACTTTCAGTGAAATCTCCCTCCTAGATAGATTCTCCCACTGCCACCTTTCCCTTAGAATAAGAATCGCTACAATTTCCTGAGTCATTCACTGATTTTCAGGAAACTTAAAAAGTAGCATCTTTGTCACTTCTATTTTATATATTTTTAATTTTTGATTTAAAAAGGGACGAAGGGTTAAAAATCATTTGGGAGGAATGATAGGTATGCACACTCACACCATCATATAAACCTCACATCTTTAGGAAACCACAAAAATGAAGTAGAAAACACTACAGGAGGTATTTCTCAGCATCATTCCGTTGCAGCACATTGCAGACATTTTTGTAATATCATGTGATTTTTGTATCTCTTAAGTAGCTTTCCATTTTTTGGCTGTAGGATTAAAACAATCCCTTTGTAAAGACTCATCATGACAGTGCTTTAAAGTGCCACGACTGTCAGCTCACAAGTCTTCTTAAAGTTGGACGGCTGACATAATAACATCTTTTTTTTTTCGGCTGACCTAAATCAAGTATTGGATGGATCAAGACTTCTCCCTCTATGATCTCAAAGGAGGGATTTTGTTGGGTTTTTTTTTAATGTCATGTTCGGCTATTGGTTACTTTATGCTGAGCTGTGAACTGTGTGGTTATTGGAAGCAGCATTAAAAGCCAGGGAGTGCCTCTGTTTTCAAGAATATCTATCACTCCACTGTTTTAGGCACCCGACTGGTTGTAGAATATATTTACAGCCATATAGGATACATATTTGACCTGCAGACATCAGAGATGAACAAATCCAAATTGTCCAGAGTGAAGAAATTAAAAAAAATATGGAGGGTGAGTGAAAAATATGCATTAGTCTGTTAGAAAGATTGCAATGGTAACAAAGAAATTACGAGCAGATAATGTTGCTGTTTGCGGACAAGCTCTCCTGCTGCATGTGTGTTATTTGATCAGACTTTTCAATGCAGGGTTTGATTGTCTGTTTATTGTTGTGCAGATTAGTTGCCTCTTTGCAAATTTCTAGAAACATTAAACATTCACAGTAATTTGACTTTTCAGAGAAGTTTTTGAGAATTTGAAACAACAGCAACGTTTATACAGTAAAAACCTGTGAGGAAACTAAGCTAAACTGATTTCCTCAGTGGCCTTTAAAAATGCCATTTAAGGGTGGATGAATATAAAAAAGGGATTACAAAAAAACCCCTCATTTTTATCCCCTCAGGCTGTATCTTAGACCTGAGATGTATTGTAGACCTGAAATATATGGAACATGTTTATACCGCACGTAGCATTGGAATCTAGCATGGTGGTCAAATGAATTAAATAATAATAGAAGGACATATTTACTTTATAAATAATTGCATAACTTATAGCTTGGAAATAAGATCACAGAGAAATTGAATAGATGATTCTTTACCAAATGTGAAGTTAATTTGGTGCAACAAGTGAAATGGGCATGTCTCTGATGTCTCATAAATTGTTTTTTATGGGTTTTCTTAAAAAGTTTGGAGTCAGTTTTTCCCATTGTTAAATATGATGCAAACAGTAGTAATTTTAAAAGTAACTTTAAATTCATCAAATAAATTTGTTTGGATGCTTTCAGAAGATGGGGCTCTGTTATCTCTTAATTCAGTTAAATACATTATACTGCATTATTAGTTAAATAATGTGTATATTCCATGATCTGAAAATCTGTCTACTTGCTTCCTTATAATATTGATTTGTGTATTTAAAAGTAGCTTTGATATGAGATTCCATCAATGATGAGAAGTGGTTGATTTCTGTAATATACAGCAATTTATAGTCAGGACACTGGGTAGTAGAGGATTTCCACATTTTATATCTGTCTTGAAATAGAAGTAATGTCTCTATTTACAGTTTTGTTTGTTGAAAAACGTTATTGCCTGAGTGAAAATTATATTTTAATCATCATACAAGTTTCATTTGTGCAAACAGGCATAGTTTCCTTAGAAATTAAAACATATCCATTAAGCATAAGTAGATATTATATCATATTAAGTGACATGAGATAATTACCATAGTCAAAGCATGGTACTTAAATGGGCCCAGGGAGTGGTTTAGTTTTAAGAGGCAAAATGTCCTTCTTGGATAGAAATATTTTATTTGTTTATAGCTGTGTATGTTGTTGTGCAACTGAACACTTTGTCCTTTACCTCCTATTTGTAAAAGCTATTAAACTGCAGGCTATTAAGCATCCTTTAATTGATGCATTTTCTGCTCTTCTCCCTAAAGCATTTGTCCCTATTCCATCATTGCGGTACCTGATATTTCAGGGTAATATAGCTCAAAATTAAATTTCTGCTGAAGCAAATGTCAGTTTTAAATGCTACTGTTGCTTTTTCCCTACTTCGAACTGTTCTGGACAGAAGTATGTCAAAGTCTCAAAGAGGGCTTTTATGATTGGGAATAAAACAAAAGGGGTAGACCTTTTATTGTGCAGAGTATGCATTTATAATAAGCCATAATATATTTATGCAGGAGATTATATGTCTATGATATGGCAAACACTCCCTTCCTCCACTTAACTCTCGGCATTAACTTGCTAGGTATTTATGGATATATCAAAATTATGATTTACATTGTACTTATCATTAACATCCCTTGCAATAGCTCTGCGCAGTTCTTGCCATCCTTCAGAATACAGTCATAAAATGAAGAGATTAACAGATAATTAAATTAAATCCTTAATTATTTGGGGATGATGAATTCACTCTGTGATTCCAGAAGGTATAGAGAACCTTTTTCACAGGCAGTATAAATTGAAACCAATGGAGCTATGATGATTTATGCCTACTTGAGGATCTGACTCATACTGTTAATTATCTACTCTCCTTTTAAAAACATATTAATAAAAATTGGATGTAGGAACTGTTTATTAAAATAGGAAGCTTTCAAGATATTTTTGAAATATTATGTACATTCAAAAGATAGCATTGCCTGAAATGTATCGGTCATTTTTCACAACAAATAGAATGTCCTTCAGTAAAAGGCAGGGAAACTTCACTTTGTTTCCTCAGTGGTTTCTGACATCTATGGGAAGCCGCTCACTGCTTTCAATTAATTTCTTGATCTGGTCTATATTTAATGTGGATCTCCAAAGCATTGGCATATATCACTGACAGTTAAATCTTCCAAAGTGTTCAGAGCTATCCACTCCTGCTGGTGAAGTGGCTGGTAACTAAACACTCCTGAAAATACAGCCAACTCAGCTAATTAAGAACAGAAAGCCAAACTTATCAGGAAAAAAGAAAAAAAGGAAAATGAATGATAGGGTCAAAACTGGCAGCAACAATAAGCAATCAGTCTTTCTGTACTCAATTCTGAGGACATTTGCTTAAAAAAAATCTCTACAGTCATTATAAAGAAGATTACAGATTATAATATTTAATGGGCATGCTGGGTTATCATGAGAGCTGAAGATTATAATATTTAACTTACATACTGAGCTGTCTTGAGAGCTCATTAGTAAAGGTTGTTAAAGATGCAGAGATATTTGGTTAACACTTGCACCAAGCTTGGAAGGAACACTGTGCCAGGTTTTATTAGTAATAAAAAAGTAAAGCAATTGTCATGGAAACATGAAAATTAATATAAAAGTATGTAATGGCTACTTCAGAGCCACCGAGTCTCTTGTGTAAACCTTTATTTAAAATATTTAGAGTACACATTATTTACTCAATAGTACACCCCATTGTGATCCATCATACCTATAAGTATTTAAGCTCCTTTTTTTTAATGGATTTTTGACCCAATAGTCTGTGTCAGCTATAAAACCCTATTATGGTCTTTCATGCCAAATGTTTGAAGTAAATATGCCTTTTAAAATTCCCTATAATTTGCTCTGGAAAGTACTTATGGTGGTGGGCTGAAGCAATTTGTTCTCTTCAGGAACAGCTCCAGGAACTGTCACTGATTCCATCAGGAAGCTGTACTTTTCTGCTTCATAATTTGTGTATTTTAGGCTATAAATTGGTATAAAAGCACTTATTCTGAAGCAATTTCTCTGTCTTGCTGCTTCTTAAAAATATATATTGATGAATATTATTTTAGGTGGCTTGCGTTAGCATGCCTAGGGACTGAGATGTAAAAAGAATGTTTTATTTAAGTGCTTTTAAAATTCTTTTAGCATTTTAAAGAATTATAGCCTGATCCCTCAGCCCCAAAACAACAAGGCTGAAATGCTTAAACCTGTTAACAGAATGCATATCCAGTCTTGTAATCCTGAGTTTCAGATAAAAAGGCTTTCACCCTCCCTCAAGTGGCAGTGACCTGCAGTTTCATTGCTGAGACGTTGGGTATGAGTGCAAGTTCAGCCAGCGTGGACTCATATATTCTCTTTTCTCTCCATAGCACATTCAGCAGACAGGAATATGGTGTAACTTTAAACCTTTTTCAGAAAATGCCATTTCTTCCTTGCAGCTTACAGGACAGATACTTCTGGGTCGTGCTGTGTCATAGCAACCTGCAGGAGCTCTGCTCTTCTGCCCAAGAAAGCGTATGCACGTAGTAAAAGCTGATGGCACAAGATTTGAATGAGCAAAGATGGATTTTGGAAGGGAGCATGCATCTCTGGAAATTTCTCAATAACCTATTTTCTGACTCTCCCTATAGTAGCTTTTAACAGGAGACTAATGGGTGCAAAAGTCCATCAATTAGCACTCACCCCCTTCCGTTTTCAAGGGTGCCTCTCTCATCCTCTGCAGCAGGCACTAATGGGAGAAGGACAACTGGGAGAAGGGTGGGAAAGAGGGAGGAGGGATCTGAAAGTCTTCAGATGACCCTCAGTGCAGGCATGCAGGGAAAGGGCATCCTCCGGCCCTTGGCTGAGCTGCTCCTCCCTTCCTGCAGCAGAGAATGAGCCTGCAGCACCCGTGGGTGCCTGTCCAGGCAGAGCTGGAGCAGCCCTCCGGTGGCGTGAGCAGTGGGGACCTGCCCGATGCTGATCTGGTTAGTGCTGGCGGGTAGGAATGGGGGGTCTGAGAGGTGCAAGGGTGTCAGATACCCACGGAATTCCAAGTACAGAGTTGGGAGGTAAGTTGGGAGAACTGCTTACTGTGTTGGCACAGGGCAACAAAGGGGTCAGGATTTCCATTTTTTTTTTTTGTGGTCCTCCCTTTGCTTTCTCCTCTCTTCCCCTTCATTGGCTTTGTGATCAGTTGATGGAGGAAAGAAGGAAAGAGGGATTTGGATACAGCAGCTTACACCACCAACTTTTTGCTGGGAACATTACTGGGAGTCCTTTATCCTTGGGTAAATAACTGCCCAGGAGGACCAATGGTGACATACGTGGCTTGTAGTCCCTGTCTTTGGGGAAAGACTTGTCTATGTCCCCTTCAAGTCCCCTGCTTTCAAAGACTTCCCATGGCTGAGTTGGGAGGCTCCGCTGTTCTCTGCAGACCAATGGTTTGTACCACACAGAAAGAGCTTGCTTGGAAAGTGCTCAGACGAGTGAACCAGGAAAACTATTAAACATCAACCAATTGCACATAAATGTGAATCAATCACTTATTATTTTCTGTTTATGAAACTGAAAATGTCCAATCGTTCATCTCGGGGAGGCCACTTGGCACTGCTGCTCTGTGTGCAATGCTTTTTGCTGCTGAGGATGGCTGAAATCAAACTGCATTGATTTAAAATAGTATTGGAAAACATTTTGATATGTTCTTGGGCATGGCAATTAGTGCTGTAGAGGTCTTTCCTGCAAAGATAGATTTGCTTGAACTGGTCTTAGTTATTCAGGGCCTGCCCTTTGTGTTGTGAAACTAGTGAAACATACTATCAATCAATAGAAATGTAGATTACAGACATTGCTGTGTATTGCTCCTTTTATAACTCTTCTAATGTTTCTAATTGCACTTAACTATTAGTGTCTGGTGTTTTGGTTCAAAATGGAAACTACCTCATTCACTATGTATGTTTAGTGGTAGATCTGTCACTGCTCGTTCCCCAAGGTCAGTAAGGGACTCCCAATTATGGTGAAGCTGTTAGATGTAAACTGGATTAGAGAATTTACACATGCCTCCAAAGCTCAGTCACCAGGCTTTAAATTACTTGTTTTAATTTTTTTAATGGGCTTTGCAAAACCAATCTACAAATATATCCTATTGCAACTTTAGATTAAAATGTAGAATGAGTGAAATTGCACATGCTATTTTAAAGTGCTGCTTTTGCTTTCCATTTGGATTTTGAAAACCCCTATGGCTAAAAAAACCAATATTGAAACTTAACGTACTGATCCTGCAAACTCTTATTAACATAAGTGATTTCACTTGTGACAACAGCTTTTTTAATTTCTGTGTGGACTGCCCATAAAATTAAACGTACCTATAAATGTTTACTGCACCATCAGACAAAATCATTGAATTGCATTGTTAAAAAATGAATTTAGTTAGATGTTCACTATCCTGGGAATGTTATGGGGTTTTGTACAGAATTGATTGTTGTGCAGCTAAGCCATAGCCACACAGACCAGGAACCTAAGGGTGGTCTTCTGGTGGATGGTGTATTCATCTCCCTCACCTGTGGGATGTATGACCCTGGCAATAAACTGCCAAGGAGACCTCTCTAAGGGGAAGGGGTCCCCCCCAGCATTAATATTTTGGCTGGCTTAGCAAATTCCTTTCATTTGGAGGTTATTTTGTCTGAAGATATAGTAGAGGCTGCTTGTTTATGAACTTTGTTTTAGTTTGAGTTACAGTCATACTGGGGAGGACATCAGAATCTCTTTAGCATTTTAAGCAAAATTTTACAGAGGAAATAATGGTCTCAAAATATTACCCTGCAGTTCAAGCACTTCAGCAATGTAAAGTTAAAATGGAGAATTCAGCAACCAAATGAAAATGTGCATTTAAAGATTTTTTTCAAAGTGTTCACTTTTTTGGTAAATCACTTCTCACCTGTGACCCTCATGTCATGATAAGAACATGCTAAGGAGTGGACTGCAGATCTGTTTGGAAGTCAGTATTGCTGATGCTGTGCTAATGGCTGTTTGTAATCACTGTTAGCATGACAACGTGCTGTACAGAATTTACTGTAGCATTTCTAGTCAGCATTTTCACTCTGAATGATGAGATCTGAGGTTTCTGGAGTAAAATCCTGGACTGCTTGAAGTCATTGGCAGACCTCCATCAGCTTTGATAGGTCAAGAATTAGATGCTGAGGGTCTTCTGGGTGAATGCATCTAATTTAACAAGCCATGTGGCACAGGGGCTTAGTTGCTGGCACAGTTAGGTAGCTCCAAATATTCTGCTCTGAAATGAGATGCAACATATTCTTAATTGATTTAATTTATTTTTAAATTATAAACAGAAGGGAAGGAGGAAGGGAAGCACCGGAATTCAGCGCTCCTATTCAGGGACAACATGAGCAGCTTCTCTGATTTTGCATTATTTAGCTCCAGGGTGGAGGGACCTCTAACCACCACAGACCAGTCTCCTTTTGCTCTTTTCTGAAAGTATCCACAGGCGCTGCATCCACAGGTGTTTAGTTCCCATGGACTGAGCTTCTCGGCACTAACAAAACAACAGTGGGGAGCCAGTACCCGGCCTTTGATTGATTGTATGTAGCCACAATGATCTTGGTAGTGTCTCTAGGTCTGTATGCCACTATTGGATACAGGATTTGGAGTCTAGTCTTCCTAATCTAGGTTCCTAAATAGCATCTGGTCTTTTCCCTCTCTTTCCAAGCAGGAAAGAGGGGGAAAGCTGTGAATATTTTTGTCTTCCCAAAAGTGTTAATGGGGGAGAAGCTGAAATGTAATTTATTTACGTTCAGCAAGAATAGCTTTTTATGCAAAAAAATATGGGCTTTTTATTGCCCGTATTTAATAGACTGATGATGTAAAATGAAAGCTCCCATTCTGCACATTTTTAGTACTACAAATCACTTCCTCACTAGTGGGTTTCAAGGACTTTACTGCTTGAGAACAGACTGACAGTGGGTTGAGTTGCTCTTGACTGGCAGTTTCGTGGTCCTTTGAGGGCCTGTCAAGATCAATGGGTCATTCTACTCAGTCCTGTGCCATGGTCCCAGCGTGAAGGGGTCTTTGGAACATGCTACCTCCCCATCACCTGAAGTGGTAAGGAGGCCCTGGGGTCTAGCAGGACTGCATGAGAAGGGCTGGGTTGTGACAAAGCTCTCCAGTGCCATAGCTGGTGATGCTGGTCTCCTCCACTTTCCCCAACACAAAATGCTGAGTAAGGAGCAGCCCTTTCCCTTTTGCTGGTATGTCTGTTGAAAAATAGATAAATGTACACACACAGAGGCTTTCTCACACAACTCAGTTATAGTTTGCTTCATCCAGCACCTGAGAAACAATGCTGCTGGTTAATTTTGTGTATGCTCTGTGCTAAATTGGGTATTTAATCTGAAAATTTTGTAGGTTATGCTCATGCAAACTAATATGCAGAATTTAACGGCAAATAACAAAGTCAGTGAAGGCCTACTCATAATCGTTTACTATTTTTTAAATTGTTATTATTTTTTAAAGAACTGTTGAGATTGTACCGGGGACTCCTCTTGGCCCTGTAATGGTGACTTCTCCTTTGCCCAGCAACAGCACTAGAGGATGGGAAGGTGAAAGCATCCTTGAAGTGTGGTGCAGAATGTCTGTTTGGTAGATAATTGCTGCATTTAGAGAGGGTACAGAATTAATGCTATGGTGTCCTTCTGGCAAAAAAAATCGCACATATTAAAGAAACAGTGCTAATAGCTCAGAATGCCTCTGCAAATGCAGAACTTTGTTTCCTTTGTTTAAGTGCTTAGTAGGTGATCTGGGAAAAGAAAAGATGGGGCTTTTGCCTGTAGTTATCAGCTCATGTCTTCAGGCAGGATGATCAGCTTTTGCCCACACCTCGCATCATATGACATAAATTTGAGTGGTCTCCATCTTGGGCTGGAGACATCCTAAGATGGAGGACTGTTTGGGGAGGTGGTTACCTCCTTCCTCTCCAGTGAATTTTTAACAGGTTTACCACAGCCTGATAAACAGAACAATTTTCCTTTCCATCTTACTGAGTATCTCCCAGATCCCTTTTGTCCTTACCTCACATGCACACATGCCATTGTCATATTTGTGGCCATTTTTTTCTCATTATGATTTCCTTTTTTCACTATTTTCTTCCAAATAACTAATGTGTGATGCAAGGGGGAAAAGTATTTCTGTGTGTTGACTCTGTTCTGCTCTAATACCTACAAGTGGGAAGGATGGGGGTCTCTTGAACCTTTCCGAGGTCAGTCTTAATTTTGTTATTCTTGCTTATTACTAAAAAGGAAATGCCCTTTCCATTTTCAGCACAAAGGGAGGGACAACATCTGGAGCTAAGTGGTGCCATCAGGCACCCCTCATGTTGGTAGAAAGCCCAAGAGGGCAATTTTTAACCAGGAGGGTAGACAGAAACCTGCTAGGGTACATTTGAGAGCATGTAGCTTAATTCATTCAGCCTCGGAGACTGAGAAGGGGAGAGAAAAGGTCTTTCTTAATATGTTGACTGTTAGTCTCAACCATCTGGGCAGGCCAGTTTTGTTATAGAAAGCTTTCTATCATCCCAAGTACCCATTTGTTTTGAACATCTCTGTTGAGTTAATGTATTAGAATAGCTGAGCTGCATTAAGTGTAGTAAAGCTGTATTCCACCCATGTTCTTGGAGAATCAAGAGGTGCAGGAACTTGGAGGAGGGTATGCTGATTTACCCCAAGATGGTACTCACATCTAGATTTTGGATTTGTACAAACCTGAGCCCTTGCAAGCAGGGGGGCTTTAGAGGTGACTTGGTTGGTCCTTTGAGAATATGGCCAAACTCCTAGCTGGAAAGTCAGTAGCATCATACAATTTACAATCATTTGGTTTGAGGCTGGAATCTGATCCGTACAGAGTGTAGAAAGGATTTCTAGTGAGCATTTTTTGCCATTCCTTCTCTTATCCTGTTGCTGCCCATAAAGCTTGGAGCAAGCACTTGCTGGACCCCATGAATGAAATAGGTTTACAGCTGCTTCTTGCATTTTGCAGCTTTTATTGCTTCTGTGGAGCTGTTCCTGAGAACTAAGTATCTCTCAAATAGTAACTTGATTGACAGTAAGTAGATTGGATATTACTGTCCTCAACATCTGCTACAGTTTCAGGCTATGTATAGCAATTGAGAGGGCAAAAAGTCCTCTTGCAGAAGGACACATCATCCTGCTGTCTTTCTTTCGGTGAAGAGCAATCCCTTCTGGAGCTGTATTGAGACTGATAGATGGCTGCAGCTAAAAGCCACACTAGGGTGGACTGAAGTTTCTTGGCACTTTGTTCTTTACAGAGGTACTACAAAGAGATATGGTACGGAGACTTCCAACTCTCAGCTCCAGTTCCCTGTCAGCTCTGCCTGAATCATTTGTTTGCTCAGAAAATGGAACAGTATTGGTATCAATTACTTAGAATAAATTCAACTTATTTTAAAATAAGTTCAACTTATTGCTTAAAAGCAATAAAATAATAATGTGAAGCTGAGATCTTTTTTAAAAGACACATATATGTCTCCCCACAAATCATAGGATTTGTGGTAACTCATAAATTCTTTATGGATTCTCCTTCAACAACTTTTTGCCTCCTAAATGTGAACTATCTTTTGTTAGTTTATAACTAATTAGTTTAGTCACCTGGATACTACAAAAGCTGATATATGAAAACTGTAGATATTATGTAAGGCAAAGGCCTCTCCTTTCCTAGTCCATCTGCCTAAGGCTTGATGATTGCCTCAGAATTTGCATCTTAGGTATGTATGTGCATTAATTTTGACCTCTTCAGATTACAGACTTGATTTTGTGGTGGGGTTGCATACAAGGCATCCATTGAGCACATCCATGATTCACTGTGTGTTCAAAATCTGGACAGTTTGCTCTAGCTCACCTGCATGTGGAACTCCTCTGGGCAGCGACCTAAATTAGATCCTGGTATCTGAATACTAGGTACAACTCTGGCAGAAGCTGTGCCCTGCTGACAGAGCTACCCCAAAACTGAGGATCCTTTGGCAAGACTCAGCCTACTGCTCAGGTCAGCTAGTAGCTTCTGTGTGATGTCTTCCTCTTGTACTCATTTCTCTCTCCTACTTCTAATCATGCCTCGATATAAGCTGATAGCCTTTTTGATGTTTCTGCTTATAAGCAACGTAAAACCATTGGTCTGTTCTGAGATCTAGCTCAGGGACTGTGTCTGAGAAGCCAGACGCAGCTCATGGAGGTTTTGCAGAGTGAGCTCTGTGCAATTCATTATTAAAAACTCTCAGGCTCTTTCTGTCACCACTGGGACCGCTCCTGATGGTGAGTCTGCTCCTGCTTGCCTGTGATGGAGCACTCAGGAACCCGTGGGATTCCCCTGAGGAGTTTGCTCCTTGCCATGGGGTGCAGCAGGTCTGGGTGCAGCCTCGTGCCCAGGGCGCTCTGCCTTGGAGGGGATGCCAGGTGGGTGCCTTGCTGCTGGTACCCTTCAGATGTGTGTAAACTCCACTTGTTTTCCTTCCTCATCCTCTCCGCAACTAATTTCTTGGCAGCCAATTGTACACCAGGATAATGTAAAGAAGACTCTACCTTCCTAATTTGTGATAAAAATGTTTCTAAGAATATTTTGAAGAGGTCCCCTTGGCCTCTCTTCCTGCCATATCAAATCCAGAAATCATATTTGCCTTACTCCTGTTTGTTTTGCTTTTTGCTATGAATTCATGTCTCCTTCAGCACATTTTCATAGGATTACACGTGGAGCGAGAGGAAATGATCAAAGGATTGGAACAATTAGTGTATGAGAGAACATTAAAATATGTATTAAATGCTTTGATTTAATGACGAGTAATGTGGAGACGGATTTATAGCAGTCTACATATTTATGAAAGATGTAAACATGAGGAAAATGAGAAAATATTTGTCATAACAAGTTGGAGTTTAATTTATGTTTAAGGAGAGAAATTTTAAATGGAATACTGTATACTGAATATAAAGCAACGCTTCCTGCCTGTAACATCTCTGCAGCTATGGAATAGTTCTCAGGGGATGCAGCTAAATCCCTTTGCCATTATATGAAAATTTTCAGCTGACCTAGAGGAAACACTAAAATATTCATTTAGGAGAACAGTCTTGCATCAGTAAAGAGGTGGTCTGAATGATGTAATGTTTGGGGATGTTTTCCATCGCTAATTTCCAGGATCCATGAATTTGGCAAGATCTGCAGAGGGTAAACAATCTCAGAGATGTAGTTTTAAGGTTTTGTGCTATGCAGTGAGGATAAACAGCAACTGCTGGAATGAATTCCAGCCTTCTTGAGGCTATGATAATATCACATCTAATTGCTTCACCAACTATATTATATTTTAGCTTGATGCTGCTTAGGGGGAAAAAGAAAAAGGTTTCTTATTTCCTTTTTGCACCAGCAGTGCTTTAATGGAGAAGTTCTGACGTTGTTCTAGCAGAAGCAATGTCTGTGTGGTGTGGCTGATACAGTTCCAGAGAAAAAACCCATTATCAATACAGGCTGAGGGATGAAGAGGTTGAGACCAGCCTTGTGGAGAAGGACTTGGCGGTACTGGTGGGTGGACATAAGCCAAAAATGTGTGCTTCCAGCTCAAAAGCCAAACCATATCTTGGGCTGTATCAAAAGAAGCGTGGGCAACAGGTCAAGGGAGGTTATTCTGCTGCTCTACTCCACTCAGTTGAGACCCCACCTGGAGTACTGCGTCCAGCTTTGGAGCCCTCAGCAGAGGAAAGACATGGACCTGTTCAAGTGGGTCCAGAGGAGGGCCACAAAGATGATCAGAGGGTTGGAACACCTCTCCAACGAAGACAGACTAAGAGAGTTGGGGTTGTTGAGTTTGGAGAAGGGTCAGGGGAGACCTTACAGCAGCCTTTCAGTACTCAAAGGGGACTTATAGGAAAGCTGCAGACAAACTTTTAGCAGGGCCTGCTGTGATAGGACAGGAGTGATGGTTTTAAACTAAAAAAGATTTAGACTAGATATAAGGAAGAAAATTTTTACAATGACAGTGGTGAGACAGTGAAACACATAGCCCAGAGAGGTGGTAAATGTCCCATCCCTGGAAACATTCAGTGTCAAGTTGGATGGGGCCCTGAGCAGCCTGATCTAGTTGAAAACATTCCTGCTCATTGCAGGGGGGCTGGACTAGATGACGTTTAAAGGTCCCTTCCAACCCAAACTATTCTATGTTGGCAAAATAATCTATTCAGATTACCTGTAGGCAAATATATCCTTATCCCTTCCACAATATTTAGGCGTTTCACAGGACAGCACAAGCAGTAATGAATTCTCCATCAGGCCTCTGAGGTGGGCAAGCATCAGTATCCTCATTTTACAGGATGGGCTCCTCAGAAAGACCTTAAATCTCTCCCAGAGCTAGAGGCATCATGTCAGCCTCCACTGCTGTATGTGCTGGAGTTACCACCTTTCAGAAGCAGCTTACTTGTGTCTACAAATGGGTTTAGATGTCCAGCATCAGTTTCCTAGATTAGAAAACTGTATCTTTACACACAAGCCCAAAGAAATTGATGGCAAAGTCAGAATTATAATGTAAAGTACTATTCTTTTCTTCTAAATTTTATTCTGTCTGCTTTTAAGCAGGAATTCCCCATTCTAGTGCCAGCAGTTTTTTCAAAGGATTTTCAACAGCCTCTAGCTGTCTTGCAGTCTGGGTGAAGCTTTCCCTTCTGCACGTGCACTGAGGAGATGAGGGAGATGGACCCAGACTGGAGGTCTATGGGCTGTGATGATTCCCCAGAATGGGGGAGAGCAGGGGTCAGAGCACTTCCATCTTCTGTGTTCCTCTACAGAGGTCCAGTGCTGAGAATAGCCTGGGGTAGCATTTCATCTGATGGGAGATATACAATAATAGAAGGGAAGAGACACGATACTTGTGCGAGGCTTTCAAAATTTAATCATGTTTTGCATTATCAAAGTACATATAGCATTCAAGGTAAAATACTAGTATGCAATTTGCTGTGTAGACTCCAGATGTGAGTTGGGAATCATGAGATTCAAATGAAATTTTTTTTTCCAAAGAAATGGAGCTCTTACAGTACTAAATACAAATAATTTTACTTTGAATGTTACATACTTAAGATGATGATGTGGCAGATTTATGTATTGCAATCCTGCAGAATATATGAATGCATAATTATGTGGATAGTAAGTGATAAAGAAAATAAATGTAAACCAGAAAAGAATTAGTTAAAATCAAAACAGAAAGAAAACAGTAGAAGGCATGTAACCTAATCAAGGAGAAAATCTTCCCTGACTTACCTCAGTTAAGAGGTATACATTAAGATTCAGGAGAGGTTTCAGGCCATCTGCTAATGTAAAGCAGGTTCAGTGCCAAGGAACACCATCTTGGTATGAAAACAATCTGCCTTTTATTATCCTATAACTTCTATGAAGTTAGTTTAATCTCTCTAAGGCAACTAAATATGGTATTATTAAATTATCTTAATACAAGCATGGTAAACAAATATCCATACTACTAATACAAAGTTATTTTACTCTGTGTAAAGTAATGAATATATTTATTCAGTAATTTGGAACTCAGCTGGCTTTCTGACTTTCGCCCATAGAAAGCTCCAGGCCACTTCTTTTGAATCTCTTTATTTCTAATGTTTTCTGGAAATCTTTATTTTCTATTAGCATAACTAAACAGAACAGATGAAGCCTACAGTTATTACTTGTCTATGCTAAGCTCCTTCATGTATTCTTACATTATTAGGTATCTTATTATTGTTCCTTGTATTATCTTTTGCTAAGTAATACATATAGGACTAAGAAAGACTTAAGATTAAATGATAGTACTGCACTTAGCTTAGTCTTTCTGCCATTCTTCCGCATTACTTGGGATTTAGGTCAGTCATCTAAGGATTCATCTCCTAACTAGCAGATAGGTTTTCTTTGAATCATTAAGTCTCACAGGTCTCTTCTTCCCCCATCTCTGAAGTGGTTCATGAGAAGCTCTTTCATTTATAAGCTCCTGGCATGCTCAGATAACTTTCTTACATGGTTTGACACAGTATCAAAGTCCATTATTTACTTACCAACCTTAATCCCTCCTCTGGCCTCCCTGCAGTGGAATACAGCTGAAGCACCAGCCTGTCTGGGACTCAGCCGAACCCTGGCTGAGGGATGCTGCATGCAAAAGAGCTTCTCATAACCGCAAAATTCCCTCATTTGCAAGCCCAGTGCCAGGGGCAAAAATTCCTCTTATCCTCACAAACTCATTACAGGGGAAAAAGAGAAAGGCAGCAAAGAAATTACGTACTCAAAACCAAAATAGCAGTTTGGTATGGATATGGAGTTCTTGGTATCAAATGCGATTCAAAGGAGTTCAGAAGCAGATTCCCTAAATCTTTTTAATCTGTTTTTACATAAAAACATACATATACTTAAATATACCCTCAGACATGCCAATTGCATATGTGCCACAGTCCCATTAAGCATGGATGTATATGTGGATGTATGTGTATGGTAGTTATTCTCAGGGAGGAGAGCTATATTGCTTCACCAAAAGGTGTTTAGAGATAACTTTGAACACTGTAGTGGTAAAGCCATTCCAGCAGTACAAACTTGGGGAAGATGAACCTCTCTTAACTTAAATGAACTCTCTGTAGGTTGAAAAACCTCTTTTCAACACTGCCAAATCTTTGAAGTGGAAATCTGCGCGTTGTGAGGGAGTGATTGAAGTGTGAAAACCACCTGTCCATGAGAAGCCTATAAAGGATACCCACCCGCACCGATCAGTGCGACTGTATAATACCAGCTATTGCTGTATAATACAAGCTATTGCTGTGTGCTGGTCTTTCTTTACACTGCATATTTCTCCAGCACCAGTGTCAGCACACAGGTAATGCTGTAGCAGTATGGAGTTGCCTATCAAATGCAATGCCAGAAGACCACACTGACAATATAAAGGGCCATGGGACACAGAACTAGGGCAGCCAGCTTTGCTGGTGGGCTGACACAGAGTAAGAGGATAAAAAGCTTTATAACTCAGGGATGGAAAGGAAAGTCTTGCAATGAGCAGAGACTGGATGTCTGAATGGTTCTATTTGGGTTGCAAGAGCATTGCAAAATTCATGGGGAACATAATTGGGCAGAGAAGTTGACCCAGGTGAAGATTTCATCTGTTTTTTGATTAAGAGAGAGAAACCCTCTTGCTCTGGTTTTGCAAAACTCCTTGCAATAGATTTGGGTCCCTGCTGTCCCTTTGGTCAATGGATCAGCACCTTCCTACTCCCATCTCCATAGGCACAAGGCACTTGCAAGGGTCCAATTCCAAAGCACCAAGACTGTGCTTGAGACCTAAGGCTGCGTTTCCTGGGGATGTGCACGCCCAGTCTTGTGACTGGGGTTTGTTTTTATCAGCTGTTCTCCATCACAGTCACAAGCCACATTTCAGAAAAGTCTAATCAAGATGAAATGATGGTGGCGAGCTGCTCGGGTTATGTGATGCCCGAACAGACAGTAAAATAACACTGGGTAAAGGTGCTATTAAGCACTTGTGGTAGATATACATTTTTTCTGCAGGGAGAAAATAACCCTTTATTATTTCTCACTCTTTTTTTTTTTTACAGTACCCTCATGCTTCATCTGTTACCATAAAGTAACCGTTGCGTATATATAAAATGGAAGGCACACTATGATGGCTGTTCAGAGAGTTTGACAGTGTGATTGGTTGAATGTCCTATAACTTGTGAATTGTGAATGTCCTATAAATATTTTAAAACTCCTGCTGCTGATACAGCCTCACTGGAATCCATATTGAGGCTTCGTTTTTCTGACAGCTGCCTTTGGAGTTGCAGTTCTGTCTGGTCTTGCTGGTGCAAAACTTGTCTTGCTGTTGCGAAACAAAATCGAGAAAAACAGGTCATTGCTGGTTTAAGGCTATTCTTGAAGTATTTGGTTTAAGCCCATATTGCAGTCATCACCACCTTCCTGCATAATCTTGTAATCTCAGACCATTTTTCCCAGGCCAACAGGTGCCACATCCCTTTGCAAATATCTTTACAATATTGTCAGGGATTAATTGCACCAAACATTTATTCTGAGGCTGCGGAGAACTGTTACTTGGAATTTACAGCCCTCTGATAAAAACAGTGGCTCTTCTACCCACTTCTTTCTCTTGGGATATGTTGTGTGCAGTGTCCTCCATGCCTCAAAACTAAGGCTCCATGAGAAGTGGGGGAGGACAGTCCCCAGGAGAAGGCACAACTGCAGAGCCAGGCCCAGTTCCCTCCTTAGTCGCAGATGCTTTGACAAGTATTTGCTTTACCTTGCAAACTGATTATTGCTATTTTTTGAAAAAATTGTTATAATAACATTTCCACTCTGTGCAAGCATGCTGGTGAGATAATATCCACTGTGGAGGGAGAAGTGTTCAGACACAGCAGTGATTGGAATTGGATTTGTGCATAGATCAATGACAGTGAAACACCCTTGAATAATCTCTGCCTCAAAGCAAAATTTGACTTGCCTAATGATCTCATTTTGACTTGTTGGGTGACTAAAAGGTTACAATAATCTCAAGGGATTCTTTAGTTTCTCAGCTGAATGACTATGTGCAGTAGGGCTACTTTTTCTACACAAACATGAAGGAAATTAGAGTTTCAGGGCTCAGTGGCTAGAGAAATTTCCATAACAGTCTGGGGTCCAAAAGGAATACATCATCTGCCCCGCTGTCATTTCCATGAGGATCACTGGCAGAGAGGCGTAAATTAACCCTGGCCTATGTGTAGCAAGTCAATAATAGCAGGACTAACAGAAAGAATGGAAGTGAAGTTTTTAAGCAAACATATGATCTAGGATTCAGTATAATTTTCTGGTTGGTTTAAATATGATAGTCGTACCTACCAATACCTACCAATTATCTAGAAATACTTGCTAGAAAGCTCCTAGACTAACGAAGGGCTTAAAAATATATTTTACCATTAACTGATATCCTGTAACATGTACATGGCTTTTACTTTTGCAGACCTAGAGTCTTCCACCATCTCCCAAATCCTGCACTTTTCAAAAAAACAAAAGCCCTTGGCTGATGATCTCATGGAAATATTTCAGAGAGTCACTCTGGTTGTGTCTTCTTTTCTGCACTTTGTAAGTGCCGAGCAATTACTCTGTGGTTATTTAATTTGTAAAATTGATCTGCTAACTAAAAGTCTGATTCACTGACAAAGAAAAAGTAAATGCAAGAGAAATGTCTTCTGTAAAGGTTAAGTGCATATTTTATTTGCAACAGAGGATTATGGACTTTCCCAGCAAAGTTTTGTGTGTCTGAGCAGCCTTGTAAAAATGAGGTTTGTTTATATAAAAGATGTAGTTCTGTAGTTAGTGAATTTTCTGAATCCTGACTGCTGTAGGTGGTCTCTGGAATAGATTATCCAGTGCCTACTAACATGATCATGTTCATCATCTGTCATTTCATTCTGCATGGATGTTAATTCTTATCTGTCTTCCCTACCGGGTTGCCCACTTCTACAAAACTTCTGGGACCTTTAATATATTTGTTAAACTTTACTTTGTGAGATTTTCTTGAGTAGCCAGAAGTCCAAAAGCAAGCAGGGCAGACACACATACAGCATAGTCTCATCAGATTTGTTTCCTTAGAAAACCTGGCTTAAAAAATGAGATTAAAATAAGCAGCCAGTGAGGAGTTCTGTGACTCCCGTGTCCAGTGGTTTTGAGAACACGATGATGCTCTGCAGGGTCCCAGCAGAGTTGGCATCCACAGTCAGAAGCATGCACAGTGAGAGTGGGTTTAGGTAACAATTCCTGAACTGTTCAGGATCCTCTGAGGCAAAGATCTCTGCAAAGAGAGTGGGAGATATGGCAAAGAAAAAAGTAGAGCAAAACTTGTCTGAGCAGAGAGCGACTGCAACGTGAGGCAAAGCTGGAGATGGCACAAAGTGTTTGCCCTCTTACTCTGTGCCCTCTGCTTTCCGGGCCTCACGTGAAGAGAGGACATGCAAAGCTCTTCCCTGTAGTTAGTTTTTCAAGCTTTGTTGGTACAGAGGTGTTTCCCTAAAATACTGTTGCCTCTGAGGGCAGGTGGGGCAGCATTAGTTGATATTGTGCCCCACTCAGTAAAGCACAGCAAAATCATATCCTGCAAAGAACATGGACTTGGTTGTTGCAGACAGCAAATCTTGCTCACACTAAATAGTGTGAAAATCATTTGTGGAACTTCTGTATGTGGTGTCTTAGTCTTGCAGTTTGTTACACCCCTTCTAGAGCACTACTACCCCTCCCAAAAGACCACAGGATGGAATTGGAGGCATTAATCTCTAATCTTTGCAGTCAAAAGAAAATGTTCTGCATATCACATGAGATTCAACGAAATAGAGATATGGATCCTATCTTAAGCAGCTTTCAACCTGTAAGCCACCCTGTAAGCCAATGGCACTAAATTAAGCAGTACACAACCTTTCCTAGAGCAAGATGAAATGATGTTTAAGCACTCTGCCAGTTAATGGGTGATTAGTGTACGCCTTTTGCTCATTACTCCATCAAGAAACTTGCTCTCAGTCAAATGACAAGCAATGAGAAATGCTTTAATTGTTCCTAAATTATTTTGCGGTAATTAGTCAGTTGCAATCCTAAGAATAAGTCAAGGATAACGGCAATATTTCCTGAAGAAATACTTGTACCCAACAATGATTACCTAAAAGCAGGGTAATTCTTTGCAGCCCTGTATGTGTCTGGGAAGGTTTGTGCTGATACCACATCCTCGGTCTTTACTGTCTGAGTACTTATCAGCTCAACACAAATGCCAAAATTCTGCCCCTTTTTACATCTTGGGTCATGTTTCACACTTTCTCCAAGAGTTAATAACTACTAAAAGCATAAATAGGGGAACTTTATATATTCTTTAGGCTGTATGACCTCCGTCGTAAGGTTAAATCATGTAACCACAGTTGTCCACCCCATTGCCCTCCATTTACATTGATGACTTGATATGTCTGTCATTATTCTGTTGTTAACTGTTGCAGCACGGCTCCTCCTTGAAGATTTCTTGCCAAAATTTGAAACCCACAGAAACAATGAGATGAATTGTGGCTGCTGCCTCATAGACTATCTAATGGTAACACAGGGATCAGCAGGGAAGCGAAAACCACCTCTGAAGTGAATGTGTACAGCTAACACTTGTGAATGTGTAAGAATGTTTGTGTATTTGCAGGCTTATACAGTGGTTTGATGTTATTTTATTGATAGTAATTAATCAGAAATAGGTAAAGGCATGACTCAAGAAATTGTTTAGAATCAGAACTCCATAACTTCCTTAATAAATTTTATATTTCTGGGCATGAAACATATAATTTCTTCTGTAGTCGTACAGAATCTTCCCAAAATCTTCCATGTTAATCTAATAATTGTGTGTTTGCTTTATCTCGTGCTAAATACTATGTGAGTCAAAAGTAATTATTTTTCTTTTTTTTTTTTTTCTCCTGAGTACAGTTACCAATAAAACAGTGTCTATTCTGGACAGGTAATTGAACTGCTGGCACTAGTCCTGTCAATGAGTACAAAAGGCACCGCAAAGTGTAGCCCGGCAGCTTTTCTTCTGTAGTTGTAACTTACACAGTGCATCCTGTTTTTTTCCCCTCTGTCTAAATCAGGCAGCTGTACAGCAATTACTGTCAGCATAAATGGAGCAAGCTTGCAAATTGTCTTCAAAGTCATCCAAGAAAGCAACTTTATCCTTCAAAGTAACTGGAATATTATGTTGATATTATGTACAATTATTCAGATAATTTATAACTTTTCTTTGGGACAAGCTAAGTGCACTTTATGTGTTTTATCTGGATGACTCCTAATGCATGGAAATGTAAATTATTCATAAGTTGCCTTTTGGTTGCTGGAGTCTTTATATAGCTTTTGTTTGCTAATGCATTTGATAGGCTATTTTGTGCACTAACACATTATATAGATAATGCTAGCAATAAAATAAATGCTAAATTATACATTCTGTAGTTCTGCATTAAGAGCTAGTACAGCGTGCTTCATCAGCTTTCCTCTGTTCTACTTCACAAATCTAAAGATAATTGATACTGTGAAACTATCATCTAACTCATCAAAATTCCACTGCCACTGAACTATTACTATATACATTGATGTAGAACTGGCACTGTTGACCAATTTGTTTAAAGCAGTGAAAACCTGAATATCTAACCTGAAAGCTTCCCTATAATACCCAGAGTCCATTTGGGGCTTCTTAAATTTATAATATGAACAAATAGAATTTATAGTTATCATCCAAACAACCTAAGTGATAATCTTGAGTGCTTGTGTGTGAATGTTGGCTTTTAGCTAAACTGATGACCTAACTCCTTCCACAAAGAAAAAGGAAAAAAAAAAAAGAAAAAGGGGGAGAGAGCAACCTCCTTAATTTTTCACCCCAAAAAACACATGATCAAAAGGACTATAAACATTTGTTGCTTTCATTTTTATCACAAAAGGTTTTGTATGGGTGAAAACGTTGCCAAAGCAGCATCCATGAAAGTCTTCCATTGCATAAAAGTGAGTTTTTCCTGGGAGCCTACTTCTGATACCTTGAAGCTGCTACATGGAGCAGAGCTACATTTTATTAGTGTCTGTTGTGAACACAAAGGATGGTTCCTGGTGGGAAGAGCCTGCCCCTTGCTTTCCTGACATGTCTGCAAATTCAAAGACCCCTACATGATGTGAGGGTGGCGCAATAGTTGACCCCAGCTACGTCCTGCCATATCTCCTGAGGGAGCAGCTCCTTCACGCCTTTCCCCAGTCAAGCGTAGCTATGAAAATAATTAACAAGCAGCTTTAATACAATATGGAGTTTCAAGTGCTTATCATCAGTTAGTAACCAAATTAAGAGTATTCACTCATGCTCGGGGGCACTTTGCACTGCTGGATCTCCTTAGAGACATCAGTGCCATGGCTGTTCAGCAGGGCTAAGTCCTTTGCTTTGGGTTGTTCACGCTCTCCTTGGAAACAATTGCCAGCAAGTTAGCATTGCTCACGGTCATTTTTCATGAGCAAGGTCTTCTTAATAGACTTCTGCAGTCTCTCAAAGTTTTTATTAAGATTTATATCTCCTCTCTACTGGCCGTCTTGATGTAGGATTGCCCTCCAACTCTGGGTTTGCACAGCTAGATTGGGTGTTTCTTTCCCCTCAAAGGTCAGCGTTCAAAGGGACTTTTGAATGACTGAAACCCTCCTGCAGTCTCCCTACACACTTGGCAGTGCTAACTCTGCCCCAGGTATATAAAGCAGACTCTTGTGGATTTGAACACTTTGGGACCACAGCATCATTCATCTTAGTGAGAGTTCCTATTATCAAAATGTGGCTGCTGTGGCAGATATGTGTCCCTGAAGTACTCTGAGGAGATTTTTCACTGGAAACGGATATTTCAGCAAGACAGCAAAGAAACAGTAACCCTAGAGGGCAAATACCAGACACAAAAATACCTGAATTAACAACAGAGGCAGAAGCAGGAACCATCTTCTAAATTAATGAGATTACCTTTTATGTGGAATTTATAATTCTAACTCTAGCATAGTTTCTTAGACATTTCCATAGCCATTTGGATCCTTAAGTCATGCTCTTCTCTACCGTATGTAAGGTACATTTCCTCACAGCTACCTGGGGACCTTATAGTGCTAGAACTGTAGTCCTCCTTTACACTGGCGTTGAGAGGCACTGGAGTAGATGGATGTCCTGGTGCATGTCTAGTAATTGAATCACAGGGGAAGACATTTGCAGTTTTGCACAGGTTGTGTTCATCTTGAGCCTGGCACCGAATCCATGCTCCAAGTCCAACCTGAGTCCCCCTTAGTATCTGCTTTGTTAGTTCCTGTCAAAAAGGTGTTCATCTATTAGGTTTGTAAGTTGCCTCTGGCAGCGATCAATATGTAACGTTTCAGAAAAGGGACTAAAGGGAAAAAAAACCAAAACATAATGCACTAAACCAGTTGTACAACACTATTAGTTCATTCTCTATGCCCTATAAGCATTTTTGGGAATTCTCCAGCCTAAGTTGAGTCTGGCCTCAGGTTGCATAAATAAAAAATAATTGTTGTTAATGAATATTTTTAGCATCTGGATGCAAACTAGCCTGTCTTAATTAACTTGGAGCTGCTTTTCCTTAGTTTTTCAAAAAAGAAGCAGTCTGTAATACAACTAAAAGCCAAAGAGGATTTGCATGGCTTTTTCTTCCACGTTCATACACACCACATACGCACCACCAGAATTCTCATTTCATTGGCACCGTTCAGATTAATGTATTAAACTTCTCCCATTCCCCTTTTATGGATTCACATACTTCCCACTCTGATAGAAACCAAAGGGGTCCCATTAATAGCATCATACCATTCCTTAGGATCTCTAGTTATCCTCACCTGGGAATTAAGCTTTTAAGTAGTTGAAAAACAGCGCATGTTAATGTTTCATGAGTTAGATTAACAGTGATTACTTGAAAACAATCTTTCATTGATTTTTTTTAATTTACTAGTGGTTTCTCACTGATGTGCTGAAAATGTCCTCCTTCCTTGCTGCATTCTCTTTCCTTTTGTTATGGATTTTTATTGCTTCTGATAATTTAGTTTAGTCATTTGAGCGTATTCATTCAGGGAGCTATACTTATCAGAAAAAAATACAAGAGATAATTTATACTTTTGAAAACGTTATAAAAATGGTGTTTTCTTGTAAAGATTGTTTCATTTTTATCTTAGAATTTCAGAGTGTTCTAAATTTCCATGAGAGTCATTGGTTAAAAGTAATCAGAGTGTTCTTATTAAACTCTCTTGAATTAAGAGTGTGGATGGATGAACAACTTTGGAGGGGATCCAAATCTTCATAAACTTTGTGAATTAGGATATAAGCACTTATTAAAACATATCATTATTCAATTAATCCTTAATATAATGGGAGCCTTGTTTGTATATTACTTAGTCTTTATGTTTATTAGTCTAAAAAATATTCTAAGCACAGTATACTAATAAGGATTACTGCTTAAACTATATTTTAGGAACTTGTTTCTCTGCGACTTGAATGGTCTTTTCACACTAGGGGAGATTTAGGGTGAAATGCTACCAAATTAGAATTCTGCATTCTCATCCCTTGCAGTCTGATGTTACCCTGTACTTTTTTCATTGAGATGTAGTTATGTGACCAGAGCTGCACACTTATATGCTGCACATCTTCCTGGGGTTGAGAACAATGTGGAGACACCAAGCTTTAGAGGACCTGTAGGAGATGATATGGTTCAGGACCAGAGGTATGCAGAATATAACCACAGTGTCAGTCCAACTGAAGTTTTAACATGTGTTGCTAATGGAGAGGGGTCAGCACGGCGTCTCATTGAGAAGCTTTGCCCCATCTTTTCCCTTGCAGTCCCTCTAGAGCATGTTATAGCTCAGAATGTAACAACAGAAGAGGAGTAGGGAGCTCATTAAGCTTGTCTTGGAGCATTAGGACTGTCAGCATACCCCGACCTGCTGCTAAAGGCACAAGTTTGATAGAAAATTTCATTGACCCAGTTGTACTCTGTCAGCTGCCATCTTCTTACTGAAAGGACTGCTGTAGACTAGTCCTAATCACATAATATGTTTGAAAAGTCATTTTTCATGGAACAGGATAAGGAACAGAGTGTTGGGCACCTTGGATATCTTATGGTTTAGATTTCGCTTGGCGTGGTTCCTGATTAAATAGGCTCAAAATAAGAGACTTTGTAGAATCACCTGCAATAGTTCATCTGCTTTTAGAAGTAAAATTTCAGGTAGGTCAACTGTAGAATGACAGCGTGTGGACAATGATAGAGCGAGCTGGGCAGCTCTGAAGAGTCAGGACCAGTAAGCAATATGTGGTTAGGAAAGCTATTTCCCAGATATTCCAATTTCTTCAAGAAGTAAGGGGACTGTGTACTTGTCCCTTGAATCCATCAGCAGAGGCTATTCTGTGTCTCTTTTTGTATTTCACACACTTATCCACATTGAAACCAACGTGGATTTGTTTTGTTTTGGTTGTTTGGTTTTGGCTGTTTGTTTTTGGTTGTTTGTTTTTGGTGGTTGGTTTTTTTTTTCCATTTGCTGCTGCTTTCTTCTTTGCTTCCCTTGTTGGGAAAACAATTTACAAAAGCCAAGAATTGTGTATTTCAACTCTCCAATTTATTTAAACATAACACAACAGCCAGACTTTTCAAAAAGAGCAAATTAATCTCTTCAGAAGTTCTTTTCTGTCAAGATGTAAATTGCAGAAGCTCCCAAATATAGTGTACAGGATCATTGTTAAGGAGATTAGGCCAATTTGTACAATTGGTTCTAGAATCCCCTAATTTAATAAAAACATGAAGGAAGTGTGGTCATCCTGAGGAGAAGAGAGAATATGGGCAATCATAAGATTTGATCTCCAAAAATAATATGATTAGTTTTTATTTTAACAGTGTAATTAGAAAAAACTATTCACATTTTACTGATTTCATTTCCTATAGTCCGTATAAGGACATAAAAATTATTAATAAAATGTCTACATGGAATACTAATTTAGTTATATCTCCTTACATTCCCTACTTAAATTTTGTGTTCATCATTTTTCTTCATGTATTGCAGTGCTTTACAGCTGAGATTTCTGAGATATACACTTCTCACTGACATTAATGGGAATGGTACATCAAAACCCACTAGGTGGCTTGAAAATTTCAGCTATATTTTCAGTGTTCTGTGATAATACTGCTGAATTTATCCTTACACCACCCCTCAGAGACAGGTAAATATCCGTTAAATATATTTTATTGAAGGTGAACTGTGCAGAACAGAAACGTGAGAGACATAATGGGCCTAATCCTATTGACTTAATCTGGCATTGGAGGCATAATCATGAGCCAAAACCATTAAGCATTCATCAGCAAAACTAGCCTGATACTATATTTGCCTAATAGTATTTAAAAAGATGAGTTAGGAAAAAATCTGTGCCACGGATTTCTTTTTTTTGGTGTGTGAGGGTATGGAGTCCATTTTCATCTATTTTGAAATGCAAACCAAAATATATATTTATAATTGACACTGTAATGCCTCATGGGAGATGTAGCTCTTGAGCTGCCTATCTTCTCTTTGGCAGAACTACACGGTGCTTTATTGTTTTCTGTCTTGGCCTCGAGCATCTCTCCTCACGTCTGTCACAAAATAAATCACCTGGTTACTGTGTGTAGTCCAGGTCACCCATAGGTAAAGTGGTCAGTCCTCCAGTAGTCAAACCATCAGTTTTTCATTTCAGTCATTTGGTATTAAAATTAACATTTGTTGCAAAAAACAGAAACCCATCAAGAACATTTTCATTGTGTTGAAAATAGTTTCTCATGAAAACAATATCGACCAACTGATTTTTTATCTAACAGAACTCCTCTAGCTAGGCCAGGTGCAGAGTTCTTCCTCCATTGCCTTTCATTTTTGTATAATTTCTCTGCACTTTATTACTGGTCTTCCCCTTGTGTTAACCACTTGTGAGACCTCCCCTGGACTGCTGTGTCCAGTTTGGAGATCCCTGTTAAAAGGAGGACATTGATAAATTGGAATGGGTCCGGGGGAGGCCGCCAAGATGGTCAAGGGCTGGGAAAGGGGCTGTGTGAGGAAAGAACTGAGGGAAATGGCTTTCACCAGCCTGAAGAAGAGCCAGACTTGCACAGGTGAAAGGATGACAGCCTAGGGACACAGGTTACAGCAGTAGAAATTAACAAAGTGCTGTAGAATTTAATTTAAATCATTGTGCGATATGTCTTCACGTGGGAAATAATAACACTGCAAAGAGGCCTCAATTAAAAGTGTTGGAAAAAAGTTTACGAAACGTGGTTTTGTGATTATGGCGAGAAATTACAGGCTTCAGTAATGTGTAATTGACGTCAGACATCAGGAAATAACAGCAACGTTAAGCAAAGCAGAGATAGGGTCACCTTTCAGTACTGTGGGATCCGCATGACTGGAGGTGTTTCAAGACATCCTGGATGAACATCTTTCAGGAATGGCCTATGGGGAGTTTACTTAGGTTTTTGGAAGGACAGTTAGACAAAACGACCTCTCCCAGGCTCTTTCACACCTGTTTTCTGGGGTTTTATGACAAAGTGTAGGGCAAAACTTGGGGTCGGTGCCTTGACTTAGCCACAGTCTTCTTGTGTGACCTTGGGTACATCAGTTAATTTGAGCCGTGTTTCAACTCCATCTCCAAAATGGAGATTATTATTAGTGTTTAGCATGAGAGGTGCAGCGAAGGTATAATCCATTAATGCTTTTAAAGCGCTGGCATATTACATTAATGATAAAGATAAAGAAATGTCCTGGCCCTGCAGAATTTATAATCTAAAAAGGTCAGACAAAGAATGTGAGAGGAAACATCAATATCCTTGCCTTACGGATGAACAGCAGAGCCACAAGGAGAAGTGATTTGTCAAATGTGGTAAAGCAAGACTGAGACAAACACCCAAATTTGTCATGTGTTCCTTAAAGACAAGACTGTGCTTCCTCCCTTAGCATAAGCAATCACAAATATTGTAAGTGATTTCCTATCTTTAAACTCCTCTGACAGTGTTTCTTCACAGGAGTAATTTTTCCTGCCAGATTCAGTAGGAGTAATACAACCTGCAGCCATTCAATTTGACTTTATTTTAAGACGGCATCAAGTATTTCAGAATTAACAGGACTAACCCACTGGTGTAGCACATCCTTCCATCATCTTCCCAGCCACAACCTTGTTCACACTGACGTCTTTCTCAAAGGGTGGCTTGCTTTACACTGTGCAGGCACCGCTGTTAATAATCCATATGTTACTCGGTTTTTATGGCTTCCTGCTATTGCTTGGCATCCCTTGGTGCTTTTTGACTTCAAGATCTTTGGACCAGAAATTCTGCCGGTCAGTTTGATCCGACATTCACTCGTGCTCAGAGTAGGTATCCTCCAGACTGCCACGAGTGCTGCATCAGTCCTGCTCTTTTTGCATAAGTAAAGATGATCTCTACAGCTTTGCTGGGCTTTGTAGACTTTACTGAGGCCTGAGGCAAACCACATTAAATAACGTATTAATTTTAAAAAATTAATTCATCCAAGAAAACACATGAAAGGGCTGGAGAGCTCTTCACCTTCAGATGAGAGCTGTTTTCTCTACACCGAGTGATGACGGCACAGGCAACCGGTGACTCATAAGATTATTGTGCTGTTGGAACAGCCTGTCAGAGGCTGATGCATGATGCCACGGCAGGGACACCGTCTCCTAGCAACTGCCCGGAGTTGCTGTCTTTACATTTAACCCCTCCAAATTTCCAGACACACCGGGATGCCACCAGGATGTATTTGCACAGCAGCTTCTGCTGCAATTTAATCAATACTTCTCTTCCACTGTTCTTTGAACAACGTGGGACAGGCCAGAGGGCTCTAGTAAATTGACTTGGCTAAATGGGATGGATGGATCAATCTGTGATGCCAGCATCACAGCGTGAAACTTTCTCCCCTTCTTTCACCTTTCCTTTTCTTTTCCCTGTGCTTTTTAGAGGTGGGATTGTTTCTGCTTTCTCGTGTGTCCAATATCTGCTATGTTTTCCCTGAAGTCTACTTTAAAACATGCTTCTCTGGAAGGCTCCGAGGTCATGATATCCAAAAGGAATATTTTAAAATGATCAACTGGTTTAAATAACACTGTGAAAGATTCAGCAGCAATCTGAACTTTAAGACTTTCACTTTGTTATTGGCTGGTACTGCATGTCCATGATGCAGCAGCTCCTCTCCCATTTCCAGTTCCTACCCCATGGAATGTGACAGCAGAAAAGCTGTTTCCATGTGGAGAGGAAGACTGGTAATGAAACTCTCTCCTTTAAGTAAAAGGGTATAGGCAGATTTTATAGAACTAATTCAATGTCAGCAAGCTAAGTAAAGGAAATCATAGTGTCATTGACTTAGAGGTACGTAAGAGTTAACAGTGTGAGAGGAGGTACTTAACAGTTGTGTAATGGTGAAAGGATGGCTCATGCCCAAGTTACAGTGTTTAGCAAACTGGCTTCTGCCTCGGATCAGAAATGAGCTTGGATCTTTTAGCTTATGAGCTCTTTTTGTATGTCTGTGCGTTTATGTTCAAGAGCACTTATCTGAATGAAAAGAATACTTGTCATGTTTTGCTGTGGATCTAATTTCTGAATCATTTAGGCATTTGTTTAAACAGCATTAGGGAAGTTGGCACAGTCCAGTTGCTGTTGAAAGTGTGCTGTTTGTACCCATTGGGCATACCAAATGACATTATCCCTGTGCTTTTGGCCTAAAGAGTTTGCCTGCCTGTTGTCTGTCCCATCTGGAAGCACACATGGCATTGAGATCTCTTCTTTGCACCCAAAACCAGTGGTGCTGAGCGACTGGCACTTGCTGAGCGCGTGCAACTTGGAAAATAAATTTGAAATTTGAAAATTAAGCACAAACAGAGTCTTCACCCCTCAAGGTGTTTCTCCATTTCCAGGTCAAGTTGTGAATGACTGAGAGGGGGGGCAAGTATGCAGAGACAGGGTGCATTAACTGTCCTACCATAATCTCACAAAGGTCCCATGATCAAAGCTCCTTCATTTATCTCTACTGACCAGCACTAACATCCCCATTACAAATCACTTTGTAGTAGCTGCCATTAATTTATTTTTGTGAAGCGTCTCATTGCAACAGCCCTGCTGCTGAATGACAGGGCTTTGCTGTCGTGCAATCCACGCTCATTAAAGAAAAAAAGTTTCAGACTCTTCCCAGGTTTGTGTAATATTGCAAATCTTTCAACGTGTATTAGAGCTGAAGCTTGGGGCTTGAATGCTAATGGTACTGAAAGTTAACACGGAGGTGATCTGACAAAGTCGCCTAAGGAGGTTTTCATAAACCTTTTGTACAATATCTCTGCTTCCTTGCCAGTGAAAATTAACCTCTACTTGCACAAAAATGAAACTTCACCTAACTCATTTCGAAATAGCAGGGGAAAAGAGAAAATCAATTCATAATGAACAGTATCACATTAAGAAAATCTAATTAGAAATGGCTTCTCTTTTATTGCACTGATAATGGTAAGCTTTAAGAATGACATCATTACAAAATCCAATAGCTTATAACTGAGTGAATTTTTAAAAAAGTGTTTAAACTACCAGATCAATAAATTCACACAGCACATAATTAAATCGTACAGAAATTCTCAATAAACACTAATGTTAGAAACGTGGTACTCTATTTTAAAATAAAGTATATATGATCTTGGGCTGCATGTACTTCTAAAAGTTGTCCCTGATATTTCTGAAGAGCGAGAATTTCTCTTTAGACGCCACAGTGAGGACAAAATCCTCTCCGCTTAGTCTTACTTACTCATCTTCAGCTGCAATTGGGTGCAATAGTATTCTGGGTCTATGCACCAACTTCTCCCTATAAATGTTATTTAGATTTGCATGGGTCTTTTTTAAGACTGGGATTTGAAGAAATAGTAGAAAAATTCAAATCTCTTCAATGTAACTTCCAATATTTTCTTTTCTAATAAGTCTCTTAATTTCTTCAGAAAGAAACAAAACTAAGAACACTTTTACTAACTGCAAATTGTAAAATTCCAGGTTCCCTCTGTTCTGCAGTCTCCAAATCAACTTCAGTTTTACAAAAGTAATGAGTTTTTATTCAGCCACTAAACGATTTAATACTCAGAATAATCCTTCAAGGTTTGGATGCAGCTAAGATACAATAACGTGCTGCATACCTGTTATATCCAATAGCCCAAGGAATAATTTACCAGTGGCAAAATTATTTTTTCTAAATGTGCACAGATAATCTGCTCTCACATGTTGTACCCTCTGAGGGAGCGGTATATCTAATGTGTAATCTTTTTGTAATGAGCCCATCACTCTGGTTTCTAGGTAGAGTTCCACCAGGCATATCTGTGGGCAGTTTTGTTTGTATGCTCATTAAAAAACACCTTAGTAAGATTAGCTGCTGTTTGGCAATTTGCATGGCTGGATATATTTGTTTATAACAAGAGCAAGAGATAATTAATACACATTATGCGGAAAGCTTTGCCATGAAAATAAAGAGGAACAAGATGAAATCAGTTGGGTTTTCTTTTTAACCAGTAAAGTGTTGCAGGAGTTTCAAAAAGTGTAGGAAAAGGATTCAAGGTTACACAACAAAAGAATTTCGATAGCATGGAACTTGCAGATAAGAAACAATGTGCCGCACATAATACTTCTGAGATTTGAATTAAAACTGCCAGGGACATTGGCAGTGGAGATGAGCACTGTAATGCACTGTTCTGCAAAAGGAGTTCATCACTGGTAACAGAATTTGAATTATGCTTTACTAGATTTCCTGCATATGTCAAAAATAAGTAATTGCCAATTATCTTGCTCAAAAGAGCTGGTGGGATACAATCATTTCACTTAAGCATAAGTGCAGAGCTGCAGAGTGCTGAGGAAAAAGCTCTGCAGAGGGAAAGCTTCAATAAATAGTTTCTGATAAATCGAGATAACTTCAACTAAAGCAAAGGTTAATTTTAACTTCGTCCTAGCATGCAGATGTTCAATAGTACTTAATAATCTGCAGCGATGCACCAACTAAAGCAATGGGTTAATTCCAAAAATAAACTTGCTCACTGGGGCAGTACCATTAACGTTATTGTCCAGGAAAGAAATATCTACAGGGACTGTGGCTTGATCAGAGTAATTGTGGAAGGCCAAGGATTAATCTGGGTCTCTTAAACTCACTACCCTGCCCACTGGAGGCTGCTTTCTCTGGATAACCAGAAGAGAAATAATGAAAAAATACAGTTCCTTATATAATAGGTACCTTTTTTCTTTCTTTCTTTCTACAAAGTTTATTAAATCCTTATAGGACCCAGAATATTTAATAGTTAGATCAGAGTTCAGAGCCAGAGCTCCAAATTTCTGTTGTGGGTTCTGCTGCTCCTTCGTTTTAGGCAGGTCACTTCTTAGCTTCCCCAGTGGCTAAAATGGAAATGATTATATGGACTTTATAGTGGTCCTATGAGACATACTTCTTGTTTTAGATTCCTTTGGGCTTTTTGCAAGAAAGATGATAAAGAAATGTCAAGTGTTGAAGTATTGAAATCTTTTCAAATCTGAAAAGGTATGCCTAGAAACCGCACAGTAAGAAAAAAAAATAGAACAAAAAAAAATGATGTAACCATATCATAACTGTATAGGTTTGCCTATAAATATACTCATCTTATGCAATGCTTGGTATGACTAAAATCCCTCTGGCACAGGTAGAACTGAGTTTGGCTCCAAACGTGAAGCAATTCTAGGTTTTGCAGATTTTGGGGTTTCTGTATATGTTTATGTGATACACTTGTTGGATTAAGAAGAGATTTTGTAAATAGATTTCTGCGAGTCAGGCTTGATTGCAGTTTAGAAGTGCTGGGAGTTCTCTAAAATGTATTTCCCTGATCCTCAGCGCCTACACATAAATTCTTGAGACCTGAGGTTTGCAAATAGGGCCTGTAATAATTGTATAGAAAACAGGCAGAGAATTCCCTAGGACCAAAGCAAACAACCAGATAGTTTCCTGCATTAGCAAAGAGGGTGCTCTCAGCTGTATTGAATATCATCTAAATGGCCTCAACCCCAGCCTGGTGTGGGGATGATGTAATTAAATTCTATATACTTAAATACTCTTAAGTAGCACACCTGTGCAGAAGACCTGGCAGATTTGCCCCAGGTGATCCTCTTTGACATATCAGGATCCTGGAGTCGCTCTTTTCCTACTTGAGCACGGAAGGAGAGATATCAGGAGATTATGTTGGTGCCTGCAGGCTCCCGTGATATTGCAGTGGGTCTTTGTGGAAATCTGTAGCCTCTGGGGACTGCTCAGCACAGAGTGTTTTGGAGACTGAAGTTGGAGAGCTGAGAGCACTGAAAGGTGCTTATGTGGGTCGCGCATCCTGGAGTCCCAGGTGAGCATTTGATGTCTGTGGTTCTCTTGGTCTTGCATTGTGTTGCTGAAATGATGGACTGAAATTGCTAAGAGTAGCACAGCAAGTGGTGAACTTCACCCCTGAAGTTAAATGGGCTTTGGATTACTGTTTAAATTTATCTGTTGAGCTTTGGCCTGACCCCTTCAAACTGTTTACCTGACCCGACAAATCTGGCAGCCAAAATTCAAGGGAATGCAAGGATTGTTTGTTCAGAAACTTAGGAGAGAAGCTGTGAAAGGCAGCTGTCTCTAAAATATCTTATTAGCTTCTTAGTTTGTCTGAACCCTAAATTTAGAGAAAAGATTTGTAAATTTTGATGTCTGTGAAACTCCAGCAAGATCTGAGTTTGTTGCTGTGATCGTGCCATCCACTTTGGGGTTTTACAGTGTAGTACGTGGCTTGTGGTCTGCAGGCTGATCTGGTGCCTGAGCCCGTTGTGTGGTTTCGTAGCTCTGTACCTATGTCAGCTACAATAGCCTTTTCATGTACAGTGAGGTCACTGCAGCATCTATTCTCGTAATGGGATTGTGCCCATCTTAAGAAACTAGGGTCACAAAAATGTGTTGTGTTTTTTTGTTTGGTTGGTTATTTTATTACTGCAAATAAATAATGTGCATCGAACCTGTAAATCGGCTTGCCTGGAGGCTTGATAACTCATGCGCTAGGTTGACCTCTGCAAGAGAATCCCTTCCCTTTCCCTTCCATGGCCTCAGCAGGATTCAGCTGTGGAGTGAAAATCCAGCCGTGTTCACAGCACTGCCTTCCACGGGGAAACAGCTGCTGCATTTTAATGCCTGACTAGAGAGAAAAGTAGGTTAGAAGGTTTTGGTGTTCCCCCTGGAGCTTCACCCCTGGCTGAGCGGATAATAACTCTCCAGAACAGCATTCCAGTGGTCTGGTGTTTTCAGTCTTTTCTCCCTGCAAAACTTGCTTGCTGCTCTTCCTGAGGGAGGTGAGAAGGGTAAACCTCTGTAATTAGCAGCTGATCCTGCATTGAAAAGCTCAGAAAGGTTTGATTTGTGTTTTGGGTATGGGCTGCCTTTGAAATAACTGGTCTGTAAGCTTCACTTGCCATCTCTCAATGCTGCAGAGCGGCCGACGTGCTGCAAGCAGGACTCTGGTTTGCTGGGAATTTGGTCTGTAATTTCTGTACAGGTTTGATACATATTTGCGGTGGGGAAAAAAACCCAATAACAGTGCCTGGAAAGCAATGATGTCAGTCTGTATGGGATTTCACTTTTGGAATATAAAAGCTGGAAAAGAATTTATATATTTGACTTACTCACTCCATGCTCTCTTTATAGTCATGGAAGAGAAAATGGCACTTTAAGGGTGTGACTTCTGACCCACGTCTGCCAGGTATCCCATGGAATATATTGGCAGGTAGCTGTTGGTTAGAAAGCCTCTGATGATATGGAGAGCTCAGGTGTGGATATCTTCCTTTAGTCAGATGAATCCTATGCCCAGCAGCTGGAGCAGCTCTGGTTTTAGGACTCCTTGCTGCACCTCCTGCAGTGTGTGTGCCAAGAATAAACGCACATCTAATATTATACTTTCTTTCCTAAAGTGTTACAGAAGTCTGTTCCCCTCCATCTCTGGTTTATTACCCAAATATCACAGCCTGTTTGGAAGGTCTTTTTGGAAATCCACTGTTACTCTTCAGCTTTTTTGTTACGGCTGTTCTGAGAGTAATATGCTTAGTGGCTTGACCCCAGCTTCCCCTGCTCATCTTATTTGGCTCAATTGCTCTGGCAAATACTGCAGTGGTTTGTGGATTTGGCCATGTCTGCCCATTCTTTATAACAAACACTGAATTGCCTTTTCCCATTCTTTTCTCTCATTTGGTGTCCCCTCTGCCCTTCCCTGTAACTGAGGCAAGACCAGGTAATGGGTAGCTCCTAGCCCTCTCTCAGCCTCTAGCATCCTTTCTAATAAACAGACATTGCTTTCACCACCCCCTATCCCTTTGAAGCTGTGATTTAAATGGTTTAATACTGAAATACACGTTTACCTTAGTCTCTCACCTTCATTTCTTCTACACTCTTGGAGTGATACCAGTCTGAGTTATTTATTGCATTTTAATTTATTGAACCGTTCTTTCACCTCTTTTCTCAGTATGTCTGCCTTTGCAAGTGCCTCAGCTTCATTACCTGTAAAATGTCACCTTGGAATGGATACTTCCCCTTCACCTTCTGAAGCGAAAGAAAAATGAAAAGAAATCCATTTAGTTTCTCTGCTCTCGGACTGAATCATTTACCTTCTCATTTCCTTTGATCCCTGCTTTTACACTACAGTGGTGCTGCTAACAAACTTTCCTGTGGGCTTCCTGCTGCTGGAAAACCAAGAACTGGGTTATTCCTCACCTTCATAGTCTTGGTTAATTATCTTCACCTCTCTACCAGCATGTCTTGAGTAGGAGTTTTGTTGTAGACCCAGAAAGTAAAAGTGTGCATGTGTGAGTGAATTTGTTACTTGCCTCTCTCTGCCTGAATGTATCTCTGGCCTGTTCACCTACATCTTACCGGTTAATTGTATCTGAGGAAAGTAGAGGAGCTCTCTGGTAGCTTTGCTTGTTTGCTTTTTGAGGACTCTTCTGGATTCTTACAAGTTGGGCATTGTTAAACTGCACACGGATTTTGTATTTTTTTTTTTCCAAGGGCAGCGAGGGAAGTATTTTAAATAATTTACTGTGAGGTTTTTTGTTATTTAGAAACTCCCTAAAAGGAAAAGTTAAGACAATAACAAGAAGTGTCTCAAATCAGCATGGCAGTAGGTAAGGAACACCTTACTGAGTTCCTGGAGGGTTGTCAAGTCAGTAAACAAAGCAGACACTGTGTATAGGAAGAAACGGCCCATCCCCTGAAGTCTGTGGCTTTAAACTACTTGAAGAAGAAGGGAATTACTGCAGGCCTTTCCCTCTCCCGGGGAGTGGGTGGAGGGCTCTGATATTCCCCACCCATCTGCTCTGGGGCTGGTCTTTCCCCAGTTTACCTAGACACAGGAAAGGATTATATCAAGAGCACTATTTCTGTTGCTTCTACCAGAATTTAACTTCAAGATTAATCTGTTTAAAATGTGGCTGCTTTGACTAGTTGACTCAGTCACCTCTAATTACAGAGACAGGGCTTGTATAATACTGGAATTTATGTAATGTCCTCATTTTTCCTTTAGTGAATGTATTTATTCTCATTCTACGTTCTATTCTTGGCATTAAAACTCTCAGCTCTTTCTTTCTTCTGTATTCCAATTCAGCAAAAATGGAAACTTATAGACACGGAACATTTTCTGATTTAAATTAGACATCTAATTTGTTTCAAGATTTAGACATTAGGATTGACTACATTGTATATAACAGCACCAGGGTTAGCTTTTGGAATCGGGTTTCTTGGATTTGTCGTCTTTGGACTATTCTTTCTTAGCCCTGCCTGCCAACATCTAAAACGCTATTATCTGATCCCTATAAATGCATAGTTCTGCTCCTTGTAGGATTAATTATCTCACATGATTCTTTCAAAGTACCTTTAGGTTTCCTTTCCCCCTTTTAACAAATCTTTTCTATCAGTTGTTCAGATATAATTTATTTTCATTAGCAACAGTGTGCATCTTTTTTTTTTTTTTGTCTGGTGTGTAAATCAAGGCTTCTTAATAAGCTCCATCCTCAAACAGTTCCTTGGCACCTGTTTATGTTAACCACTAACCACCATTCTTCTACACTGCCATGTCCTTAACACAGGGAAACAATGCAATTATGGTTTGTTGGGTTTTTTAAATTTAGCTACATCTGGTTTAAATTGCTGTAAAACACAACAGTTGGCAGATTACTCTGCTACTGAAGAAACTGGGATACAGTGCTATGCTGTTCACTTTCAGAACAGGTTTGCAGTCTGGGTCAAGCATGAGCTAAAAGATGTGTTAAAACAGTCAGACTTTATGTTGTTTGCATTGAAATGAATTAGTTTGTATTGACCAGCACCTCTTTGTACCCTGGGCTTTCTAGAGAAGTTTACCATTCTTCCATCTTCTACCCCAGTTTTTGAACAGCACTCCTGCTTCTGACATGACAACTTGGTCTTCTGTTGCACTCTTATATCCCATATAATGACTATGTGGTTTATACTAGACTTTGTACTTCATTATTGTAGGATTTTATTATTTCTTACATCCTGCTTTATTAACAGTGCCCTTTAGATTATATTCTCCTAAAAAGTCTGCATTCATTAGGACTAACACCCTCTCCTTTATTAGTCCAGAGACTAAAATTCCTATCTTACCTGAAAAGATGAGCAGCTATTTGCAGCATTCTTGGTCCAGTTTTCAAGCCTTAAAAACATCTCCATCTAGTTCCTTCTTTGCAGAAACCAGGAAAATCAACATCAGCAGCCACGGCTAAACTTCTGTGTCATTACCCAAGTCTGTCCACTGCCACTGAAGGAACACAGAAATCCTTTTCTAAAGAATTTAGCATTTCATTGCGTGGACCCAATGCAGGCAGGCTATTGCAGTAGCTGGCGTGTGCCCTGTAGATGGTAAATTAAACTAATGGGGCTTACAACTGTTTTCTTGGTGGTACAAATTATGTCAAGTTATGTTGGCTTTGTCCTCCAAAAGCTACTTATTGGTAAAGATGCTTATCTTCCTACCATGCAGGGGGACCTGACATGAGAGGTGTTCTTTCATTGTTTGTGTGATATGACAGAAATTAAACATCAAGACTGTGACCTTGTCTAAATACAGAAGTTGTTTCATTTTACCATTGGGAATATAGATAATGCAGCAGTCCTGGTGTGGAGCCAGCATGTGTAATCTGGTGTAACCCCACCAGCAGGAAACCCTTCTGGTCAGCATAAGGACGTGGAGGCTCTGCCCCACAGCAATAGCAACAGCAATTGGGTAGTGTAGATGGGGCTACAAGGCAAGGGTTGCTGAATCTGGGAACTAGAAGCAGGCAGGAATAAATACTTTTATTTGCTAATGCAAACGTTGAAAGCTCCATGTTGAGTTTGTCCTGCTTTACTTCAAAGACTTGTCACTTAGAAGATTCTTGGAAAAGAGAAACTATTTTCAAGAGGAAGATTTTTGGTTTTCTCCCACTGGAAATATCTTACTTTTCCAGCCAATTCTCATTAAGAAAAAAAAAATAAAAATATTATTTCTAGATAACTTAGATACCCAGAATTCATTGGAGTTGAACATAATGAATGGAACTTGCTTGAGGAAAGTTAACATTTTCTAAAAGTATGAGAAAGAAAGTGTCAAGTCTAGGTTTACACAAAAAATCTGCAAAGCTGTGATTAACACAAAAATTTCCTGATTAGACATCCAATTCCTTGTTTTCTTTTAAGTACCGGTACCTAAATGAGCAGATAAATAAATAACTAGAGCAAAGTCATTGTTGCAACTCTGAGAAATTCACAAGAGAGAATTGGACACTAGGGATGGGGATGAGGAGAGGTAATTAAAACAAATTGGGAATCTTAATGGGTAGAAATAAAAATGGGGAACTTTCTGTCGATGAGTAATCTCAATTGCCAAAGTATTTGCAGATGCCTTTTAGCCTACAGGATTTCAGCTGGGAGGATCTTCAGCAGTACAGTGAGCTCTGTGAGTGCTGACCCATAGTAAGTACCTAAACTAATCTTCATTTAAAATATGTGAGGAATTGGGAAACAACTGACTCTTACCCGAGCTTTTCTCAGGTGCATTTTGCAAAAGGCTCCCAGCAGACAGAATGGAAGTGCTCACAAATACATCAGTAATCTTTCCAACCTCATCTGTTCTGGTACAGACTTGTATTAAAAAGGAAAGAGCCCTGGTGAAATTAATGCAAAATACAGTTGGGAACAAAATAAAAACTCTTTTCTGACAGTCTTTAGACTGCTGCAAGCATCCCTCACTTCCCTGTTCCAAAAAGGATATAATAGTCCTTTATAGTGTTTTCTAATATTTGAAAGAGGAACATTTAAGTGTTTTCTGCTTTTTGTTAACATTTTTTAGCAACCTAAAATGCAAATTGGATGAGGACGACATATAATGTCCTCGCTTGTATTTTTTTTTCCTGCAGAAAAGATACGTTTGGTATTTTAATAGCACCATCTGTCACAGTAGCAAGTGCCAAGCTGCAATATTGATCTTGTCACTTTGGGGAATGGGATGATATTTAGGATTATAAATAACATTTTTCTTTGCTCTGTTCATGTGTTTAGTTTCTATATAGAAAGCAAACTCAAAAAAAACACTCTTATCACCTAATAAGACATGCACTTTCTTACAATCCACAGCAGAGGTATCATTAGGACCTGAAGCGGTATTTGTATTATTAGCTGTCACACATTAGTAATGTGAATAACCTAATCGGTCTATGCAATCTATACAGTGACAACTATAGTCACAGCTAAGCAATGATAATGGCTTCTAGTGACCATAACTCATCACTGGGCACTAGTTTTCTCTCTGTAAATGAGAGATGATTATGCTGATGAGATTTTTAAACGAAAAACACTCATGCTGAGGTTACAAAGAAAGCAATTTCTGCATTTCTTGCTATTTTGTGTATTGAACAGCAGTCTCAGGGTGTTTAAAGGCTCTGCCCTCTTTGTATCACCTGGATTTTGTTTAAAATTTTCATTATCTTTTTCTCCTTTTCCTCTTGTAAAAGAGGAGATGTTGTATGTAGCTCATTTTTAATCTCCAAACAGACTCTCTGGAGAGGACAGTGTTAGGATCAGGGTGAGGTTATCATGAACCTGGAAAGGTTTCAGCTTGTTGAGCTGCTTGGTTCAGAGAGAGTTTTCCTGGCAGGTTGCTGGTGAGGAGGAGGCGTTTCTGCTAAAGTAAAAACTTGTGGATGTTTCCTTCCCCATTTGTGGTTCTGGAAGTATATGTATTTCTCAGTGCACTGGGCTCTGATGCTCGTAGATGGTTGAAGACAATGATGCTGAGCAAGTGTAAGGGGCAATGAAATTTTCTGAGTGATAATTATAATTTCCAAGATTTACAGGGTAGAATACTTTTGTCTGTAGTGCACCGCTGGATGCGATGGACATATTATTAAAATGTCAGCATATTTTTCCTGCTTCACAAACTTTTTTCTTCTGGGTTGGATACTACATGAGTTTTATGTCTGCTTTAGTAGGATTTCACTTAGGATTTGTAGTGTTAAAGTGTTAGAATAGAAATACTTTAATACTGCTGCTTCTGTTAGTCGTTCTCCTGCTGCGGAACATATATTTATCCTCTGCATGGAATTTCACTCAAAACCTCCAAGGCAGCACATGGTGTTCATAAGTACTGCATTTTATAGATTTTTCAGCAGTTTCCATTAAACATCTGTCTTTGAAAAAAAGAAACCTCAAACCAAAAACATTTACACAAAACATCAAAAGCTTGTACAAAAATAATCCATTATAATCCCATTCTTCATTTCTGACAGGCTGTGCAAATTGATTTCATCTAAGATATTGCCCAACTGTATTCAAGGTTGAGGTTGGTTCTTTTATCTGTTTATTTTCCTTTAACTTAAAGAGAATAACAAAGTGCAGTAATTTTACTGTAGGGAAAAATAAAAACTAGTAAATAGTTTTCTTGATGGTGGGATGTGGCTAATCCAGTCCCTAACTCATAGCTTGGTTTTGCTGCCTGGTTGCTCAGACACTTGCTCAGCTGTGTCTGAGTATCAGCATTTCATTAAAGAAATACCTGGTGTAGAGGACAGCCAGGCTTGTAGCCATGGATGCAGTAGAAATATATATAGAGGGCATATTGTGTGTGTGCATCACAATCTATACAGAGCTCACACAGTTTAGAGGCTGTTGTACAGACATTTGCAAGCAGTTGGTAGTGGAAATCAACCAACTGCTATGGAAAATTTTCTCATATAATTGTGTGTTCATATCTATGGGTATATAGTATACGATAAGGGCAGTTGCCAAAGTCTCTACAGTGGCACTAGCATTTCCTTGGGATACCAAATGTGAGTCCTGGGTAGCTGGTCTGAGGCAGGGGCTGATCTGCAGCTCTGGAGAATTCTGGTTGGGTAGTGTCCAACCTGCAAATTGTGGGAGCTTGTCCTGCTCTCCATGGACCTTAGCATCATGGTGGACAGACAGCAGTGTGGTCTGGCAGGGTCCAGTTCCACTTTAGGGGATTGTATTTTTTTTCCTTTAAGCAAAAGGAAATACCTACCTTGCCTTCTCCTTGCTCTCTGGCAAAACTGGCACAGTATTTAAGGGAGTGGATGCATACATCTGCAATTATTCAGTGCTAATGTTTCCCTATATGTGGGTTGATGCTCACGGGTGCTAATTGCTAATCCAACCTCCTTTACTGATGCCCCACTAGCTCTTGGACACAGTAATGCCTGGCTGCAGGTGGGAAAGGAGACAGCAAGAGTCATTGCTCTGTTTGAGACTTGACACAGTCGACTTTTGTATATATATTCCTCTCCTCTGTCTTTTGGTGGTGGAGGGGAGCTGTACAGTGATTACCAGCCAGCAGGGTGTTGAAGGAAATAGGTTTTTACAGTAAATTCAACTCCTCTGGTGCCTTATAGGTTTGTCTGCCTGCCCAGGTACAGAAAGTGGAAGAAGTCCACTGGGTCTCTCTGGGTGCCTGGGTCAGCAGGAGCCGAGTTGTTGGGGAGAAAGATGAACTGGAAATAGTCTCCCCTCTTCCTCAGAAATGCTGGGGTGACGCTGCCTGGCCTGGGGACAGTGGGTGGGATGAAGTTCAGCAGAAAGCCAGGGAAGGAGGAGATGGAGTGAGAGCATGTTTTGTAGGTAAATGAGCAGAGGAAATTTGGGGGAAGGATTATATTAATCTCCTGTGATCAAAGAAAAGATTTTTGTGTGCTTGTTTCACCTAGAGGTGCATCTCTTCTCTGGGCTGAATAGCACAATTTGCTGTCGAGCAGAGATTTTTAAAGCAAGCACAGGTAGTTCTTCCCTTTTGATGATCAAACTGGAGAGATGCATAAAGTTACCTAAAGTGTCTGATTAAAATTAAATTCTCCCCCACCAAATGCCAGTGCTGACAATTGTTTCTAAATATGAGGAGTTTTGCACAGCTGTACATAGTCTGGACAGATGAGGCAGTACCTGAGAAAAAAGGAGTAATTGATATCCCTGGGAAAGCAGAGGAGGAGGTGGTGGCCAGTACAGCAGGGAGCACAAACCAGAGCAGAAGCATTGCTCCGAGGAAAGCATAGAGAGACACGCACTTTAAGTGCAAATTAATTAAGCAGCAGATTTAATCTGAGGTTTATGGGCATGACTGTGAAAGAAAACATGTCAGACAAATTACAGTTAAAGTATTTATAGCTGTAAATAGATTGTACAAGCTCACAAATCCAAGAGAACATAAAAAGCAGCTGTTTTGGAGATGGGGATAAGATCTAGGATGCTAGATATTCCTTCATCACCGTGCTGGGAGTTAGTAGGAAGTGTTTCTGGGGACCAGTACCCGGTGTCATAGTGAAGGAGAGATGAGTGGAGAATGATGCACGGCCTTGTTTGTTAAGGAAAAGAAAAGAGAGGGAAAATGTTTGCCTCTAAGAATTAGCAGAGATAAGGACTAGGGGCAAGTGCTTTGAGGCAAGTGGTCTCTGGTAATAAATTGTGCTAACGACACCTCTTCATAGAGAGGCCAAGAGGATGGTTAGAAGTGGGGGGGAAAGGCAATAACATAACTGCAGAATGTCTCAAGGAATGTCCTGCTTCAGCAAAGGGCAGAGTGAATCATGTAACGGACAGCAGCGCTGCAAGCAACTTCCCTGTCCTTAGTGGGCCACAGAGATCTTCCTTTCCAGAAGTGACTTTCAGGCTGTTGGGTGTCTCCCTTCCCTGTTGTGGGTGCCTGAGTGGAGCATCCAGAGCCAAGGTGCTCTCTGGCCAGTGGGAGGATTTTTACCTTGGCCCTGGAATCCTGAGGTGCGGTGCTTTCAGCCCTTGCCCTTATTATGGTGCTCACTGATTTTTCCTGCCCTTGAAATGCAGATTTGGCAGGGGACTGAGCATCCACTGCCTCAGCCGTGGGATCTGAGGGGAGTTGCAACCCCAGAGCAGCAGTGGATGTGTTTTGGGTCTAAACTGTGAGGCTTGGGGCTGCAGGGCTTCTGTCTGTGACAGCTGCTCGCTGGAAGGGAACTTTGGGGAGGCAGCCCACGCAATCAAAGCATCAGAGAAAATTGGAATGGACAGGATCTCTAAAGGTCATCTAGTTCACCCTTTTGTCCGAAGGCAAGTTTAATTATACCCACGCTGTTCCTGAGAGATGTTACATCTTCTCTGTCTCTCTAAATTAAACCATATGAATTCTTTCAAGTTTTTCCTCAGATATGATGTATTTTAGGAAATCTGTGAGACTTTCTTGGACTCTCTCTCCAATCGATTTGCGTCTTTCAACAGCCCAGGGCTGAGTGTGGCTGGTACCCTATACGCAGTCTCTCCAATTCTTGAGAGAACTGAGGGTCACTGGTTTTGTTTCATGCCGTTGATGGCTCCATAGGTGTATTTAGCTTTTCTTACTGATTTGGATAGACCGTCTGCAGAGATCAGCTTAATGTCTTAAAGAACTCTTGGGTTTGTGGTATGGGCCCCTTTTACTAACTTCTGTCAGGGTAAAATAATGGGCCAAGTCTAAATTTGAAAACTTGTTGAAATTGCCTCAATGTAAACAACTTTGGACTGAAAATTAGTACAAAGTTTTTGATAAATGGCAAAGACTCTCTTTACAAGGAAATGCTTATTGCAGCTGTCTGTGTTAGGTCAGGTCTCATTTAGCATCTTCATTTAATGATCCTGAAGAGGGAGTAAACAGCCTGTTAATGAATTTGTGCGTGATGCTATATAAGAAGGAACTGTGAGTAATAAGCAGAAAGAAAAAGACTACAAAGGGACATAGAGATGATAAACACTCACCGATAATGGAGTTAATTTCATATCTGCATAATACAAATTAATGTGTTTGGGTGAAGTGGAAGAAGGGAATATGCTTAAAAAAACCTGGCTTAGTTGAAAGCCTTTTATGAAAAAAGTAGACTTAAATTTGCCATGTGATATTACTCCCAAAAAGCTGAATGCCTGTTTGGACTGTTTGAGGAGCAAGTCACAGACCCATGGAATGTGGGAATCTCTCCTTGCTGTTGGGCTGTAACTGGTCTGGGTGCTTTACTACTGAGGAGATATTTGAATATACACAAAAAAATAGAAGTGAAGATGAAGGGGGAACCAATTAGTGAGACTTGATTTAAAAAACTTGGATTGGCTGATTAACCCAAGGGACAAAGCAACCTACGCATATAGATTTCAGCAGAGAAAGCAGAGGTAAAATTATGGCAAAATGGAAGAAGTATGAGAAAATGCAGTTAAGAATGGGGAAACCAGCACCAGCAATAAGGCATTTGATCTGATCACGTGTGATGGATAGTGTAGCCTAGTGCTTAGAAAGGTCTGTATAGTAGATTGGGAAAAAGCAGTAGGGAAATGCTGGATTGGTGGGAAAGATGACATAGAGGATAAGGGGTGTTGTTGTCATTCTTATTTTAACTTATTTTAACTCCCCCTCACATTGTTCTGACGAGTAGCATGAGCAAGATTAAAGTAAATGAGAGTCTGCCCCTGAGAGTCTCTGCTGAGAGCAAGTTCCCTCCAGTGTTTCAGCTCTTCGGTCCCTTCTGCATACAGAGATGAATATAAGGATCAGACATATCAGGAACTCAAAGATTTGGATGTAAAGACTCATGGGTTTTTATTTCAAATTATTTCCTCTCTTCCCCTTGTGTCCCAATTTGCTGGAGATTGGAATAGGGAAAATTACCTATCTGAACTACGACACATACAAAACCAACTCCCAATTGAATGTGTGTGTGCACATGTATAAAGAGAGTGAGGGAATGTTTAATTATAGCTTTCAATTAAAAAAAAAAAAGTCCTGTGTTCAATGCAGCTGTCAGTCTTGTCACATCATTGTCATGAGAAAAACTTAAAATTAAGTCTGCATAGAGAAAAGAGAAAGGCATCTAAAGATTAAGACAGTTAGATAGTAACTGAAATATGGATAAACAGCCACAACGTTCTTAAGTACCAGAGAAACAATGTAGTAATGCCAAGGTCAATGAGGGTGTTAAGAGACATGAGTAGGGAGTGACAGATGAGGTTGTCATTGCAAAGAGCCTCCATGAATTCTTTGCCTTAGGCATTAAGAGAGAAAGCTGAAGGTCACTTCAGAGACTAGAATACATTTTCCTTGGGGGCAATACAAAATGCTAAAAGGTTTTATGATTATGCCAGAGCAGATAGTCAGGCAACTTGAGCTCTTAAAAGTTGACAAGGCACTGGGTCCAGGTGAGTTACATCCCAGAACTGAGATGGAAGCAGCAAGTGGAATTGAAACCTTTGGCAGAGAATTTTTGATCCTTCTCCAAGGATGGGGTGGTTCAAAAGGATTGTGCAGAAGGTCTAATGCAGTTGCTATATATAAGCAAAGTTCATGAAAAAAAAAAAGTGTCAATGCAATTCTTTGGTAAGAGTATAATTGGTAAGGGAGAAATATGTTTCAACTTCTGCAAGCACATGACAGAGAATTGTTTGCTTGGACTTGGGGAAAGGGATTTCTTGGTTTATAAATTTACTTGAGTTTCCGAAACACATTATTGCACCAGAAGACAAATGTCAAGCAAAGTCTATAAATTATATGGCTTTCCTGAAAGCATAGCATGCAAAATGTTGATCTATTTAATAAATGCATGTTATCTCCTGAAAATGATTAAAAATTAGCTCAGGAAGAAGAACAAATAGTGTCAGTAACATTGCAGAGGGATACAGAGAGCTGGAGAGCAAATATGTGTAGTATATACATTAGATGGGCTTTTACAGATCCTTATGCAACATTTGCATTGTTTTGAGCATTAGACTTACAATATTGTAGAAGAAAATGGGGGGTTCAGGCTCAGAAAGAGGCAGGACCATGACAAGCCATTCAATGCTGTGCATGATAACCTTTAATCTGTGTAAAAATCTTCTGTTCACCATTGCCAGAGACTGCCCTTGAGGCACAATTCCAGATTTGAAGGAGCTCAGCTCTGTCTGGGGTGATGATTAGCCTCGTAAGTATTAATGATGGCAAACTAGATTGTTTCAAGCACTGCTGAATGTGATGTCAGAAAATATTTAACAGAGGATGAAGAATGCAGTAGGATAGTTTCAGCACTCTTCTCTGCACTGGGCTCCTTCCCACACTTGTTTGCAGACGGGAGCCCCCAGAAGCAATGGCAGTGGGCAGCTGTCCATCCCCATCCTGTGTGTGATGTTCTGCTTGTCTCCTCATGCTTCAAAGTGATAGAGGTTGGTGTTACATTGAACCTGCTGTGTCCTGAGGCACCATGTGGTACTGGAAGTGCAGTCTCCACCCCTGCCTTACCCCCACTTTGGGTCACTTGCATTCCTTTCTCAGGGCATTTTGTCTTTTGCAGACAGAAAGGTGAGATTTTTATTCAAAGCAGATGGAACTGCAGTCAGACCATGACGTTGTAGGATCTGTCCCACAATGTAAAGGGAATGCACTTTCCATGCATGCCTTCACTGCAGTTCTCTGTGGTGCACTCTACCATGCCAGAACAGCCCTCTCACACTGACCCAGCAGGAATGCAAATAGGAATTTTAAGTACTCAGCACCTTCAGGGATCTGGCATTGTGATAATCTCCTCCTCCAGCATAATCTTCATAGCTGAACCACTGCTAATGTGTTCGCTATTCATCTGTTCTAGCATTTAAATAGTAATTATTAGTGGCGTATTCTTTTGGGTGATCAGCCCAAAGCTGCAGTGGAGTAGTGTGACCTTGAGTTTTTCTATAGACAATGGAAATTAGTTGATAATGGACAACCATAATTGCTTGGATGACAGTGCACCTCTGGAGCTACATCACCACAATACATCACTGAGGCCACGAGCTTAGCAGGATTCAGGAAAAAAAAGAATTAATAAAATGCAAACAAGATGTTAAAATGCATAAAAAAATGAGATGGAGGATAATACAGAGGGTAATTATAATGTAATTATATAAATATAATTATATAAGTAAGCACTGTAGCTTCATTGGAACGCTGCATGCATGGCTGGGCTCAGAGATGGCTGATGAGGTTGTTTTGAGGCTTGAGCAAATCTAACACATGGAGTTAAATATTGGTGTTATTTAGTTTTGGAAAGGGGACCTCAAAGGGGACATCAAACTGCGAGACAGGGCTCTTCAGGTGTCAACCTGCGGGCCAGATCTAGCCCATGAAAGGCAAGTGTCCTGCCAGGAATCGGCATCCCCAATTTTACCCTGTGCATGAGAAGGATGGAAAGTGATGAATGAGGAGCTGAGGGCCCTGCAGGGAGGGAAAATGTGTCCTATTGCTGCTTGTCCATAGAGTGATGAGGAAGCCTGGTGCGTGAAGAGGAATGCAGTAAATGGACCTGTGGCAAGGTGGAGGATAGGAAAGTCCTGGGATGGGGCATTTGGGTGAGTGTTTGAGAGGTGCTGAGGTCTGAAGGAGTTGGGAAGAAGTGAATGGTGTCCTGTAGGAGGAGACAGTAGGTTGTTGAAACAATAAAACTAACCGGCCATTCCGGAGTCAGGGAATAAAAGGTATGTTTGTGATTGGGGATGTGCAAAATAACCTTAGGAGGGAGGAGGAGGAAGGGATGTATGTGGGGTGTAGGACTGCGGCACCTGGAAGTTTGGAGCTCTTTTCTCTCACAGTAGAAGAGGATGAAGGAAGGGGGTGGGATCAAACAGGTTATCAGGACGTTCTCATGCAGACTTAAGTCAAAATTTAAGTAGTAGGGATGAAGGCAAAAGCTTAGCTGGAAGTACAGCATCCTTCCTGGGTTTTATGATTTCTGAAATTAATTATGCTTTCTACACAATTAATTCACCCACTTGTACTTTCTAGTCAGGTCTTCTCTGTACTTCTGTGCTTACGTGAACAAAAAGCATTCACATTTATAAGCATAAAGATGAGAAATCTATAAAAAGAACTTTTGGAATGAATATTAATATTTCTTAACAGTGGAAAATTTGTGCAGGTTTGTGAAAGTCTTTTTACACATTACTCTGGCTGATTCTGGCTGTTGTGCTATAAGGTGTGCTAAACTGATCATTGGTTTCATCCAATGTGAAGTGTTTTGTGGTTTTTTTCTTGCCTGCTGATTCAAAGATATCCTTCATTCAGAAATGGCTTCACCTGTAAGGTGGCTGTGCTTACAGACTCCAGTTTTATTACAATATTTGTCAGATTGATACACTCATTCAACTTAGTATTGCCGTATGACAGATAACAGTAGCAAAACTAACTGCAAAAACAGAAAAGAGCTTTTAAATGTTACATATTGAAAACTAGCTTAAATTTACTTTTGGCTAGGCAGCTGCCTTCAAGCTGAGGAGAAAATGTATAATTTCATTACCCTGTGTTAAACTGTTATATTTTCCTTTGGAGTTTCTCCAGTGAAAGCAGCATGACCAAAATCTTGTTTACTTTTGATTGTTGTGGGTGGTTTTTTTCCACAAAACTTAAAAATGGGTAATATTTCTGTGATTTCTCCATTCTATGATTTTTATTGCTGGGACAATATTGTTTCTGTTACGGCTTGTGAGCAGTACTTTGTATCTGTTCTTAAACAGATCTGATGTGTGAAATGATGATGTTCCTGTGCTTTCTCAGGCTTTGAAGCTATTAGAGCTAAGTATTATCAAGTTTGCTAAATATTTGGGTGGACAAGCTGCTGTAGTGTCAGACCTGAATGTTCAAGAAGTATTAATACATATTAAAAAGAAAAAGAGTATCAGTAAAAGGTTGGTAGCTCAAGGAAATCCTGGGGAAAGAAAAAAAAAAAAAAAACAACAACCAAAGCCAAAAGCCAAACCCACAACTGGCTGGTGCTGTTCCTTAGTTGCTGACTAACTTGTCATTAGGGACTGCTGTGATTTAGGAAGAGCTGCCACAGGTCACCCCATCACTGCCTGTGTTTCCGTACTGGGTAAAGCAATTATTGTCGCTTTGCCTTGTAAATGTTGAAAAGCATCTGCTGTTCCTCTGAGGTGAATGGTGAAATGGAAATTGATGCTGATAATAAACATAAAGAAGGCTGCTGGAAAGACTCCTGATCTGTAAGGGAAGAGTGACATTTTGAGAGCTGTGCTGTTGATCTAATGAGAATTGGTATTGCCTTTTAAACCATCGTGCTGAGGCTGGAATGATACATCTGATAAAGTTGCACACATTATGTGGTGAACTAGCTTGGAAATTTTCTCCTTGTGTCTACCTTTCAGACATCTGGGTTTGGGCTTTCATTGGGTTGGTTTCTTGAGGGTTTTTTTGTGTGTTTGTTCTTGTTGGTTTTTTTTTTTTTTTTTTTACAGAAGGGAAAGGTGTCAAAGAGATTCCCTTTGAAACCTTTCCTGAGTAGGGCTCAGACTGGCCAATCCAGACCATCGTCAGGGAAACTGTAAGGTTCCAAAATGCAAAGAAATACTAATGTCTGTTTGCTACAAACCATCTTGCTTGATGTGCCTGCAGGATCTAGTCTTGCAAACTATAGTGTTGAAGAGGAAGAGAACACATATTCTAGAAATATTCACGCTACCTGAAAGTTTGTGCGAGGTATCTAGGCTGAAGTCACAAAATATCAGCCTTGAAATTAGAGACAACTTTGTGCAAATGTCAGTGGTAAAAAGAGTTGAGTTGAAAATAACATTAAATAATTACTGTGAAATTAAAGGACTATTTTGAAGTTGTAATTGATTTTGATGCGTCATGATTATATTATTGGTAGCAGTTCATGGCTCATCCAATGTTGTTATTGCAGAATCGATGATTTCATATAATGTTTTCTGGATCATTGTAATCTTCTGTGGTACTTAATTGAATAAAACACAAGACTCACTCAGAATAGATGCAGATACAAAGTACTAAATTTCTCAGAGGAAGAATGTTTTCACTTTGTTTCACCCAAAGCATTAGTTTATTTGCAAATGTAATTGTTACTGGCTTGAAGAGCATTCCTAGAGTACATTAAATGGGACAGCCACAACAACAGTATTAAATTTATGGCAGATGAGCGTAAATAGTGCAGTATTAACTGTAATGGGTTCTGGATTGTAAATACGCCATCGTGTCCCACCATGTATGGATCAGGAGTCTTATTCATGAGTTACTGTTTAGATATGCATTGTACTAAAGGAAAAAAGCCCTGCACTTTGAATTTTCTCCTGATACTTAACACAAAGCTGTACATTTCTGTAATGCTGAGCTGCAGGGTAAAGCTCAGGTCCTGGCCCCCAGCAAGGCTGTGGTCTGTGTCCAAGCCCAGCCCTGCAAGGGGAAACACAACGCTGAGTTCAGCAGAGTGTGCATCAAATCTCAGCTGGCAGTGGAGGACTGACAGTAGCTGGAAACCTGTGCAGGGAATTGCACCTTTTAACTCCTTGCCCAACCCAATTGGAGATGGAACAGAAGCGAAAGCTATTGAATGATGATGTGAACCATTCATGATTTTTGTATCTAGGAAGGGTACTTTGAAGCAGTCTGTGAAAGGATGGGGAGAGCTACAATGCCACACACACAGAAAGAGTCTTTTAACAGGGTTCTTCAGAAGTGTGTACTGGAAAAAGAAATGTCTGTCCTGTGTGGACAGAGAAACTCACTAAGAGTAAAAATGGTCTCTTCAGGAATAGACAATAGTATGCTGGGCAGATGGCAAGCACAATGTTCTTCTGGGGATTGTAGGTTCTTTTCAGCAGGATCTGTTGTTCTGTTGGAAACATCTCTAGACCAAAGCACAGGGAACCCTGGGCAGTGCAGCTCCTGGGTGCTGCTGTAATACACATAATTTAAAAAAAAAAGGTTTATTTTTCATTTAGTTTCATTACAATGAATTCCTAATATGTTGACTATATTGATTGTATGGAACTATACTGCAGGACCATTTTATGAATAGATGCATTTTGGTTTTGAATTCAGCACACAAAAATGGATTTTCATTTATACTGTGTCTGCATTGCACTTCTCTGCCTGTGTAAGGAGGCTTTAAAATTGATGTGCGTTGCACTTAACAGCCACTTATAGCCACTTTACTGCGCCAGAGTAATGTCAAGCTGCTTTAGTGCCTAGGAGAAGATGCGTAGGATTTTGCCAGGATGGAAGCTCTATCAACCATTTAAAGCAATCAAGTATCTTTGATTATAGAAATTTAAACCTCATTTGCAGTGCAAAATCTGATGAATATACTACAGTTTCTGTCACCCAGAAAAGGATTTGTACCAGGTAAATTAAGTACCCCTTTTTTCCTCATGAAAGGAAAGTCAAAATGAAGAAGTGGTCTGGTACCATGCTACATGATACAGTGTGGACTCCTCTCTTTCAGCAAAGGTTTACATGTGTCATAAGGATTTATTCTACCATCTGTGTTTGTGTTAACTTCTGTTAACATGCCATACTCTGATTGGGGAGAAAATTAAATCTTTAAAAAAGGTTTCTCTAAGGGAACTGCTTGAATCCTCTAACCGTGTTGCTAAAATATGTATCTGTACCAAAGAAAATGATACAGCAAAGTTTACTTAGCAATGAGATAGAAAGGATTTCATTTTTACTACAATTCATGTCATCCTAATGGACCAGATGATAAGAAAGCATTAAAGCATAATGCTGGATGGACTGTAAATGAATATTTATTTGCTTTTCTACAATTACCGCATGGGTACACCAACACTCTCAGGCTAGTGCCTTTCTGGTAAGAAGAACTATTGAATCGGGTGTATCTCATTCTGCTGCCAGTACTATCTGAAGTGAAATGAGTTTGAAGAAAATACCAAATTACAGCATCCTTTCAAGACTATAGTTGACTATTCTGCTATTTTTGTAACTTCTAATCACATGCAGACTATCTCTGGTGTCTATGAAGGGGAAAAAACACTGAAAATAGATTAATTTCTGGACGTAATTAAAAGTCTGATTTGTTGGTTGAATTTTCCAATTTACTTTGACTTTTCTTTGACTACTACAAAGTGATCAGGTGAGGTACTGCTGAAAAAGACTGTCCATTAAAGCTTTGTACAATAGTTTCCCTTTCATGCTGAGCTCAGATGTACAGGCAAGCATGAATGTGTATACTTTTCCCACCAATCTATTATACTTTCTCCTCATATTAATCCTTCAGCGTAGCTGTTATTTTTTCTGATACCACCAAACCACAACATGAGGTGAAAAGTAGTTAGGCAACTATTCAGTCCTCTGAATTGATTTTATTTATTTATTTTCCTCTGCTGGCCAGCTTCTGTTTTCACTATTCCAGGGTGTTGTAGCTTAAGCCTCTAAATGTCCCATTCTGCAGCCACTTCCCACACCACCGTAAGTCTTGATCTATAGAGGACAACGATAGAGATGAAAAGACTGCCAATTCCATGAATAAATACACGCCCTTAGTTGTCTTGTTTTCCCTGGAAAATATGTCCAAGAAACTGTCTTTTAGTAATATTTTTCAATAAAAGGCTGATAGTGTTCCCAAGTGTGGTGAAATCTGCCCTTCTTGTTTTAAAAGGTCTGGTGTGATCAACAGAGTATGCAGTGATGTGTGTTGCAATTTTTTCTTTTTTTTATCCTTCATGTATGAAGTTCAGGCCGTAAGCTTCCCAAATGCAACACACTGCAGTTGCAGATATTTCACAGGTAGAGCTGGGCAATGACCCAGAGCTTTCCAGAACACATTGGTCACAGCAAAGCCTGATCCGAGCACATGGTATTGATCTGCTATTGCCTCGTACTGCTGACATTTAGCCAGTAGGTTTTAAGTCCTTCTACACTTCTCCTAACCAGGCCATAGGTGAGGATAATGAAAGGCTTGCCTGGCAACTGGAAGCAGAAGTGGGTTCAGCTTCTTCCTCTTTGTGGACACTGTTGTACTACAGCATGTGTAGGCAGTCACATGTGCCACTTGCATCTGTGAGGTACATGTGATTATTTTTTTTTATGTGTATATATGAGGGGCATAAAACATGTAATGCTGTACATAGATTTACGAGGTATGTGAATAAGATGTGCGTTCCTTATTTGTGACAAGCATATGGTTCTGCCTGGTACACTTGTGCTCAGTTTTCATACTTACATGGTTTCATAAGGGAGAAAAATGTGCATTCTTGCATAGCTTTCTTTTGGCTCATAGCATTTGTAGGAGTTGAGTAGCAATGTTTTGGAACTTTCCATTAGTCTGCAGTCTTCCCATCCTTGTGCTATTTTCTAAACTACAGAAAATTGCAGATTGTTTTGGGGTTGGTTGTTTGGGGTTTTTTTATGCAATAATTCAGAGATGTTCCTTTATTCAGTTGTGGGCTAATTTGAAATGTTGTGTCATTACTTCTTAGTCACTGTATTTAGAATATGGTAAAATGGAAAGGTCATATCACATCAAACAATAATATGGTAAAAACTGTGTTATTGGAGACCAACTTGTGAGTGGTACAAAAATAATGCATTTGTTGATTTGGGTTGTGTGGAGGAAAGTATGATGAAGTACACCACAGTTAGTGGCTGTGTAATGTTTTAGGGAGGCTGCCATGTATTTTAGTCATTTTATTCACAAAAATAAGTGAAGCTCTGCAAACTGTAGTGGCACAATCTCAAAGTCATATTGAGTCACTGTGTGTTAAGCAGAGGTCCTCAATCCCTTAATGAATGCTACTTACCACTCCTGGGACCCTATGGTAGCACGTAGACATCCGGAGCAGTTATAGGTACCCAAATCACTGTCACTTACTGCTTCACCCTTCTTCTGCCTGGTTGCTAGACCTCAAAGGAACAAACATTTCAGATGGGAAGACACAGGGAGTAGTCTTGAACCCTGGAAAGATACTTTTTATGCTCCCTGTACGTTTTTGACATCCTACTTCTGCTGCTGCTCTTGTGCCCCTGCCAGCTGCAGCCTTTTGTAGCCTCATCTTGCTTCCAGTATGGACAGGTGGGGACAAAGTTGAGGCACTCTGTCATTCCAAATAGAGATATGAGGGATTTCATGCCTCCTCTGCTTGTGGCACATCAGGTGCTGTGCAAGTTGCCCTTGCTTCAGCTCTGCCTGAGGTGGCATTGCTGAATACCTGCTATATCTGTGTAATTAATGAACATTATTGATGCTAAGTAAAGGATGTCTTATGTCTTTTTAGAGGTCTTACGCTGTGCTCAGAGCCCTACTGTTCTCCAGCTTTCAGTAAGATGTGTAGGATATATAGATCTTAGCATCCCTTCTGCATCAGTTCTCTTGTGTTATAAGCAGATCAAATAAATAGATGGGAACAGGATCTTGCTGCTATGTTACTTGAATTATTTATGCTATTTAAGTTTGTATTCAGGCAGTTGTGTATTGCATGCATTTGCACATCTTGCAGTAAGATTTCCACTGTATTTTCTGTGTCATCTGGTTTCAAGGGAGTTGGGAATCTGGTTTGGTACAGCATTCTCAGAACTGATGAGTACCCAACTGTGGCAGCTACAACAAAGACATAGTGCTATCACCTCTCATCTGCCGAAGACAAAACCTCTCAAGGGTGCTCCAAGTGGCCCATCAAAACTGCTGGTCAATTTTTAAAAATTAGAGCAAGGTATTGTTCTGGTTTCCGTTTGCTTCATCACAAGGGAAAAAAGACTATTGAGGTTGTACTAGTAATAAGTCGACTCTGTTTATCCTCTTCTTTCTCAGTAAAGACATACCTTTACTTCTATGTTAGGGATTCTGGGTAGGCTTTTCCAGTTGGCCCATTTTCCAGAAATAGCACTTGCACTAGAGGGCATTCAAAACACTGGTAATAAGTTTCAGCTGTCCCCTGCTTTACTACATGTACTGGGGAAGACCTGCAATCCAGAAAGGTGGATGTTGGAGGGGTACTGAGGCACAGATGGGCAAATGAAAGAAGTGGCCTGTGTCTGTGCACCATTTGTTTCGTTCAACTAGGGAAGTACAGTTATACCCAAGTGGTGTTTTCTGCCTCTCCCATGTGCATTCAAAGACTCACGTACAGGAATCTGAAAATATTTTGGCTTTACTTCACCTCTTTATTTATGGAGAGTCAGGAGGGGCCTTGGATCCCTTTGTGCCTCATTTAGAGAAGACAAGTGTCTGCAGTGTTTTCGTTGTTTGGACTCTTGAAAAGGCTATTTGGGGCTGGTAGAAAAGCTTATCTACCATAGAGCTAGTAGGAATACAGCAACGTATGTTTAGCATAACAGGTTTAATCCCGAGAGATCTAGAAATACTTGAGAAAAAGCACACTAGTGTACAAACACTTGTGGCCATTGCAGCCCCCACCAGTAACTGAGGACATTGACCACTACAAGCCATCCACCTCCAGTAAGCATTTTGGGGGGGGGCAGTAAACTCTAGTGAAAATATTAGTGCTGGTGGCAGAGCTGGCACCTTTGCCCCTCTAGGTGGTGTTCAGGAGCATTTGTGAGAAGTTAATCATGAGGCTACCGTGGTGTTCAGTGGGTCACTGCTCATCAGGGCCCACTCTTTGCTACAGGTGGTAGGAGTCCAAAGGAGATCCTCTTCACTGTGTAAAGCTGGGCTCAGCTCTGCCCAGCTGACAGGATATGACTGCAGCCGCTCATCAGGTTTTACCTTCAGAAACTAAGGACGTTTGATTCTTCTGCCTGCATCGCTTCTGAGACCTCATCGGTTGTGGTGGTATAACTTCCAGCTAAATTGTTAAAAGATGAATGTATGTTACGTGCATCTAGCTGCTTTAACAGGATCAGTATTTTGCATAACCTCACTATTGAAAGTGTACAGACTGTGTTGTAAGTTCAAGTATTTTTTCTTTTTTTTTTTTTTGGTTAAAGCTGATATAGAAGTAAATGAAAAATAGCAACTGTTGAAAAGTGTACTTCATAAAACAAATGCTTGAAAGGCCACTTGCTCCAGCTGTGGCTTTTATGTACGAGGGTCTCTCAGGCAATTGTGCGTGCTTACATAAGAAGTCTTCCACAACATTTACATTTAAACCAGTCATCATCTTATATGCAGATCATTTATTCGTCCTATAAATTACTGCTGCAGCTAAAAATGAAGATGAGACTCTCCCTTTTCCAAGCAGTAGGCTGCTAAATAGCCTAATGTGTTTGCAGCTGTTTTGAAGATGAGGATTCTCTGTTTGACAGCAATTTGGGGGGGTGGGGGCGGGTATTTTGTTATTTTCTTATCACTGGTAATCTCTTTTACATGTTCTGACCCTAGATATTTGAGTCACAAAATTACATATGGTGTCTATTCTGTAAAACTTATATTTAAATAAAGGGGGTGGGGGAAAAGTAAGGAGCAAACAAATAAATCCTTTCACTCCTAAAACAGCAGTCAGAAAGAGCCCGTACTAAATCAATGAGGGATTCAGCTGCTACCCAGAAATAACCAGAAAGGAGTGGAAAAATGTCAGTGAAGATTGATCCCTAGGATCACGGGGAGCAGAAATACTAAGCCAGAATGTGAGGAGGCAAACTTTGAAAAACCAATTTGGAGACGATTCACAGCTGGCACTGAAGTTGGGGCCTCAGAAGTCTCTCTCACATAGATAAACAAGTGAGAAAGAGGCATCTGTTGCATTACAGCTGCCAAGGTCACACCAGCAGGAACAGGCAGAGGGGAAGAAAAACGCCAGCAGTAGGGTCCGTATTCCTTCCAGGGATAACACAGTGCCAAACAACAGTGGCACCGCTAATCATGCACCTTTGGGGCTGGAGTGATGTATTTAAATATATATGCTGACTCAAAAAATAATGCCACAATGGAGTAATATCTTTGAAAAATATAATCCACTTAAATAGGAATGTCTGACTATCAGTATGCATGTGTGATCTTTGGGGTAGGCAAACCAGAGTGGATACATAATCCAGAAGTGAGAAGGGCGCAAGTACCTGCTGCGCTCCCCAGAGCCACACTCTAATTTAGGCAGGAAAGTGCTATGCAAAACAGCTTTAAGCTGTGCACAAGTGAGCAGACTTCTTCACAGCTTGCATCCCAGCGTTGTCTTATTTGTTTATCATGAACCATGGGGTCCTGGAACTTGGAGCAGCAGTGAGAGACAGGAAGCAGCAGAATAGAATGCTTCAAATAGTGTTTTAAAATGATTTGAATAGTTTTTTTCTCATGCTCAAAAAAAACCCAACACTAAGTATGGCTTCAGTAATGCACAAATAGTAGCAACACTATGGGACTGTTATACAGATCTACAAGTTGTTCTTTCCATGCCCATTGTCTCCATGTCCTCTACTGCATGTATCTGCTGTCTCAGCAGGAAGTTTCAAGCTTTTTTTGAAGTGTATCCCCTGTAGGAATGGATATTCATGCAAATAACTAATTAATGGCATTGACTAAATAAACTGGATTTGATCTGTTAAATGAAAATACCACACCAAATTGCTTTCTTAATGATCTTGGGCAATGGAAATGTGATATATTTTTTTATCTGTAACTATATTCATAATCTGTTATTGCCTCTAGTGTGTTCAGAGAACCTTTGAAATTGGAAAATTATCCGAGTGGATCCCCAAGCCATAGAGGTTCTCAGTGGAGCCCCTGAAAATTCATCTGGGGATAGAGACTCCCCTATGGCTAATCCTTTTCAGAACCGAAATGCTGGAGGTAACTGGAGAGAGTTGACAGTAGCAGGGCTGGTGCAAGATAAAGCTAATTAATACATATCCTTAAAGGTCAAAGATTTTACCCTCTTAATAATATTTTTGGGATGCCTTTTGACAAGCTGAGAACTCTTGCCAAAGACAGGGATTAATTTAGAACAAGATTAAGTGTTTTCATGGTCTTCTAATAGGGACAAGCTTGAGAAGCATTGCTGGGGATGGTGTGTAAGAATAGAGGTGCTCTGAAGCCTTTGTAGGAGTAGGGCTGATATCAACTTATCCACTACCTAAGTGTTTCCAATTCCTAATTCAAACTGGGGACACTGCTGTACAATAATGTGATGTTACTGTAGTCACATTCTTGGAGAGGGGCAGGGCATAAATGTTCTGTGCTTTCAGAACAAAACAAAATTAAAATCTTCCTCTTCAAAGCTTATTCAGATGAGCACAGAACAGAGACCTCCAGAATGAACAGCCAGGATATCTGGCTGCTTTTGTAACATCTAAAAGTGTGAACTCTTGTAAAGAGAGTTTTTAACCATGCAGCCCTCATGGTTTTACAGCTCTTTGTTCTGCTCTGGCTTCCTTCATATGAGGAGTACTTTATCTCCAGAAGGATCTTCAGTGGAAGAGCACAGATCCCTCTGATCCACAGAGGTCCAGAAGAAAGAGGGGTTGTGCCAGTGCTTCTTGTGTGGGTGAGATGTTGGCACTGGGACTGAGGAGAGTGAATTGGTCACCAGGATGCCTTAACACATCTGCAGGGCAATGATGATGCCATGGACAGCCTGCTTTGTAGAAACCTTTCCTTCTTGTTCATCACTCTTTGATGTTCTCTAGGAAAGCTGGAATGGTGAGGCAGTAGGGCAGCTGCAAATGTATTAAATCAGCCTTGGAGATTAAATGGGCCTAACTCTTTGGGAGTATGCCACTGGTAAGCTAGATCTTCTTATGTAACTACTGCAGGAGCTGTTAGGTGTTAGCCTTGTGTACCCACCCTGCTGTCTCCCCCCTTACCCCAAGAAAGCAGCGCTGATGCACACTGACCACTGTTCCCCTTGCATCCTGTAGGCCTGTTCTGATCCAAGCTACATCAGTCACCTCTCAAACAACTGAATGCCAAAATCCGTGGCTACAACACTTGTACAAGCTCACCTCACCTTTCTTACAGTGGGTGTCTGTGCTAGTAGACTCTGTCTCTCTTCCCAAGGTATCTTACTCTTACTTATCCACTACCTCTAGAATACTAAAAACTGCACCATTAGGACTTTTCCTGTGACCCACCTAGGTTTTTCCATTGCCACAGCTTGCCAGAGTATGTGCTTTCCTGGGCCATGTGTCCTTCCTGAACTCAAAGCAAACCCTCCAAACCAATGGGAACTGGTAGTGACTGTGAAGCTGGGAGGGACTGGCTGTAGAAAAGCAGATCATGTGGTGTGTTCTGCTGGAGGCACCACACTGCCACACCCCAGGTACTGATGGTTTAGACCCATTAGAATTTTCAGATACGTAGCTCTCCATGGGATTTGGTCTTTATCTGGGGAGGGGAGAACACTAGCAGACTGTGCAAAGGTATAGTTAATCAAGTAGAATTCATTTCTACCCATTCTTCCTACTGGCTTCCACATCCTTGATGTGGTAATGAAGGGGAAATAAATAGCCCGGTGTGGCACAGCCAGAACCTCAGGTTTCAAAGGAGCAGGAGGGTTCTGCATCTAATAACTATACCTGATGCTGCTGTAGGCTTATTACTGCCCTTGCTTAGTCTATGGTCCCTTGAACAGATGTGTGCAGCTGGAGGGCTCCCTGTGAGCAGAGGCTGGTCTTGAATCTGGCCTCTGAAACATGCAGAGGATGGGAATGCACTGACTCCTGAGACCACATTGCTGCTTCCTAAGAAGGGGCTTCCCTGCATCTATGGGCAGCAGAGACCTCTACCTACTTGGAGGGGCTGGATCAAGGATGGTCTGAGTAAACTGATCTGCTTAAAAATGTTTGGGAGCAATAGCAAACCTAGCATGCATTGCTTAATGGTTAATGGCACAATAAACAATGGTTATTGTGCTCTAGCTTCTAAGGCTTCATAGGTCTTCATGGTGATGACTTTTTAAGGTTTTAGTCCACCTTGTCTTCCAGAGCCATTGCAGCATTATTTTCTATTCACAATGTGTGAGGTTTACAACAATCTTTGAGCATGAGGAAACTTGGTGGTGGTGGTAGAGATGCTCTCCAGAAAATCCTGGGAGCGTTTTGAGAATGTCAGGAACAGGATTGTCATCTGTGATCAGTCTCAGGGGAATGAAACACTTCCCTTCTAACAGGAAAGGCTCTAGGATATGTGTGACTAATTTGTTATGAGGTAATTGGAGTCCTCAACACAGGAAGGACATGGACCTGTTGGAATGGGTCCAGCAGAGGGCCATGAGGATGATCAGAGGGATGGAGCACCTCCCCTATGAAGACAGGCTGAGACAGTTGGGGCTCTTCAGCCTCAAGAAGAGAAGGCTCTAGGGAGACCTTATAACAGCCTACCACTATCTGAAGGGAGCTACAGGAGAGCTGGAGAGGGACTCTTTGCCAGGAAGAGCAGTGACAGGACAAGGGGCAATGGTTTTAAATTGGAAGAGAAGAGATTTAGACTAGATACCAGAAAGACATTCTTTGCTGTGAGGGTGGTGAGACACTGGAACAGGTTGCCCAGGGAAGTTGTGGATGCCCCATCCCTGGAAGTGTTCAAGGCCAGGCTGGATGGGGCTTTGAGCAACCTGGTCTAGTGGAAGGTGTCCCTGCTCATGGGGACAGGGGGGTTGGAACTCAGTGATCTTTAAGGTCCCTTCCAACTCTAACCATTCTATGATTCTACGAATTAAAAATTATCTGTCTTACTGCAGGGCTGCATGATTTTGTTGAAATGAGCACTCTGGGTGAAGATGAGTTGAGAAGCTGGGAACAAGTCCTTTCATCTGTCACTGTTTCCTCTCCTGATGGGGGGAAAATGGCTGTCTGTCCTGCCAAGGTGCTGGAGGAGCTAATTGGTGTCAAGTGTGTGGATGCCATTCACATGGTTGTAGCTGGCGTTTTGAACATGCATCTTGGATAACAGGGAGAGCTGGCGTCTGTGCTCACAGTGGTGCTCCTGAGCTGTCCTACAGCGTGGACTATGTGGTTTAATGGAGGATGCTCATGATGGGAGTGCAGCTTGTGTGGCAGGGAGCGAACCTGGAGATAAACACTGCACATAGCTCAGGCAGTCAGTGGAGACAAACCTGTTGCAAATGGTGGGTGGTAGGGGATGAACCGCCTGATGCATCTTCAGACTTGGCAGGTAGGAAAAATGTGCTGCCTGTATCCCTGTGATCAGCCGGGATGCTATGGGGTGGGATGGATGGGAAGGTCATACTCTCAGCATCCTTATGTGTCAGTGCCTCCTGAAACACCCTAAATGGGACTGTCTGTATAAATCCTTCTCCTCAAGCAGCTGTTGAAGTTGGCAGATACTGATTCTTGTCCTGTGATAGGGATGTATTAATCTTTCAGAAGTGATGACTCAGCCAAGCAATAAAGTTGGTACCCTAACATAGCACAGAGGTCAGGATGGATGGCCTCAGCCCTGTTAATATGAGAGCAGATTATTCTGTGCCTCTTAGAAATGAGTATTTTGGGATGGCAATGGCCACTGTTTCCTCCTCTAGCGTCTCCCCAAGAGGTGTTTGGCAATCTCTGAATGCCTTTGATCAAGGAAGGACGGTGTCAGAGAGCTGGAGGCTGTGACTGTCCCCTGCTTCCACGTCTTCCTGGCAGTGAGCATGAGCTCGTGGCCATCTGAGGGGATGAAAATCCCCGCACAGGTCAGGGGTGACAGAGGGCCACCACCAGGCAGAGAGACCAAGGCACTTCAGTAACCCTGGGGTAGCTGTGCCAAAACATTGGGACATCAGTGAGAACAGTCAGCATCATAATGCGCTTATGTAATGAGGCTAAGCCATATGTATTTGCATAGCTAACTGCTGGACTAATTAGCACAATTAACTTCCTATGTGTTCAACAACAAGGTTATTGGAAAAAATCTACGTTGTGAGGAGAGTGGCTATTTCCAGACGGATTGAAACTGTGGGTCTTAAATGGTTAACTATGGAAGAATTGAATATGCATGGGGAGGGCATGCAAGGGTAAACAGGCAGGTACAAATATGTTTATTTTCAATAACAGTGCAGTTGAGTTCAGTGATTGCCAGTGTAAGTACTGAGGGGTCAGGGACCCAGTGAATGGTCTATGTTTTGGAAGGGTCCTGTTTTGCAGAAATTTCTAGGTTATACTGTAAGGAAGTAAATAAATAAAGATACAGTTTTGTTTTGTTTAAATTCCTCTTGTAAAGAAAAATAGAAGTCGTGTGGAATAAAGCTAGCTTTCATTACTACCCACAATAGGTAGAAAAATAGACCAAACCAATTGGAAAATTCAAACTGATCCACTTATAAAAGACTTGAAAGCAATTGTGTTCTGATGGCTGGGGAAAAATGTATGAGCAAGAATAACCTCACTGTAAACATCTACACAAAATATTGTGACTAAAACTATTGGGACCAAAGAGATGAAATTGGGATGTAAGCTGGAACTGTGTTTTAGAACAACCCAGCAAGAGGTTGACACAGGCTATTAGATTTAAATGTAAATTATTGCTTTTTGTTAGAGAGGTGCTATTCACTTTTTTAATGAGCTGTTGCCTGGATCCTGGACCAGGCAAGGTTGTCCAGTTTCCTGCCAGCACAATTCCATGTTTCAGATCTCTTCTGTTGCAGATTCTATGAACTGATGTGATAACTAATGGTGAAAATGTAGAAATTCTTAGATGGTCTGAGTAGTGGTTACTACATAATCTCTAGCAAAACTTGACCTCACGTTAATCTGTCCTGGAACCAATAAGGATCAGATTCATCTCTGGTGTAAGGAGAGGTTGCCTCCAGCAGAGTTGTGCTCCTGGTGAACGTGACCTTGTATAATAAATCTGTGCTGTAAAATTTAGGATCAAATGGGGCATAATCGCTTCCTTGTCAGATAAATACTCTGATGTTCCCTTTCCTTAGCTGGTTATTTGCAGACTCAGCAGAGATCTCAGTGTCACGTGAGTGAGAAAACATTCAGCTTTACACAGCATTACAGCACAGAGCTCTGGGCTCCATCCAGCCCGGTACGTTGGGTGCCCTGGGAAGGAGGGGAAATCAGCAACGTGGCAGTTTCATGTCACCTGATGTTGAGGTGAGCTAGGGCTTGCATCAGTCCCAAGCAAATGTTGAACAGCATTCGTGCTGCTCTAAGTTTTGTCCAACTATGTTAGGCCCCCTGAGGGTTCCTGGGAAGTGGCATTGGCTTTGTGTCTCATGCTCAGGGACACCCCGTGTCACCCCATGCTGACAGCAAGGTGGGTGAGTGGGCCTAGGAAGGCTTGTTTGACAGCTCCGCTGTGTCGGAGAGATGCCTGTTATGGCAGGGAGTCCACAGGGACTGAGCTAGGGCAGCGTGGAGCGGAGCAGGCAGCACTGGCTGGTGTGTCACCCTGCAATGTGACCTACATGGCAGCCGCAAGAGCGCGGGAGGCAGCCAGGGCATCACAAATGCAAAGTGGGCCCCGTCACATCAGGGACATGGNTGTCAGATAAATACTCTGATGTTCCCTTTCCTTAGCTGGTTATTTGCAGACTCAGCAGAGATCTCAGTGTCACGTGAGTGAGAAAACATTCAGCTTTACACAGCATTACAGCACAGAGCTCTGGGCTCCATCCAGCCCAGTGTGTTGGGTGCCCTGGGAAGGAGGGGAAATCAACGTGGCAGTTTCATGTCACCTGATGTTGAGGTGAGCTAGGGCATGCATCAGTCCCAAGCAAATGTTGAACAGGATTTGTGCTGCTCTAAGTTTTGTCCAACTATGTTAGGCCCCCTGAGGGTTCCTGGGAAGTGGCATTGGCTTTGTGTCTCATGCTCAGGGACACCCCGTGTCACCCCATGCTGACAGCAAGGTGGGTGAGTGGGCCTAGGAAGGCTTGTTTGACAGCTCCGCTGTGTCGGAGAGATGCCTGTTATGGCAGGGAGTCCACAGGGAGTGAGGTAGGGCAGCGTGGAGCGGAGCAGGCAGCACTGCCTGGTGTGTCACCCTGCAATGTGACCTACATGGCAGCCGCGAGAGCGCGGGAGGCAGCCACGGCATCACAAATGCAAAGTGGGCCCCGTCACATCAGGGACATGGAGAGCGCCAGGGCAGGCTGGGGGCACGTTTTACCCTGGTGAAACTGCCACCCTTTGGCAGCAAGCAGCTCCCTGGGGAAGCACTGGTGCTCTCTGCATCCCATCGGTGGAAACCTGCTTCCTTCCCTTGCATCCTCTAAAACTGCCCTGGCATGGCTTTCCTTCACGGCCGGGGACCGCCAGGGCACCCAAACCTCTGCCAGCTGGGAGGAGAGGAGAGCGCGTCCGCCGGAAACTCCCGCACTCCGCGGGACTCCCACCACCAGGATTTAATTCCTGAGCTCTGGGTGCCTGCGGCCCCTTTCCCGGGGGCTGCAGGGGAGGGGGGGGGGACGGACGGACGGACACACGACTGCTGAGCCCCAGCTCTGCACATCACCAGCCAGCGGCACATTGTGCTACGGGGCGGCCGGTGCATGCGCATCGCGGCGGCTGCCGCCGTGGAGGTGGGGAGCCAGGACCACATCGCTGCCTCCCGGCTCCGAGCTGCCAGTTGCTGGTTGCCAAGCAGTTATCATTGTTTCTGTGACGATTGCAGAGGCTGTTGCTAATTGAAGAAGCCCCCACAGAGCATCCTTCTCTCTGCTCCTGCTTCTGCTTTTATTTTAGAGGCTCAAGGGGGAAGACAGCTAGACTAGTGTTTTTTTACATTGCATTTTTATTTATTTCTTTTTGTGGGGGTGGGAAATTTCTCAGCTGGTGATTAAGTGATGGACTAGTTACTCATCCTTATCCCTTTAGTCTTTGTGTGTGTGTGTGCGTGCGTGTATGTCTGAACACACACAGACAAGCTTACACACACACTGTAAAATCCAGTTTGCCACTGCAGTGGGCACAAATAGGTGAGCATGACTACAGCCAAGGAGCAAAATGCATCAGGGAAACAAGCCCAACAACAAGAACAGGTAATGCTTATTTTCCTCAATTTCAAACAAATACAGATTTGCATTGTATAATTCTGTTTCTTGTATTATTATTATTATTTTATTTATTTTATTTTCTCGGTGTGCATTCTTAAAATTGTCAACTGACTTGCCAGTCAGTGGCAGGAGGAAAGTACTGTGTAGCAGGGTTCAAGGTCTGCTTTCTCGATGTGTGTGGAGGCTGGGGGGGGGGGTGGGTGAAGCTGAAATTGTGCTATTTTTGCCAACCTGCACCTCTAACTGAAGGCTCTAGAGGTTTGTTCTGTAACTTCTTCCTTATGTGCATGTCCGGGGGGCAGGATGTTGGGACGGAGGCCCCTTCTCTCTGGAGGAAGGGGGTAAGGCTTTTTAACAGCCCCTCTGCAGATGGATCTAAAATTGCAAAAGTGGGTTTCAGCTCCTTACTTTGTCATGCACTTTCAGGGATTTTTTTTTTTTTTGTCTGAGATTTTCTTGGAGGGACACTTCAGGGTACAGTCTGTGCTCAGGCTGTGCGTGTGAAAGCAGTGATGGGGGGGCAGGGGCAAAAATGAGCTGTAAGTAGGTATAACTCCCATTGACTTTGGGGAAAATTGCAGTGCTTACACCATAGCTGAACTTGGTTCATTTTCTTGCCCTTGGTAGGTGTTGTATGTGTTTCTATAGAGGTAGAAAGTTAAAGACTTAATTTTTTTTTCATTATGCCTGTTTTTTAGAGGATATTTCTATCTTGACTGCACTTACCAGGACAGAATGAAGTCAAAACTTTCCCTGTCAAAAAAGCAGCGGGTGGCAGAAAAAAGGGACATATCCTCAGCTGTAAAGGATAGGCATAGTTAGAGAGTGGTGGAATAATGGAAAGACAGTTGTGATTTCTGAGCTCCAGCTGGGGGTGGCAAAGGTTCCTGGGCTCCTGGTGCACTGGCAGATCAGCAGCTCCATCCTCCTTGGCACCAGCTTCCCCTCCTTGTGCTCGGCCCCGTGCCTGGGGGGACCACGGAGGAGCCTGTACGCTCCAGTTCTTCGATTTTCCTCGTCTCCTTAAGACATTGGAAGTTCACTGCTTTAATCTTCGGTTAGGACAGCATGGGAGGATAATTTAAACAGATCTCTCAGGGCACAAATTAATTCTTAAAATAGTTCTTCCCGGCTTGATAGGCTGACAGCCTCACACGTTGTTTTTCTTTTTTTTTTTTCTTTGTGCTTTATTTTAAGGAATTGGGGAAGGGAAAAGCATGGGAAGACACTAGGCACCACAAGTAGCATCATATAATCTGCATTTTCAGAGTGACATTTTACTAATGGCCAAAACAGGCTCAACTGTTCAGTTAAAACAAGAAGAAAACAACTTTGATAGTGAGGGTAAAGAAACTGTGCCTTCATCTAACCTTACATCTGTAGGGCTTCTCTGCTTTGCTCTCCATTGCTTTTGGAATATGTATTTTTTTTTTTTCACTGTTTGCTGCAGATTAAAATTAGTGTAGCTGTGTTTCTGGAGGAAGGGCAGGTGCGTATATATAAGTGCCTTTTCTGAACAAAGAGAGCTGTGGAGCTGTCCCCTCCTCCTCCTCAGAGCTGTGTACAAGTGTCAGGGTTTTGTAAGTCAAGAAGTATAAGTCGGTTGCCTTGCATAAAAGAACATTATTTTTGTTTCAAGTAGCATTACCTACCTAATGCCATTTTGCTACTGGTATGCCACGTCCCTGCTACTTCTCTCTTGCCATATGAAGTATAAAATGCCCAGAATCGGTCTTTGGTATTATGCAGAGTCTTGATTGAGTATATTCTATAACTGATTGAGTTGCAATTATACCCATATGGTATGTTTAAATATTCTGAAAGTACACGCACTCTCAGCTCTGCCCGAGTGTGAGCATGAAACAGAAATATCAGGCATATATAAATATCAATGATATTGATGAATATTAATGTCTGAGTCTGTAAGCAACTTTGCTCATTCCCATAATTATTTTTTTTTCTTTTCACAATACATTATTAGTAAAATGGCCTGACAGCGTGGGGTCAAATCCAATCTGTGTCCCTTGATTTGAGTGCACTTTTATCTTTTAACACCAAACACAGATCTAAACCTTTATCTTATTTAAAATAGTTCATAACTGAGAAAAGGCTCTATACAAATTCTATTTCTAGCTGAAATTCTATTTCCAGGCTTGTGCATATCAAGAATTGCTTAGACTTTTTTTTTGTGCTTAAAACTGATCAAGAAACTGAAAATCGTAGCTGGGAGACAACTGAAGGCAAAGTGCTAGTCTTTGCTAGTCTGTCTGTAGAGGACTGAGTGTTTTTCAGAAGCAGCTGCTGCTGTCATAAGAGATTGTGACTGCCCCTTTTCTCTGTTCCTTGCTGTGACATTCCCTGGTTCCAGAGGCAGACAAGTGACACAGTTGGCTTAAGTCTATGCTGTCTCCTACCACACTAACCCAAACAGAAGCTGGGCACGAAAAGATGCTGCAGGAACAGGGTGGGAAAAGTTTGAAAACATCTGCAGATGCTTTGCAGGCATAAATTTAGAAATTTAATTCAGACCCTTGTGTCTGTATGCAAATGAAGGCATGTGCTGTCTTGAGATTTAGGACCATTATAATAATTAGAAAATGATTGGGCTGTGGAGATAAGCAATGCACTGCCTCACCTGCTTGAAGCCAGGCAATAAGCATCCCTTTCTTCCCTTTGCTGATTAGAAATGTTTCTATAGAGTTTCTTTCTGATAAGCGATGTTGCTCACCTCCATGCCAGTTAAACCCTTCAGAATTTCAGTCCTTTATCTCTTTGTGTATCTATTTCACGTGTCTGAACTTTTAAGTCTTTTGGGCGCGATGTACCAAAAACATTCTGTAAGTGGTATGTAATACTTTCTCTTACTGTCAAGTTGTGATTGCTCGATCAAGATGTAAGTTGAATGCAGTCGCCTCTGTAGGCTTAGGTGCTTTTGACACAGCTATGGTTTCTTGTTCAAATGGTTGGAGTTGGATACCATGCAGTATTCAATGACAGCAGTTGGTTTTCTGGTAGAGCCAATGCTCAGAAGCCTGCAGAAAAGCCTGCAGACACTAATAGACTTGGGATCTGGCTCAAGAGGACCAGTGAATCTTGTTTACTGTCTTGGGGATTGTTAGCTGCATGTGTGAATATAGCATTAAACCCACTTTTCTATTAAAAAAGGAGAAGAAAATAACAACAACGGGTCAAATACTGGGTCAGTGTTTGGTAATTTACACTGGCTGAAGATTCTTGTGTTTTAACATGAACCTGTACATTTGTTAACTTAGCTTAGCCCCATTCTTGTTACTCTTAATGGCCTTTGGGAGCACAAACAGCTCTACAGCCATACATTAAAATATGGAGGTTCATTTTTATGAAAATGTGATAATATGCATAACGATAAAATGACACTTCTAAGTATTTTAAAAATGAGTCAGCATATCAAGGATAACAGGATCACAGATTATCAGAGAACACCTTTTATAAAACATATTTAAAGGGTCGATTGGTTAATTGGGTACTCAAACACTTAGAATAAATGATTGCTCCCATTTCTTCTGCTGTATAGAGAAGAACTGTCATGGACTTACAGGGAGCAAGATCGTGCTCTAAAATGTGCTCATGTCCTAGACAAGGTTGTTAATGATTGTTTGCTTGCAGCTCTATGTAAAAGACCAAAAATTAAGTGAGGAGGCAACATAGCTTGAGGGCTGCCTTTTATTGAAGTGGGCTCCGTGGAGGAGTGGATTCAGATCAATGGAACAGTTCTGCCTATTAGCTATCATTAAGGTAATCAATTTCAAATTTTACAGAACAGGTGGAATTCCACATAATAGATGTCTTTGATAGGAGAGTGAACACATTTAATTCAGAAAACCTAGGCCAGACTCAGGAATAACATGATGGAAAGATTAATATTTCATGCTCCTAATGTTCCCCTGCCATTCTGTACTTGACAGAAATAGCCTGTAGTATGTTGAAGAGTAAGGTTGGCCTGTCTAATATACTATGCTGAAATGTGCCTTTGAGTAAGTTTATCCAAATGAGAAAAAAAGGATGAAATTCAGGTGCATTATGCAGGCTTTTCCCCTACATATTTATAATCCAGGTAAATCTGGGATTCCCGTAATGGGGGGTATCAATCCCCGTGTGCCCTGCTGTCTTTTTCAGGATTATAAGTGTCCTCAACCATTGTGAGCTGAGTCCTATGCTGTTACTTCATTCCCAGAGTAGTTAAACTGGGTGTGCTTACATTGGGAAGTCATGTGGACCCACCCCATGAGGGTGAGAGATGGTATTGAGGTCCAGAATACACATTTTGGATATGGGGTTATTTCAAACCAGTTCCAGAGTGGTGTGAATGTTCATTAGCAGTTCAACAGCATCATTTAGCTTCATTTGAAAGGAAGACGTTTTTTGTGCTCTAAAGCCACTATAAAAATAAGTTAGAGCATGATAGATAAGTACAACTGAGAGATTTGGTCAGTAGTGCAATTCTGGTACTTTTGTTCAATTCAGATGTGCTCCATGTGTCTTTAGCAGGGGTGGGATACAGGGTTAAATGTAACTTCATGTAAGGTATGTTCCTATACCTGAAGATATCTTTACATGTTTGGTTTCGTGTTTTTGTTTTGTTTTGCTTTTTTCCTCATGAGGTGTGACTTGAAATCATTCCAGATCTGCTGTGCTTACCTGAGGGCTGTCCAGCAAATCATCATCCCTGGGTGCCAGATGTTTTGGTTAGTTCAACATGCTTTACCTGCAACAATCCTGATTCTCTGTGACACTACAGCCTCCTCACATCATGTGCACAATACCAATTGGCTTCAAAGAGTCACATTATACACAGGCTGTAGTGTACAGCAGGTTCAGACACATTTTGTAAGTTGTAAACTTTATCTGTCAAAATAGAGAAGAGACCTTGCCCTTTTATTTGTCAGTACCGTCCCTGGTGTATGCTAGACCACAAAGAGCCACTACTGAGTTTTCTTAGCGAGGTTTGAGGCTGTGCCTCAGGTTGTAACTTTGTGTTCAGAAACAGAACGAGCTTTGAATGTGTTACAAGGAAGCCCTGATTTTTGATGTCATGAGGTCACACAATCAGACTCCCCACTGCAGCACCCCAGTGGCATAAAATCCACACAGAGGAATTGAGGACCACTGAGACATATCTCTGCGGTGCCCAGATTCGGCAGAGGGCTGAAAGGAGCTTGGCCTGGAGCTGTTGAACAGGTGGGAGTGAGTCTCCTAGGAGATGATCTTATTTAGTGTGTTATCTCAGTCACTTGTGATAGCAGAGCTCCTATGTTCTTGGCTGGAGTTGAAAACTGTCATATCTGAAAGGTGAGTCCTTGCTTGTGAGAATACCTCATCCCTTGCTGACTTGCTGCAGTATTTTGGCTCTGATTACTACAGCTGTGCAGAAATCAGGGAGCAATGTCCACTTTTGGAAGGTGTCTGCCAAAGAGAAGGGAAAAGGGAAAAACCTGACTCTGATTTGCATAGAAAACAAAAGGTTTGTTTGGGTTTTTTTAGTTTTAATGGATCTGTTTAGTGTTAGCTGTTTAAGTGCATAATTTTTTAAAAATAAAACCATTGATATGAGATAATACTTTTTTTCTTGATAACAGCTCTGTAAATTATATATCTTATTGTAGACCCAACACAGACTTTCTCCAGGAAGTCAGAGAGAACATTTCTTTCATTCTGTTAATAGATCTGATCTATTTCTCAAGAGATTAAATTTCTGTAATAGCACTCGTGAGAACACTGTATTCAAGAACATGAAATTGCATCAAACTGGAAGTCTTTTCAAGCTGTTAATTTGCCATGAGGAATGCAGGCAGCTAAGCGATGGGGAGGGAGAGACTGAGGTGGAAAGGAGCATGTTTGGTGTAAAACTGAAGTGTCAAAAGGAGAAGGCTGTAGAAAAGCTTCTTAGTGTTCAGTACTGAAATGGAAGTGCTTCTGGAAGGCCTCAGATGTGTCAAGGCTGCATTAGATGGTGATCTAGGCACACAGCTTCTAAGAGTTGGCATACTTCTGTAGGATGCTGCTTGAGACTGTGTATGCTTGACAATCTGGCTATAACTTGACACTCAAGTGGGATGTGCTCTGCAACTTGTCCTTGGGACAGTGTTTGTTGACTGCTGCTCCCTCCACTCCTTGTGTTGCAGTCTTCCTCATTACATCTTTCTTTTGTTGTTGGAATCAAGCAAGAATAATTTGTCTCTGAAGTTCACCAGTTACTTAAGGGTTGTGAGACTGTGTTTGAACCCCACAAGAAAAAAAGGAGTTAGATTTATTTATTTTTTAACTCTTGTATTAGAGCATCTGGCTCTTCATTCCAGTTGTGGTCCATTAGCAGTGCTATGCATTGCTACAGTCATTTCATGAACAATGGATTCATGAACCTGCTTTCAGTTCTTATGCCTTTTATTCTGCTTCTTTGTGATCTTTATCATGCATTAAGCCATGGTGAATCGTGATCACTTTGGATGATGTAGGTAGCACTCTTTAGATGATGTGAAGTATGGTAATATCTATTATTTATGTAGTTTATTTTGTATGTTTTGCATTCAAGTTTTTTGTTCTTTTGTCCTTTCCGTTTTCTACCCTTTCATCCTTTCTTTTGTCCTTCTGTCTGTCCTTCTTTGATTCTTAAGTTGGATTTTAAATAAGTGAAATAGATTCAGAGCAAGGAGAGTGTGTGCAGCAACAGAACATGAAAGCTGAGAGCACCCCTTCTCCAAAGGACTGCTGCTGATGTCAAGAACTAAGTGCAGAAGTGAGAGAAGGACATTGAGCAAGTTTTCAAAACCTTTGTTAAACAGAAATTTGGAGAGGGATCAATATTTGAAATCGATGAAGGTGATCAAGAATTAATTTCTGATTTAAAAGCAATGTTTGAGTGTGATTATCAGGTGGCTTTGCATGATGGTTCAGTACTTGGAGTGTGGAACTTCGTGCTTCTTGTGCTACAGAATTTTATTGTGGCTTTGAGAAAGCATTAGACATAGGTCCTTGGTCACAGTCAGCAGCTACTCTTCTCCTGAGGTAGTCCATTGTCCTCTTAAGTTGGAAAACAAAAAGACCTGGGGGTTTTCTGAGGATGAAATATGAGGTTCTGAGATACTGTTGTAACTCAGACTGCACAAGTAAGTACCCGAGATATCAGAGAGATAGCCTCCTTGACATCTAGAGACTGTAGGGAAAGGGTCATAGGAGAAAAACTAAAAGTTAAAACTCATTCTGAAGACTTAGATATGAATAAGAATTTCAGCAGAAAAAGATCAAGATAAAGGTAAATCCTGGCAGGACTTCAGATAGTTATAAGCAAACTTGCAAATGAGAGAGAGAGAAAATGCATAGAATTTTTGGATTTTATCTGATTTTGGGAATGTGAAGCAATTTTAGAGTTTGAGGTATGACAGAGATATATCTTTCAGCTCTCTGTTGCATAATGCAGAAAGACATTTTCTGAGAAGGAGTAATTCAGTTTTTTTCAGTAGGAATACAGCAGTATAATTAGGAGACGTAGAGTTGAAATGGAAAAGTAAATGTGGGGATGACAAGCCAGGGATATGTGTGGTCAAGGGTAAAACCAAAACCTTTCAGAAGCTGAAGTTTGGTGCCCAGGAAGTTGATGGAGGGCATCTTCCTGAAAGTCAGGATGAGGCTATGAGCCAAGGCTGAAGCCCAGACCTGGTACTTGCAGAGCGAAAGCCCTGACAAAAGTTATAGGAGCTGTGGAGAGAGCTCTCAAGCATGATGGAAGAGGACATGGCTCTTCCCACCACCATTGGTGAAAATCTTCCACAGATCCAGGAAAATGAGAGGAGAAGATGAGCAGGCTAAAGAGTAGCTGTTTGGAGGAGTTATGGAAATTACAGAGAAGGATGACTGGATTTGGTGGAGAAAGAGGCTTGTGGAGGATGAAGCTTCAGATAGGCAGCTGGTTCATAAGGAAGCAGGGAGCACATGGCAGCACCCTTCCCTGTCCCACAGAGAGGTGGCAGCAGGAAGGAGGAAGATCAGCTGTGACCCTGTTGTACAGGGTTATGGTTAGGGTGATGGCCCTCTGTACAACCACCAAGCTGTACAGAGCAGCAATGACATTTATCTTTCCCAGGAATGCGTTTAGTGGAGGCTCTTAGCAGGAGGGCTCGAAGTGAGAGACAGTGACTGCTCCTCAGGGAGCATGTGGGTGATGTGGTGGCACCATCAGAGGAATAAGGTGCATAGTGAGGACTAGCTGCAAGCCTTGTGTGATGATCATGTACAAAGGATAAACTAGTTTTGTTAGAACTGGCATGGAATGGGATGGAGAGAGTTGGTCGAGAGGGGATTGTGGTGAATCACCGAGAGAGCAGGAATGTCTAGACACTGTCTCTCTGCTGCTGCCTCAAACTCGGCATGTCCCTTACAGCTCTTTGGTGTGGGCATCAGCACCAGCACCATCCCTGTGTGGGAAAGCCTCATGACCTTGGTGCATCCACGTTCCTGGGTGTGAATACACAAGTGTAGGCTGAGTGGGGAATCAAGCCCTGAGTATGTCTCATGGTGAAGGAGGATGAGACAACACTGAAGCACTTAAAAAAAGTTAAACTGAGCTTACATATGAAATACTTGTGCAAAAATTTGTTAGGGGAAGAGGGAGAGTTTAAGTGAATAGTAAAACCAAGCAAATCTCAAGGCTGTACTGTTGGCTGGGGTATTTTTTTAACCCTTGAGTTTACTTCCTTATCTTTGCCATTCAAAAAGCAAATGGCTGTTGCTTTTATTGTTTATAAAGACTAAAAAGAGGTAAAAATAAATTTTACATAAAGATTTGCAATGCTTTGACTAAAGTAGTTTATATTCCTGCTTAACTGCTGCTGAGCTTGAAATTGGAGAGATAATAAGCCTTCATCTGAAGCAATTAGTCTGCACTTTTTGACTCCATTACCTTAGCTATGTCTGTAGCTGAACAGTTACATGCAGATATTTAAGGCTTAGTTGTAGTATATTATTGTCAAAAGCGAAATCACAACTTAGACATTAATTTATTGTGAATTTAGTCTGTTCCAGATACCGTAATAAATAGGTAATTGACTGGGGGTGAATGTATACAGTGCCTATTATATGGAATGCATTTTGGGCCTTTTAGCTTAATCAGACACTGTGACCAACCTCTCAACTCTTTTTGTGTAGGGTTTAAAGGGGTCTGATACTTAATCTTAATGTGGTTGTAGTAATTAATGAATGGTACATTAAGTTGTAACCAGCTTGAAGTATGCTGACAGCCTTGCACTTTTATCTTTCTGTTTTCATGGCCAGGAGCAAACAGGTTATTTTCAAATACATATGCAGCATTTTGTGACTACTGGTAGAGAGAAATGCAGAGATGTGTAGCGAAAACATAGTGCAACTTCGTGCCTCTTCTTTCTCTCATTTTAATATGGACTAAGTCATGGGTTTTTAATTGTACAAAACAGATTATGGCAAAGCAGATGATAAAGCTTGAAGGGTGCAGTACACAAAAGCTTCAGGCTTTTTATTATTCTGAGATACAGTGGTACTAGATAAAATGGAGAAATTACTCATGGTGGAGAAGGGTAATGAAACTTCTTTTCTTTTTTTTTCCCTAATTTTAAGATTCTGTAGATGCCATTGCACTGAGTGTAGTAAGCATTGATTGCTCCTCATAGCAGGAAATTTGTATCAAAACTTTCATCTACTTAAGAAATCCTGGCACTTCACAGTTTAGTAGAATTTAAGAATACTAGCAGCCTTCTTTTTTATACTTTTCATGTTGCAGTCTCTTTGGAAAAGTTAATTTACAAACGGTGCTGAGAATGCTGATCCATTGAACCTAATGGGTATTTGAGATTAATCTTTATGAGTTTAATCATTGGAGGCTTCAGTTGCACGAAATTGAATTATTTTCCATGGCTTTTTCCTCGTAAGGTATAATACATGGTTTTATATGGATTATATTGATGCTTGACTTTGCTGTTGCAAGTTATGCTATAATTAGAAGTTTTGTTCCAACAAAACCAGCCAGATAAAACAAAGAGCAGTTGTGAATGTGTGGGACAGCAAAATCCAAGGAGAAATTGATTGAAATAGCCCTGGAAAGTACCTAGCGCATAAGGTTTATGCATTAGTAAAATGTATGATTAGAAAATGTTTTGACTTTTAAGTTCTCTATTGCTCAAAAAGGTATCTCTTGGTAGGACTAGATACTTCAGTTACTGCTCATCTGAACAGAAATATTATCTTCCTGTAAAGTCTTTAAGGTTGATAGTAAATAGACAATGTCTTCATTGGGTTTTATTCCTTGTTTACATCCTGGGCTTTCTAATGCCCTTCTGGGAGAATTGGAGATTGTTGTTATCTCCTTGGCATCTTTCACTCAATTGCGTTGAGGAATTCAGCATTGATACCAGGCTGCATGTTGGCAGAGTATCTCCATTTAAAATGGAGAACTTTTAAGGAATTCTGGAAAGTGCATGTATCTGAAATATGATGAGATGTTTGGAGAGAGTGGTCAAATTGAGAATAAATTGATTGCCTTCATCAAGCCTTGAGCTGGCCTCTGTGCTATCTTTCACTACTCTGAAAGCCCTTATATGGAAAACTGAGGCTTTAAATCAACAAGAGCAACAAACTTGTAACTAACAGTTTTATTCCAACTGGACCACTTTGTTTTCGTGTTGCTTTTTATGACAGAAAAAGCTAAATATCGTAAATGGCTCCTCTTTGTACAGTTTTGTCATGATGGGGAGAAATGCTTCTTTCAGAAGTCAAATTTCTCTTAGGTCCTCGGAGGAGTGAACTCTGATGGAGCTCTGTCTGAGAATGGACTTCAGAACTAGGACCACAATATAAATCAGGCCATGTTTACATGCTGGAATAAGATTGCAGGCCTGGTCTCCTCATCATTTGTTTCAGGAGATTTATTTTAGCACCCTTTGGCCCCCATCCTCCCGTTTGTGAGGAAATACTGTTCACGCTGGTCTTCTCCTGACCTTGAGGTGGAAGGTGACTAGAATGCACTTGGGGACTAAGTAGGTCCACAGGTCACTCCATACTAAATGGTGTTTTTCCTATAAATTCCTGTAGGTTCCTGTAGCGATTTTTTGTTGTTGTTGTTCCAGCAATACAAACAGCCGCTGTCTCAGGCCTAGGCCCAAATTTTAAGTCTTCATTATTTACCTTGATGTAAATTAGTGCTGTTTGAAATAATGATGTGATTTTTTTTTTTCCTGTAAAATGCAGTTTACCCATGCAGGGATATTCCTGCCAAATCACCTGATTAAAAGTATTTTGAAGAAACCTTTTGAATCTCCATGGGGAACATATTTGGACGATAAACTTAAGTTTACTTAGGAATTTATGTGCATCTACATTAAAATGGAAAAACAAAAAAGACTGGAACTGAAATTTGATGGGAATGGGAGTTACCAAACCGAAAAATTCTCATTGTTCTAAAAATTGTTTCTGCTGCCAAAATATGTGATAAGCTTCTGGTTTTATTCTTGAGGGTTTAAAATATCTGAAAAGTGAAACTTTTTGTCCCAATTTGTGATACAACTGGAGTTAATTGCACCCCTCAATTAATATCAGAAAGCTTTTCCCCATCTTGCTCTAGGAAAGAAAAGAGGGCTTGGGCTTGGCTGGTTGCTACTTCTGTAATAAAACATTCTGGAAATAGTGTTTTATGTACACAAAGATATGAAGTAATTGAGCTCAACAGGCCATGTAAAATACACATGAGAAATAACGTATGTACTTGAGGCTAAAAATATAAGCTTAAATGAATCCTAGTGGGATGCTCGGTGCTCATGCTACTTCTAGTCCTCTCACTGAAACTAGAGCTTATTTCTCTTTGCTTTTGTTTCCCAGATAGCTTCTTTTTCATCTTTTTCTTGACCTCTATGGAAAAGTTTGAGCAAGAATCAATTCTTTCTTCAGCTAAGTTGCTGTGGCACAGGCTACCGTAATACACAAATTGTGTGTAATCCTTCAGAGATGAACAGATGTGCTAGAGGTTTTGGGGAAGCAGTTAATGAGAGATTATAACAAAGCTATACAAGTGTGCTCTTTCTCTGGGGAGTCACTCTACAAGGGAACAGTGATATACATTTTTCAAACCACGTTCCGTATTATGTTTCTTTCTGTTTTATCCATGCTCTCGTGGTTTTGGTCACAAATGGCTATGGGTTGCCAGACACACAGCTTCCAATATCCACTGAACCTATGTTTTGTCTTTCCTTGGCCCATTTCACAAGTAAATGCTTTGTGTCAAAGAGAAACTGTTTCTGTGAGGAAAAAGAAATTAACTTGTTGCCAGCTATTCACCAAATACTGTTTGTACTTTTACGTGTGGTTGGCTGCTCGTCAGGTGTAATGCGTGTCTTTTATTTATTTTTATTGCTGAAACTGATGAAAAAACAAGAGATGACAGTTGCTCTGAGGAGACTGAGTTTAGATGACACTCAAATGTTTATACTTCATTACTTTTCATTATCTTGACAGTTTCCATAGAGTTTCTTTCCATCATATAAGTCTTCAATCACCAAATGAAGATTAGTCCATGGCCCCAAGCCAAAAAACTGTTGAACAGTACTTTTTATATCAACATGGATAATAAAACTAACTCAAGGAGATGTCAAATTTAGTTAAAGGTTTCTTCAAGACTGGTTGTGTTGGCAGTGTGTAAAAGTGAGGACCTGAGTCTGTCTGGAAAAAAAGGGTGGCCTTGACTTGTCCAGTTATGCTAATTGTCTTTGCAAATGTCACCTATCACTGCATTTTCCTTTTGCTTTCATATCCCAAGAGGGAGGAGAGACTGCACAAAAACACCCCATGTTTTAAAGCAGACCATTAGCTTAAGCAAACAGACCAATAAAATCATTGATGTCTGCTTTGTGAAATTCCAGTGAGCAAGAGAAGGCTAAGAGCTTTCTTAAAAAAAGAGAAAATCCACCTGTAACTCTTTCTTCCCTTAAATCCATAATTCCTGCAGGCAAGATTTTTTTGCAGCAGTAGTTGCTGCTGTTGCTGGTCTCTCTGAATCCCTCCATCCCCACCCGGGAGGTGATTTGTAAAGGGAAGGAACTGCTTCCCGCAGCCCGGCTGTGGCGTTCATCCTCCCGGCGCCTCGGTTGCAGCGTTCCCTGACACCGCCGCAGAGGCAGATGGCTGAGGGTGACACTGAAGGCTCCCCTCCATTTTTAGCAGCAGATTTCACTGCCTGCTAGCCATTTACTCTTTTTATCAGTTGGGCAACGCTTCAAATTTTGGCCACATATTCAGTTTTTAAAAAGCTGAGGTAGCTACTGAGTATTTATATTTTTTTTTTTTTTAGAGCATTTGGGACAAATATCCTCTGGAGTTTTGACTGGGTAATGCTACTGAAAGATGTGATCCTGTTTGTTGTGAAACGCGCTCTGCAGGCATCAAAAACTACTGAACAAGCTGCAGAGTATTATTTAGATCACTGGGATTTGGCAGGAGATGACCAGTTAACAGGAAAAGCCAGGAAGAAAATCAAATAGCTGTGGGAGATGTTGAAAGTAACAGATGAGAAGAGGTTGCTTGCAGAATTTTGATTCTACACAATAAATTATTGCTGGCAAATTGAACTGCTGCCTGCTTTTCAGTGACATTAGAGAGCTGGAAATAATGTATACTTTGGCCAGGCAATCATCTACTGTCTTTTATTGACAGGCAAGTAAAACCTGAATGGGGAAAAAGACTAAATAATCATTACTTTATGTAGTCTGTACCAGCATGATACAGTTTTGACATTTGACTCCTAATGTGCAGTGTTCATTTAAATTAAGTTTGCGATTTTTGGTGTAAGATCCAGGAATAAAACGTGCAAATACTTGGGGATGTTTTACTGGAGCCTAACGGAGTTAGACGTCCGAGTCCAACCAAAAATGACAGTCTCAAATGTTTTAGCTTTCTGTATGCCACATAGTTGGTAAATAATGCCCAGGGGGGAAATTGTTGAGTCGTGATAAATTGTTGAGCATCCAAAAGCTATTGTTGGTCTCACTGGGGACCGCTGAAAGCTCAGTGCTCTTGAAAATCCAGCCAATTATGTAGGTGCTTATGCACCAGCTTTGAAGGCTCACTTTTCTTGCGTATTAAATAGGATGTTTTTTAAAAGCTTTCTGCTGTTATTGGCCATTTATTTTTCCCTCTGTTTTCTTCTGAAAACACCTGAAAAGGTAGCACTCCTGAAACAAACATATTAGAACTGCTGTGTAGTCAAATTATAACATTCCATTCCGGGAAACTGAGGGTGGTTTGCTGGTCAGTATTGAGAAGGAAAAGGGAGCAGTTTGTCAGATACTAGGGCGTTAGATAATCCTGTTCAGTTTTGTCTTTTTCTTTGCATCCAAGAGATAGTAATGGAACTGAATTGCCATTTTAGTGATAGAATATAGTTGGGTTTCTTTTTTAATTGGAATGTAACAGATTCTGAAAGACCTCAGGACAGGAAATGCTCTAAAATAGCTATTTATACTATTGATGATAATGAAATGTAATTATAGGGTTATGTTTTTTAAATATAGTCTCCTTCAGAAAGGTGTGTGTTGTTAAACTGGCACTTTCCACATGTAATAATAATACCTAATGCATTCTTTGTGCTTTATATCTTCAAATTGCCTTTAGAAATAATCTTTCTGACATGTCAGTGATGTAGGTAAACTGTACTACCCACATGTGGCAGAAAGAGAAGCTTAATACAACAATGAAGGGACTTGCCCAGGGCTAAATTGCTCCTGCATTTCAGTCTCTGAGCCCATGTGATGAAACTTTATTCCATGCTGTGGGGACTATTGGTTTGGGTCAGTGCTCTCTTTAAGCAGTTTGTTGCAAGGTGTAGACATGTGTGACATTTTGCAGATGTAAACAAGGATTCATTCATTCAATTACTCAGGTTTTGGTTCTTTTAAATAAGATCAGATACCCTTGGGTCTTTGGATCTCTGTGGGCACTTGTAGAGATTTGTCAGCAGTTTAAAGGAACTCCTACTAAACCAGACTCTAACAAGTAACTGGGTATCAACACTCTGGCAGTAACGCTTGTGCACACCATGGTTATACGTGTTCATGCATACATGTACACATACACTGACATACAACCCTACCACAAAAATCATTCAATGAATCCTTGTGCCTGCCAGCACCCATTGAACTCTGAACCTGGGAGCAAGAAATCACTGCTTTAAGGCTAAGATGCTTCCAGAAAGGTGTTGGGCAGTGTCTCTCCCCTTTGAGAGGCAGCATTTTCCAGCTCCCACTGGATTTCTACTGGCGTAAGTAATAACTGACTTGGGAAAAAAAAAATCAGACTGGTACACCACTTGAAAAATGTCTCATCTCTAGAGGGAAGAATAGTGCTCTTCATCTGCATATGGCTTTAAATTTGAAGCGGTTTGTTGTGTGTTTTTGAAGGAAGAATTATTTCATGATATATGCTGGTTTGTGTCAAAAATTATGTAAGAGCTGTGGGTGAATCCTTTGCAGTGACAGGAGAAAATGAGCCCCAGAACTGCCTCTTGGGTGCACTGATATAACCTTCTCCCATTTCAGAGTGCCTCACAACTGTTAATGAATTTAACCTCAGTGGCAGGGATGCTGGCATAGCTTATGAAGCCTGAACAGACCATCTTGGTTACCTGTTTAATCTTCTTACCTATCACAGGCTGCACAGTTACCTTTAATTCGTGCTTCCCCTTTTCACAGAGAGGATGGAGGCACAAAGACATGATCCAGCGATGTTTCAGACACAATGCTTAACTCTTGCTTCCCAAGTCTTCAATGCTTTCACCACCAACTAGCCTTGCTCCTAGAAAATTCACTATCTCCTGTCCTCACCTGGCAGTGACAGCAGTATTTTATTACCTGCAAATATCTTTGATTCCCTTGATGGGCAAAATGCGTGTCATTCCATAGTGGGCAAATAGCAACGGCATGAGGGATGTGTGAACAGGGCTGCTTTTAGGTGTCCTACTAGACCTATAGTTCTGTAGTCAGTTTCCCACTGACCTGGGAAAAAGATATATGATGAGATTTTCAGGAGAATTCCTTAAATTTTCTGGTTCTCATAGCATGGCAAAGCAACTGTATTTGCAGTTAAGTTCCAACTAATGAGGACACAGAAGGCCTAGAGAAAGTGTGGAGGCTGGAGGAAAGAGAGCCTTCCCTTGGAAATAGATGTAGCAGCGTGTTAAAAATATATATGTGGAGAAGAGAAGAAATCACTAGTGAAATAAATCATCCTCCTCCTGTATTTCCTGTTTTCTGGCAATTCTGCATCTGAAATTATAGATAGTTTCTGTCCTGAAATTCTCCAGCTGGGCTTTCCCCTTCGTGTGGCTCTAGCAGTGTTAGTGACATTGATCTGGCTAGTCCTGCATTTTCCAAAAGACAAGGATTCTGGTAATCGGTTGACTGCAATAAATGCTATTTTCAAGAAATATTTTCCACTTAAGAAAGATAGTAATTTGCCTCTAATTTCAAATTACTCTCCTTCTTTCAGCTTAATAGTTAAATTGTAAATGTATTTATAATACATATGCTTTTGGCTGTTTGACTAACTTTGACTCCTTTGTAAACGTTCCAAATATGAAAAAGTACCCAATATATTCCTTTAATTTTCATTGAATCCATGTATTATCAAGCAATGCATACAAATATGAACACATAAATGGGCATACTCACCCACCCAAAGCCAACCTCTCATATCCAAAGAAACAACCAAAGTCTTGAACCAAATGGTAGGAAATTTGAAAAAAAAAAAAAAAAAATTTCACATGTCTAATTTAAGGGTTTTCAGCAAAGCAGTCTTTGATATTAGGGTGAATTATTGGAGAGTATGATTTTGGAGTGTAATAATGATGAGTTTCCTATGTAGGGCTTGGGTTCAGTTGTTGGAGGGACCAGAAGGGGTGTAGGGAAAAAGAAAGATAGTCTGGTGGCTGAGAAGGTTAAATGCTATCATGGGACTCCTTGTGCTGTAATTTCTATCTGATGCTGAGTGGTCTTCCAGACAGTTTTTTTACAGGTTCCATAGTTCTTGTTTGTCCTATTTTTTTCCCCAAAGCTCAGCTGGATGTAGTTGCTCAGTAAAACTCTGGTTTCTAAAGCAATTTTTTTTTTTTTTTCCCCTGGCTTTCAGAAGTGCTGGACATTTCTACCTGCAACTGAACTAGATAGGAGCTATACCCAACTATATAAAGTTATGATAATTACTCTGGAAAAAATCTGATCTCAGGCATCTGAAATTGGACATCCTAAATTAGCAAAATGTTTGACCTTAATCATTCTCTGACTCGGCTCCCCATCCTTGCAATGGGATAATATCTTCCCTTGACCACCTAGAGGTGCTGATGAATATTTGAAGCGCTCACATATTGTAGCGATGAGCTCCATAGAAACTGCTATGACAGAATTGATAGCTCTGCCTTTAAAGCTGGCTGGGATTGTGTGCTGCAAATAAGTCCACATGCACAACGGTGAGGATCAAATGAAAAATTGAAAAGGCCTCATTACATGTGAGTACCAGCCACTTGGTGCAACATCTGAGGCAGCTGAGAGTGTGTAGGATATGTAATTAGACCCTATCACAGTACATGCACACAAGGGGCTGAATTATAGCTTGTGGACCTTGAGGCTTAAGTCTGACATTCCCCAATTTACTGTTTGCGTGTGAACCTTAACCTTAAGGTAGATTTCGTCTGTTATTGTTGAATACGGGTGAGATTTTTCAAAAGCACTTGGCTCTGTCCTGTCTCTGTTGCCAGTAAAGATAACAGGATGTTATGGATGACTTCAGTGGGAGAAGAGTTAGGCTGCTGTTGAGTACTTTCAGGTCACAAACCATGTTTTATGTTGCAAATTGTCTGAAAAATATACTGGGAAAAAAATACTTGAACTCAGTGAAGCTCTTGTCATTCCTAAGGGCTGTTAGCTTTCTCTATTAAGAACAACCTTGTATGTGAGATGCTAAAATTAGGTACTGGCAGCGTTTATTGTTGTTTGCTAGTGCATAACATGAGTATGCACAATTTCTCTTATTAACCTTGAATGCAGAATTCCATTGACCTGATTCTGAACATCAGAAACATTGAGGTAACCTACAGAGGCTTTTATGTGACATTCACTGAGTGGTATTTAAATGACCCAGAGTCAAGTTTTAGTATTATTTGTATTACAGCAAGCATCAGAGATCAAAACCCTAATGTGTCATGTTCTTTATCAGACACTGTCACGAAGATCTGGCAGTTTAAGTTGACATATCTTATTCCTGTTTTACATGCAGAGGAGAAAGAATCTGGCCTGCAGGAAGCTGAACTTGTTTTTCATTTGCTGAAGATGAGGAGAGACTTCCTCAAAGTCAGACACAAAAATCTGTAGTAGAATCAGTACCAGAATCCAGAGCTGTTGGGTCAGAACTGTAATTTTAGCAGCATTAATTCACTTATCTGCTCCTTTGCAGATACAGTCTTCCAGCCAGTATGCTGAAATTTTGCTTTTTTTTTTTTCTTCTCCATACTTTTAAGACTTTTTCTATCCTTTTTATATATGCAGTATCTTATGCTAGTAGCAAATTACTGTCGTCCTCTGCAAAAGAGAAATTTTTTCATCATAGCTTTGCTCACGGCACCTACCATGTCTCATTTGGACTTTGCAAATCAGAATGTAGTCAAGTCAGTGCTGCAGTTTATTCCTCTCACCACCAGCATAATTTTATACCATACCCTTGGCATAGGCTCCCTGATCCTGCACATTTTCTTAGTGATAAAGAAGAAACATTTTAACTGCTACAATTTATGAGACCTCACAGGGGGAAAACATTATTTCCTTAGAAGTTGCAGAGGCAAATAGAAGTATTCTTCACAGTGAGACTTCAAGTGAGCTAGCAATTGAATTGAAATACCTGTCTTAACTCCAGGAAGCTGTCCACTTTCACAAACTAAGGGAGTGCTTTGGAAAACTTGTTAGATCTCTCTCCCATGGCAGCCCACTGGTCTAACACATTTTTTATTTTTTTTTCCCCACGTATATACACATATAGGATGATTCTTTACCATGCTTGACCAGGTCTGTCATGCTGAATGCTGCTTCAGAGATGACCACATTTAGAGGTGGCTAGAATAAATGAAGATACCATCCTTTCTGGGAAATAATTGTCTAAATTTTTGTCTTTTTTTTTCTAATTCAGTTGACTTTCCAACACCCGTTATTCTCTCTTGGCCATCAAATCTAAATTTTGTTTTCAGATTATCATGTGTTTATTCATATTGTAATAATATCTAGTAGCTCTGGTCATTATGATAGTCTCTGTTTCCAAAGAAATCCAGACTTAAGTGTAAAGCAAGAGATCACATTGATGATGAGCACAGTGAAACAGAAAGAAATAAGATGACAACAGAAAGGCCTCTCTCTTACTAGGATTTGATAAGGATCCTAAAGTATAGAGTTGTATATTAAGCCCATTATAATACCTAGGATCAATGAACAGAAATTAATAACGTGCTCATCCCAAAAGAGTGTGACTTTTTTGCAAATCAGTGTTTTCTTCAGTGGAACCCAGCAAGGGAGGAAAAGTGCACTTGCAAGTTCCTTTCCCTCTTTTTGTATTCAGGAAAGAATTTCAACCTGCAGCTCGACAGGCCTGGCTGGACGGTGGCACAAAAGAGAGACTCTGTGTTGCTTATTGCCTGCAGTAGTTCTGGCAACACAATTCAGAGGGGAATTCAAACAAAGTGATTTCATTATTCCTTCTCTCCTAGTATCTCATCTCTTTCTGTTTTATGAGTACTGAACTCTCTGCTTTAAATTTGTTTTAAATCACATTTCTGTATTGTTCCATTTTTTTATTGCTCTTATTATTGGCCCTCAAAAATTCTAACAACCCTAATGAGATAGTAGCAGTCCATATGATGATGCGATTTTAAATGTTAGATATAAATTAGTCTTAGGAATAACAAGGTTTTGTTCTCTTACACAACAGGAATGTATCACTAAATGTCTAATATTGCGTGTTAAATGTGTTCTTAAGAGCAGTGGGGATTTCACATGGTGTGCACTCACATAAGCCCATCTGTAAGAGATGAGTCAACTTCTGGAAGTCACTGTGTGATTTGATAGCTTGAAATCTCACTCTATCTACCACACTTCAAGATTTGTTCTTACAAGGAGCAAATTTTTATTGTTGAAAGGCTGAGACCAAATTCCTTGTGGTAGTCCCCACCTAGGGTTTTTGTAGGCATCAGTAAGATTGCTGTCTATTCCTCTGAGGGAAAAAGCTCAGTCCCTTGTTATAACAGCTGATTTAGCAAGGGAGAGTAAATTCATCACAGTAAATTTCTATAAGATAAAGAAAATGTATGAAAATCAGATTTCACCAGAAATTGAATTATGGTGTGCACTACAAAGCTCCATTTAATAGTGAAGTTAATGACTACTGTATTTTCATATTCCATTTCCTCTGAGACTTCAGCTGTTTTTCTAGAGCTGGATGGAGAAGCTATTCCTCAGCTGAATAGGAATAGCATTCATCATCACTGTGGCAGGATGACTCTTGGGAGAACTTTATAGGAAATAACTTTCATCAGCTGCTAGAAGGTTTCTGCAGCTCTCAAGCTGCTCCATTTCTGCAGGTCAGTCTGTTGAAGGACCTGGACCATCCCACTCTTTGCAGAGTGCTGCTTCTGCTTGAGCCATTGCAAATGTGTCCATCACTGTGATTATTTTGTTAAAGTGAACAAGATATGGCCTGCCATATCTATAGAAATCAGTAGAAATACACTGGTTACAACCTTGTCCAAATCATAACAGACAACACTTATAACCAAACCATTCAAGCAAACAAATGAATAAACCCAATTTTTAATTCTGGAAACTGGGATTTCTAGTTAGAAAAGGGATGTAGTGTAACTAGTAATTGCACATCAGGCTTCCTGAAATGTTAGGATTATTAAAAAAGTACCTACAAGGCAAGTGATATTTAGAGCCACTAAACCCTGCTACTTGAAACACTGTTGTTCTTTTAGTTGTATTGATTTCTTTTGTGACTCTTGGTTTCCTTTCCAGGAACTTACAATGCTTGCTAAAAGCTCATGTTATTTATCTTCTATGAACTCTCGCAGATCTGTGAAATTTCAGCAAAATTCTATTTCTTAGCAATCTGCTCTAGATGACATCTTTTCTCCAGAATTTAGCCACAGTCTAGATTGTTTTTCATCCAATATCCAAATTATTCAAAGATGTGATCTCTGAGAAATACTGTGAGCAATAAAAGGGAAGGATTCTGGAATCCTGGAGTGCAAAGCTAGTAAAAATTGGGATTATTGTTTTTTTCAATATCTCTCTGAACCTTCTTTAAGCCCTGTTCTGATTTAATATTATTCCATGCTTTCATCCTTCCTTCCTTGCTCCTCTCTTGAGCTCAGATGTAGTCATGCCCATGTGGCAAAATGTCTGCAATCTACTTACAAATGTCTACTAGCAAAGAATTCTGGGATCAGCTTTGCTCGAAGTGTGCCCAAATTATAGGAGCTATTCAATAAGTCTTAAATTTACTACTCCTGCATCTAATACTCTCTGTTCTGTTGGTAACTGTGTTGCTTTCATGTGGTTTACTCCTCAAATACCTTTCTGATGGTGAATTTGGGTGAGGCATCCTCTCTGTCTACTGGGGCAACGTTTTCTTCTGAGAAAAAGGAAATGGACTGTTGGTTTCTGGAATTTGCAATTAATGTATGTATTTCTCTATTGACAAATGTGCAGGAATGAGCACCTTGGAAGCGTTTTCTGTTGTGTACACATTATGAGCATTTCGCTGTGTAGTTTTAAGAAAATACTTCTTAGTGTCCTGCTTTTAGCTTAGATACATCAAAGACATTATTGATGTCTCTTGATAAGCAGACTTCTAATTATGCGTAGTGGCTGTCTTTTATTATAATGACACTTTGCAACTTTCTGTGTGTATGACATAAATCGTTCACTGCATTTCAATGAGCTATTTCTGTCTGTTCAGTTTTATTACTAAAATTAGAAAATGTGTGGTATTTAATATTTTCATTTGATATCTGTAAACAGAAAAATGGTTTCTCAGCACTGCATGTACCTTGATAAACATTTTTGAATTAACATTATTGCACAGGAGAAGACATTGTTACACAAAGCGTGAATTTGCTAGAATTAACAGTGGGACATTAGAAGTTCCTGTAGAAATAGTGACCTGGGCATGTTCTTTGAAGTGCTGTGTTGGAAGAAATCCTCTATTTCTGATAAAAGTATTCTATTTGAAATTGTATTAAACAATCATTACACACTTCAGCCCCTTTGGCCAGTGAACCTGAAAACATCCTCATGCATTAAACTTGCATTCTTCTGAACACCCCTACCATACCAAGGCAAAGATAACATTGAGAAATTTCATTTCTGGTTACAAGCAAGGGATATCATTAGTCATCACTGTCATCATTAAATTCTATGATTTATTTAATGGACCTAAAGTTTATTTAAATTGTCTAAAAAGCAATTGTATTTTTTCCTACCTGGGGAGTTATACCAGAGTGCCTACAAACACACATAAATATAGATTTATGTGGAACTGTTCTAGTAGGAACTAGGCTACAGACTGAATTGCTGTAATAATTGCTAACTGTATAAAGCCTTTCTTATTTCTAAGAGCTGGAACCTAGTCCAGTTGAAAGATAATATTTGTCAGACACGTTTATACTTTGACCTTAAGTCAAAGCTTGAAGTCAGGTCAAAACAACATTGCATATAAGTAGTCATTACCTCACAGTTATTCATTGTGCCTGCAAATGACTTCAGATATGATTGTGGTTGTTTCCTAGCATTAGGAATGGCATTAAATTATTTAAAAGAAATGCCTAGTGCTATTTTCATGGCCTTAGCTGTCCAAGGCACTTGCTTGAGGTTGGCATCTGCCATATACAGAGAATTTAAGATCTGCATCTTCCTGGAGTGGCAGAGGGAAGCCAAGCAGGATGCCCTATGCCATCTAAAATAGTTTGTGACATCTGTGATTAGGGAACGGAATCCTACTGACATCCTTTTAGTTATATTCAATTTTTAGTGATCTTTCATTCTTTCTGGTTTCCTGCAATACTCTCTAACAGGTGGTGTTATTTGCCTTCCATGCAACCCTGCAGATCTGCAACACTTCATAGAATCATCTAGGTTGGAAAAGACCCTTAGGATCGAGTCCAACCATCTACTCTACAAAGTTCTTCCCTACACCATATCCCCCAACACCACATCTAAATGACTCTTAAACTCATCCAAGGATGGTGACTCAACCACCTCCCTGGGCAGCCTATTCCCGTGTCTGACCACTCTTCCTGTGAAGTATTTCTTCCTAATGTCTAGTCTAAACCTACCCTATTGCAGCTTGAAGCATTTAATTTCTTAGGAGACTGTTCTAGCTAATAATCTTTTCAAAGATCTTCTATGAGTTGTCTGTCCTGTCACGTGTTTTATATCCCATAACTATAGTTTCATATTAAGGTCTGTATACCTCACCTCAGATAATAATTGTATACATTTATGAATGACTTAAAGACAACAAATGTTTTTACAAAAGATATACAGGAATTATTTCAATTTCCATTGAAATGAAAGAGGACAGCTTGGCATTTACAGAATATTTCTTGTTGGCCAGAAAAAATTGCAACTTAGATTACTTGCTGTATTCCAGTTTCTAGTATGCAAAAGTGATTTTGTGTCCTATATTTATCATAAGATAAAGATTGCATTTATGAACCATAGAATCTGAGATCTGTTGGTTCAGGAGGATGTAGGCAGAATTGACTAAATGATTATGAACTAAATCAAAAATACATGCTATTTATGCAGTCCTCTAGAAAGCAGAATTTTTGAGTTTTGCAAGAATGATAGGATAAATTGTTTTGTGTAGCTCAGGAAAGGACAGTGATAATTGCCAAAGATTACCTGCTTGCTGTAATTCATATAGAAGTAATGTCTTAAATGCTTACATTGAAACTGGATGAAAGAGACCATGCAACCAGAGAGGATCGTGAAAATAATTCTAGTGTAATTTCAAAACTCAACATTCCAGAACTACTCTCTATTCAGAAATGCAGTAGGAAATACAAAAACTGTATTTCTCAGAAGCTGAGGAAGAGAAAATGTATACCAGAGTCATTCATATAGACAGCTTGGAACATGACCAAAAAATAAAAAAGGTATAAAGTTATTTATGACATTAGTTCCTGCTTAAAACTATACATTCTGGTAGGACAAAATCTTTGCATAATGATACCAAAAACTATTAATTGTAGAATCACCTCTAGGCTTAATTTGGAAGGATATGTGCAACCATGTCCTTTGTACGTGCCTTCACCTTTGTGTCCATCTATGCCAGTAACTGTGGAATCCAGCAGCTGATTTCAGCCAAATATGACAGAGCAGGCAGTGATCTCAAAAGTATTAAAGTCCAAATATGAAAATTAGTGGCTGCATAGGAATAAAACTCAGATTATTGCCTCTGCAGGAAAAAAAGGATGGAGAATGAACTTGACAGCCGGACCATGCAACCATCCTGCCAGCTGGCTGATCAGCACATGCAGTAGTTTCCTTTTCTGTGGCCAGTTTTCTGGTTTGGACTGTAATTCTGTCCAGATCACAGCTGTAAAGGTCCGTGACCCATTTTTTGTGGATTGGAAGAGATTTGATACTCCCTTTTCAGCAACAGTAACTTTCAGGGGAACAAGATGACGGAATTCATAAAGTACATAGGCAAACGAGTTAATGTTAAACAAGTGTCTAGAAGATGAAGTCTGAGCAAAATAGCAGTGGAAGTTGTTAAGTTTTGGCTGCAATCCTCAGGATTCCTGTAGGCTGTAGCACTTGTCCCACTAGCTTTCCTCAAGTGAAAAAAAAAATAAAAATAAATAATCAGATTTCATAGTGCTTAGTGACAGGAGTATCACAGCTTGGGAAATGGGCTCTAAATCCTGGGTGGCTGTAGGAATTCCCAAGGGAATAGCATATGTCACCACAAATGAGGTGTGAAGTTGATAGCTTTTCTGTCTCGGATACATCAGAGAGAAAACGAATGTGGTAAAGACTCTATAGCTATGTAAATCTCCACCTGAAAGAATGTAATTTGCTTGAAGGACTCCACACAGACTAATGGCTTCTGGCTGGAATTGTATGTATGTGCATTTTCTGTATGTTGGATAATGTTATATTAGCAGAAGTAATGGGTTATTTTCCTGTGAAGCTTAGAAAGGGAAACAGGTTTAGAACTTGACAAATTAAGAATCCCCAAACAGAATATAGCCACTTGAGATTTTCAGCTGTCATGTTTATCTTTCCTTAATATCCATAATTTTCTTTCTTTATCAATCTGCTCGTCTCCCCGCATGCATGTAACAGAAATAGCTTTCTTAAGTTGTTTTGTTTTTTTTAACCCCATCATAAACTCTTCAAAGCTCTTTGATTCAGCTCCTTTTTTTTTTTTCTTCCTTTTTTCCATAAATAAATTATAGCCTGTTGTTGCTGGTGAGTTTTTTCTATTGATACAAGCAAAGCTGACTTTATGTATTATCTACACAATCAAATTATAACCTGTGCCCAAGGTTTCCAGCAAAAATAAAGACAACTAATGTTGGCCTTCAAGTGAGTGTGCAGAAGTCACTGTGTCATTCCCTTTGCTCCTGAAAATTCAGGATTTCCCTAGTGCCCGGAGCTGGCAAGTTGATAATCACTCATCGGGAGAGTTCATGGCTGCAGACCTCTTTTCTGTAGCTGGCTGCTCTCAGGCTGGATGTTTGTGCCCACACAGCACCACGTGGTCTTCACTAGGGCTCTGCATGGAGGAAAATGTGCCTTTGAGCAAAAACTATTGCAGGTATCCCTAATCTCTATGATTCATGTATACCCCCAGGATATACTCGTGGAGATGATGCTGCCAAACTAGCATTTGAAGTCATATACAGGTCAGGGCAGAATCTGAATTTCTGTTGATTTCTGTAAAGCATCTGGGATACTCCCATCCTGTTTCAATATGCATATTGAAATACCACCTGAAGGCCAGGGACAATTTAAACTGTATGGTACTGGGCAAAAATAAGAATAACAGTAAGCAACAGTCATGGCCCCCAAAGATGGTTGTCTGAAAGATGGCATGGACTGTGCAGAAGAGAAAGTACTGAGGGGAAAAAGGAGCAAGTAACTACTAATGAGATTAATACAAGCACCATAAAGACTAATATCAGGTGTGGAATAACTCCAATTAAAGATAGAATTTATTCAATAACAAATATTGTTATCTTGATGAGCTGCTATCTCCAAGAAGACAAGCGTGGTAGAAGGAGGATATCTCTTTTCATACACAGTATTGTGATTCCATATGCATAGCAATGCTTCTGATTTCTTGCAAATAAAGTTAAGACAAGGAACTTAGAGTTACTTCAGAGCCAGATAAAAGTGTCACTAGGAAGCTAAATTTTTCAAGATGTTTTAAGAATGTACATGATTTAAGCTGTAGACTAAGGCATTTATTAGATACCAAGTTGCTCTGTGCCCCCTTTTTCACCCATATCTCTTGCACTTCTTTCCATTTCTAGTTACATAAACATATTAATTATGTATCTGTAATGAATAAAGTATAAGTTGTTATTGCAGTTACTACTTTCTCAAGCCTTTATATTACTGGTTGTGTCACATTTATGGGCAAAGCCTGCACACCTGACTCATGCAAGAAGATCCATTAAGTTTAGAGGAGGTATCTTTTAATTAAAAATTGTTCATATAATAATGACAGATCAAACAGTGGCATTCAGCTGAGAGTTTTTCTGGCAATATTCACTAAATTTTAGAAGTACCGCTGAAAACACATTTTGTTTTCTCTGACTCTCTTCCCCGTATGAAGTGCTGAAGAGAGAATCATAAAATTCTCAGTAGTAGGGCTTTAAATCCTGCATCACTATTGGGACATCATGCTCTGCACATCTTTTGTACAAGCTTTCTCTGCAGTCTGCAACCCAAGGGAAACAACCCATTGCAGGAAAAGCAAACTTTATTTTAAATGCTCATGTAAGCTCTGCATAAAAGACCATTTATTTTATGCATAGATATATCTATACTTGCATTTTCTGCATTCTTTTAAAAAAATGTTTGAAATAGCAAGAATTCTAGGTTTTGATTTTGTACTTTGAAGGGCTACAGAAAGTTAATTGTTCTGCCTCTTTTTTTATTAAGAGGGGATCCAGACTATTGGGTCTATCCCAAAATCTTCCTATACTGAAAATTGTAGGTAGTCATCGAAAGATATTGTAATAGCTATATAAAGCATGATATTTTCACGGGCTGTCTATTTATCATAGCCACCATGCAATGAAAGGACCTGTACTGAGTAGAGGATGAGAAAGGATAATGGAAAGGGAAGCAACCGTTTTAAGTCTTTGTTTTGTTGTTTGTTTTTTTTTTCCAGAAAGAAGCATAACTAAAGTGTTGAGGTAAAATAAAATGCCTTGGTGTGGGAAAGGGTTCACGTTCATGTGTCCGTCTGTGTGTGTACATGCATGTGCATGTATACATACCTGTATGTGTTTTATATGCAGCATTATTGAAATATTAGCTCTAAATTCCTATGTATTATACACATTTTTTTTTTCAACATAGAGAATTTTAGGTCTTATTAATGTTGGATTTATTATTTAAACTCTGCGATATGTTTGGGACATCTATTTTAAATACTCTGCTGCCTATTTACTGCTTATTTAATAGGTTGTCCAGGTGTAAGGCCCCTTTACAAGCTGTATTTTGATTCAAGAGGGAAGCTCTTACTCTGGTAGCTTGTGTTTCTTTCACTGAGGCAGGAGGTGTTGGCCTCAGTGCACTCACTGAGCTGGCAGTAGCAAACGGGGTTGTGATTAGGTGTGTGATAGAATGATATTTTTGCATGTCTGTGTGCAGAATTCAGTTGGAGATTATTTTTTCCTTCCCAGTGTGTTTTAGGTAACAGACCTTTTATTATTATTATTTTCTTATTTTAACTGCTGGCATTTTATTCTTCTCTTCTGCAAAATAGTTACGGCTATCTTACATCATCTCTTAGTAAATCTGTTGTTTTGTGTCACTGTCAGTTGCTGAATTATTTCTTGATCAAGCAAATCAGCATTATGAAGGCTGAAATTTTATCCTAGTTTACTAAGAGCAAACAAGATGACACTTCGTAACCTTAAATGACGGTATCATTAACCTTAATACACAAAGATAAATACACACAACCTCCCTTCCCAGAAAGCAGATTAATAAGGATACGTCTCTGACATCAACTTTCATCATAAAATCAGAACTGAAATGACAGAAATGGCCTAAGAACCTGACTATACTAAATGAAATATTCATTTAATGAGCCTGCAGTGTCTACTTTTTATTGAAGTAAATAATGTTAGTAAATTATTTTTAATAATCACTCAGTTTGGGAGTTTTAAATTAGCCCTTACAGGGCCAGAATTTCTGCTTATCTAATTCTGCCTGCTCTCTAAGGCATAGCTCTTTATACTGAAATGTGCTTTTATTAAAGATTTCTACTTGTTCGGGGTTTCTCACAGTTGTCTGTGGAGCCCATATGCATCTCTCTGCGGTTAAAAGTGTTAGTGACACTTGGAAATAGGGTACTCACTCAGCTAGAGCATCGTTCTGATCCTCGATATAGAATCCAATGTTCACTTTGTTGTTTTGTTCAGTTTGATTTTTACTTGACTGGAGTTTGAAAGTACTAGGGGAATTTTGTCAGTGTCCTATTTCAAGGAAACCTTATTAATCACTTTCAGTCATGCTGCATAGTTTCCTGCTGTGCATTGTTGGTGAAGAAGGAAATTCTAGCCTGATATTTTCATTAATAATTGCAGAAAGTTGGACTGGCACTACTTACAAATGTTGAACCAAGAGGGGTTATATGAAGACTTTTCATAATGTGAACTACGTCTTCAGAGAAAAGTTGTGCCATGGTCATATTCTGTCTCCATTAAGGATTATACTACATGAAAGCAGCAACTAAAGCAGCTACCTGCAGAGAATAGTAGCTTTAAGAAAGCACTATCGGTATTTCTAGGTGACTTTTAATACATTGGAAACTTGCAAAAATATAGAGAGTCAAACTCTCAATGTATTCGTGCAAAGGTTTGTTTTTTTTTTTTTAAATGCAGATTAATGAATGATAACCAAGGTACAGCAGCACCATGTGAGCATCTGCTTCTGTGAATGTTCTGTGCATTTCCATGGACCAGTATTTTTGCCCTTTCTTGTTCAAGGATTACATACTCTTAAAAAAAACTCCAAACCTTCTTGTGCCAAATTGCATGAGAAAATAAAGTTTAGGTTAAACTTTGAATTTTCATTTGTTCCTGGTATTTTTCTCCGTTTTGTGTTCTCATTTACACATGTGGGAGTCTGTATTACCTTTTGGGAGGCTGTTTTGTGAGCTTCCTGCTGGTCAGAGGTGGACTAGTACTGGCCCAAAGACTATTGAGTGACAGTACACCCTCAGGCACCCTAGTTTGGGAATCTATGAGCCAAGCTGTTATCCCATGAGTCATACCTTATGAATGCTTGTTCCTCTAAAGTCAGAGGATGAGAACCCCTCAAAATCTCCTGAAAATACAGTTCAAAATTAGATGCCTGCAGTTACTTAGGATAGCTAACTTGCTCTCCTACTCATCCTTACATGAAGGATCAGGATTTTGCTTCTACTTATAGACAGTTATATATTTACAGACTCCTGAATCATTGTTCATATTGATACATGACATGAGTTGGTTGTTCAAATGTATAACAAATCCTATTATATTTGCAGCATATTGTAAGTATAGAGCTTAATGCAGTGTTTCACAGTGATTCAGAATTGATGCAGGTGACTCAGAGTCAGGGAGAAGTGACTAAATTATTTTGACTGCTCCTGAAGGCATTTCTATCATAAGGAGATACTGGGAAAGGATACGAATATTGCATCAGAAGGGTACAAATTAAGTCAGAGAAAGAAAATGGAGTACAGCAATGGGAGAGTATTGATGCTCTGGATTGGATAGAAGACAAAGGAGCCTGTGGAACAGATAAAAGCCAGTGTTGATGTGCTCTAACATGCTGTTTGGAGAAATATAAACTACAGCCTCAGAGATTTTAGAGAATAAAGAATTTAGAGAGCAGTACTTATGGAGGAATATTGAAAGGGAAAAGAATTTAAAGTTTCTCTGTGAAGACAAGTATAACTCATTTGACAGAATGTCTTGCTTTATATAGTATGTATTAAGAGCTTGTTTGATGTAAATTAGGTTCTGTATCCTCCCTTAGCATTTGAAGTATTCCACGAACTGCAACAATACTTTTAAATTCTTTATCATATATAAGCACTGAAAGTTGTCTCTTTTTTTTTTATTTCTTCGTGATAAATTATTTGCTTAGCTTGTTGAAGCAGGGCTTTTTTATTGAATTCTGGTGGAAGCCTCCATGAATGATGTATAAGATCTCACTTAACTGGTCTTTTGGTCTTTCCATTGACTACTGAACTCATTTCACTTCCTGACTGAGTTTAATGAACTTGCTGTCTGTAGGGAACATTGATATTATCACTGTGGTGATGCTCAAAGCCTCAGGCAGGACTGGTTTAAGGTGCTGTGCAAACACACAGATGTGATGATAAGCCCAAATTTCATTCTGCCAAACTCATTACTTAAGTTTTACACGTGCAGCAACTTCAACTAAAAATGTTTCCTTTCAAACCATGTTGTGGTAGCATGATTACTGCTCAACGGCAACAAGGGCCATCCCTTGAAGCCTGCATGGTAGGATTCAAGGGACTGAATAGCTGAGACCATTAACATTATGTCAGGTCTGTCCATGTCCTCAAGTGGGAATTGTGCAGCAATAAGAGCAAAGAGTCCTTCTGTCTTGGCCTCAACAGCTCAGCTTTCTTGATTGGAGGTGGTAGGTTTAGTTTTCTGCTTTGCCTTGCTCACTTCTGTAGTATTGCATGGAGCACCATGTTGTGTGATGAAGGGGGCAGGAAAAATATCCTTCTAATATTAAGCAGATATTAAGGTCTTGCTAGAGCTCTTATTCTCCAGTTTAATAAGAGAGTAGCGTGGAACAGGAAAGTGCTGGAAAGGAGAAGTCATTCTTCTACTTTAATGAGAGAAGAGGACTTTTACACATTAACGGACACAGAGCTGTATCCAGGATGCTTGTCTGGGGCTCACACCAACTGGGCATGTCTGATCTTGCCTTGTGGGACCCCACACCTCTTGTGGCAAGACAGTTCTAGGACACTCGCAGACCTCACAGTCAAATGGTTATTGCAGAGGCCAGTGTGGACCTGGACAACTGCTCTGGTGCCAGACAGTAGTGATGATATTCTTCCTTTAGGTCTCTAGATGTAAACAAAAGAGCTTGCAGGCTCTAATTAGGAAAATGCAAAGATGGAATTGATGTGCAGAGAGAATTAATTTTCATTAATTTAAATTAATTTTTAAAATTCTAAGTTAATTAATTTTAATAAAATTGTTTCTATTAGGAGATCTGATGGCTACAGTCAGTCATTGTGATCACCTCTGCAACACAACTGCAGAGAGAAGGACTCTTTTGAGATTAATGTATGAAAATTGTCTGTCAGTGTTCTTATTCCCGTTTCCAATTTTATCACTGATTATTAGAGTAGCCTTGGTAAAATCACTCATTCACCCTGGACCTTCTTTCACTTTTTTTCCTCTAAAAGAACTCTGTAGAGTAGCTTTGCGTTCACAGGGTTAATGTAGGTTAAGCTTCGCCAAGTATTTTAAAGTGTTTTGAAATTAGTAGATGAAAACAGGTTATCGGTATGGGGTATCGTTAAATTATTTCACCACCAAATGACTCATCCCAAGAAGCTAAAAATAGGGTTTTGTCTTTCAATCGTGTCGTGACTCTAGAATTATATTCTTGCAGTTGCACGGTCAACTCAGAGGCCGCATTGCCCTCATCTAAGACTTGATAAGCATCCTCCCTGCTCTGATGGTCTGCAGGCAGTTGTATCTGGGGCAGATGTTCACAAGAGACTTTCCACTTGAGCAGGAGGGAATTGATATGATGAAAAAGAATTTTCCACACTGTTGTGAGGGAGACTCTACAATTCCTTGAACTCTGGTCTCACACTCAGAAATGTGTTTTATGACTCTTGTAACTGCAGCTGGAAGCTTTGCAGAGAGCACACCTTACACATGTTTCTGCTTTCCTGCCTCAAGTCCATTTGATGAAATACTCTCAGTTGTTCACCTCTTGATCAGATTTATTTCCTCATTTGGGCTAAGCAGTTTCAGTGTGCTCCACAGTTAGACACACTGAGCAGTCAGGGTAAATTTATGTCTACTTCTTCAATTTTGATTCATAGTCTTGTGGTTGTTTCTCGGTTTTGTTTTGTTGAGGTAGGGGAGAGGAGGGCAATGGGAAAAGAAAAGAGGAAAATGTGTAATTTCCACATCTGTTGGTTTTTTTTCGCTTGTCTGAGGTCAGACTATCATATTCAAGCCTTTTTGGTTTGGACAGGAATACTAAAACCCATCAGTGAATACTTTCTCACTTGACACAAGCACATATTGAGTACACTTTGCATGTGATGGGTGGAGAGATCAGTTCAGCATTTCCCTGCCTCTGTCTCCTCCATCTGACTGTGATGCTGAGTCCCCAAATTCACAATCTTGATGTAATGCACATCCTAGAGTTTTCCATACCTATGAAGGCTTAGAGGCAGCAAAAAAAAAAGCACTGTGTTGGGATCTGTATGACATCAAGCCTGTGTGAAACTGGGGTCCATTTGTGCAGAGGCAGTGTGTCTATTGATGCTTTCTATCTTTCAGCTTCCGTCTGTTATTTGGTAGACCTTTTCTTAGTTCTGAATAGGTGAGGAATACCCAAAATACTGTTTTCTGTGTCGCCCTCCCAGGTAGTGGGATGTTTAGAGTTAAGCCCTGATGCCTTCTGAGGTGCTTCAGCCCACGAGCCTCCCATGAGCTTTGTGTCTGACCTTTACAGCTCACTTTCTGAACAAATTTTCAGAAGATGTGATTTTCTGTACTCTCTGGTTTCAGTAGTAGCTCTGATTGCTGACTCTTTGGTATGAGGCCTAAAAACTCATTTCCTTTACTCTTCATTTTCACATTCCTCAACGGTGACAGGTCAGGAGGTGCTTTGGTTCTGTATAGAATAACACCTGTAATGTGAGCTCAATTATTTGATGTGGTAGGGCATGAAGGAAGATGGGGACTTCATACATCTCTGTAAAGTGGCCTGGGAGGGGACGGAAACTGGTGGCTGTATTAATTTGAGAGTGAGATTTGGTGAATCAAGTTGGTTCAGCCAGGGAGGACTAGCCCTTCGAGCAGTGAGTCTCATGTGAGACTTCTGAGGAGGTACAGCACATGGATTGCGACAGGAGAGAGAAAAGCAAATGAGAATGATGGGCTTGTCAAAGTAGGAAACGAGGCAAGAGCATCTTGGCATGGTGCAGCCTGGTTCCATGTCAAGAGTTACAGCCTTCTCAAGGTCTTGCCTTATATTTTTGTAAACCAATTATATTTCGAGCTTTCTATGATCTTTCTCAGAGCCAAATTTGGCCATAAATTTCCAGGCTTGCTTCGTTATTCCAATGTCTCTGTAATATCCCTGGCCTGTCCTCCAGGCAGTTCCCAGGCAATATCCCCAGGCTTGCCTGACACACGTCCTTTTTCTCCTTGGTGTGAGATACTTTGGGTGTACGAGGTTGCTTGACTGGAAGGACTATAATAATAAGGTACGACTGGAGAGCCCACCAGTTAGCTGAGGTCCTCTAAAGATGGGCCAGATCCTGTCCTTACAGTGCAGTACAGCTCATAAACAGTTGAAGGACTCACCAGCATCTGGATCAGGCACTGGGGAAGAAGTGTGAGAGAGGCTGCAGAACTGTGTAAATCTAACTGCAGAAGCATGGGGTGGGGTACAAAAGTGTGGTCTCACACTGAATGTACTGAACTTCACAGGTCTGATAACCCTTTTAACTACAGCTAGATAATGGTTGGGTGGAACATCTTGCAACTTATGGGAGTTTTAGATGGATTGCTGGAGATCTTGTATGCATCTCTGGAGACCCAACAGGTATCTCATGCAAAAGCATATTTCTAATACAAGCAAGAGGTGTGTGGTGGACTAAAAACATATTTGCATAACCTTGATAAGTCTATGTAAGAATTAGCTTCTACATCAGGCAAATAGAATACTGTGTAAACTTTCTGTGACCAAAAGATGACATTAACACAAAATGAATAGTAATTAATCTTAGTTGACTGCAAATTACCTGTAAAATCTGATTAAAGGGAAAACTAAATTTGCCTGCAGTAATTAGTGTTTCGATATGAAGTCTACATCCATGTAAATATGTCTAGTTCTCTATGCTAATTTATTACTACTGATATTTATGAGCTTTTTTTCCTTTCTGCAAAGGTTATAAAGAATGAAGGACAAAATTAGAATAATGAATCTTCATTTATTAACACAGCAACAGAGCAAATATTGCATAGACATTTTATAGACTCCAACATTATGATATTGTCAGAGAAACATAGTGTTTCAAATATATTAGCCTAGAAATAGGTTTATTTCCTATTACTTCAAATAGTTCTGCTTGCACTGGTTTGTCATTCAGCTGTCAGTAGAAAAGCAACAAACATTCAGTGTGAATTGACCTCCAAAAAAGGACTGGTGATTCTGCTGTTCATTGACAAATGGATTTTGAAATATTCACATAATGAAATCCCCTGAGCAAATGGACTTTAATAGCTGATGGGGTTTTGTAAAGCAACATAAAATCACAGCTGGACATATAGAGTGAATTTTCAGTAGGGAGAGCAGGCAAGTATGTACCCGCTTAGTAATGTGAATGAAAGGAGCAGCAGATGTAATTCTCCAGGCTGGCAGGTAGTAAGTCTTTGTTTTTAGCACATATTCATTACCTACCTTGTCCTACATCAAATTGTCTTAAGAATATTCCTGTACCAGGGAACCTCTGTAAGTATCACGTTCAAACAGCAAAAAGAGCAATCTATAAAGTATTCTTCACAGAAAATTCACAAACCCATGCTCTTACCACTACACAACAAGGTGTTATTCAAACACACCCCAGGCTCATGGTGTAGTTAGACATCACTGCCTCTGTGCTGAGAGGAAAATGCACATAGTCTATCTCACTCAGCTAAGTACCACTTTCATCCAGCAAGACAATTTTCTATGGAAATGATTACATCTTTGAATGAACCACCTGAACAACACACTTATGTACACCACTAGAAAATGTCTAGGAGCTTTATGCTACTGCCCCATACGGGATACAGAAAATCACTCCATGATTACCTCCTGCATTAGAGAAATAACATATGCTGATCCTCTTCTATGCTTTAAAAAGCTCTCCCAAACCTCACCAAACTGATTATCTGAAGCTTTATAGAGTCAGGTTGTGTGAGAACAACAAATGGAAAAGCTGCCAAAGTATCTCCAAAGCCACCACAAAAAAATTGTTCTTGACAACCGAATCACCAGTGAGCTCTGCACATGGAAGCCTTAGAGTGTGATATACTTTCTGTAATGTACCAAATACCCTCCTGGAGTTATGTGAGTGAAACAAGCAGTGACTTTGCACCAAAATAATTCTGCTCTGATAATTGGAAAAGGACAGAAAATCCAGTACTCAGAGAAGAACATTTCTTGAAAACAACTACTTTATCTCTGACTTGCTGAGCCTGGTTCTCAAGGGCGATGCACAAAATACCTTTGAGGGAGGTGAATTGGGATAAAATGTGTAACTTTACTGGATATTAGAAATACAGACGCAATAGATTCATTTTTACTTTGAATTACAATTTTTTTTCTAAGCCTTCCTTCTTGATAAACCCTTTCCGTTCCACCTTCTGTCCAATAGATAAGGAAATGAGCCTTATCACCTCTCCCTTTGGATACCCTTCATGGCACTCTTCTCTCAAGTTCTTTAGCTGATTAACATAACTAAGAGAAGTTCAGAACTGCATGTCCCAGTGTATGCTGAGATTGAAGTTTGCTGTCTCTGTTTTAGCCCAAACTTTATCAATTGCTCTATAAAAGGTATTTGGATCTTCAAATCTTGCCAGTCATATATGGATAAAACATGGTATTGAAATGTTTACAACAAGACTACTTATAGCACTCTCCTGAAATTGCTCTCCCATGAGAACAAGGAAGCCAAAATTGCGGGTAGGTTTCATCATTCAAATAGGAACTGGAAGGGTATTAAAGCAACTTCCTGGATGTGATCCCTTTTCTCTACCTCTCCTTGAAGTGAGGGTGAATGGATGTTCACCTAGCAGATATGTACTATCACAGTCTGCTTATACAAAGTCAAGTAATAAAACTGTAAAATTTTTCAGCAAGATCTCCAAAGTGCAGTTCTGAATTAGGCCCTTAACACTGTCTGAAGATGCCCAAAGGTTATAGTATTAATGTTTAACTACTAAATAATCTTATGACACCATCTGTGTATGCTCCTCTGAAACTTTGTAGTGCCAGATAAATAAATGTGAAGCAGAATTTGTTCCTGTACAGAGAAATTGATTAAACAGTTATGTAACTTAAGCTTGATATCCTTGATTAGTTCTATGCAATCTCTTAATTTTCATGGTCTAGCCATTTGTTACAGAGAGCAAAATTTATTCAGGCATACAAATAGACAGTATATACAAAAAAACCACAGCAAAAATAGTGAGGTAATTTGTGGCCTGTACTTTCTAACACTGAATCTATATTCCACTGTTGTAAGTTTAACTGGACAATCCACCGTGACCAGAGTCTCACCCGGTGACTATTTAGTGGTTTGTTGTAGTTCTGAACCGGGCAAATGTCCTCAAGGGAACTTCACATGTCTCTTAAACTACTATGCTGTTTGTCACCCTGGGAACAGTTTCAGCAGAGGTGTCAGAGATCGTGACTGTGAAGCCTGAGCTGCCCAGTTAGTCTTTGAGTGAACATCTCCATGCTCAGAGATTAATGAAAATCCCAAAGTATGTGAAGATGTGTATGTAGCGAAGTAGATGATTTCAGTCCTTTTTGTTTTCTGTCCATTACCATTAATTTAGCCAAAGTGATACTATCTTAGAAACTAATGACTTGACTACTTAATTTTCTGTGATAAAAAATTCTGTGATAAAGCTCACACTGAATTTGAAAATGGTCAGGTTGTACATCTGGGAGTCTGTGTTATTCTATTCCTGTTACCTTTGTTCTTTCTTCCTTTCTTTTCCGTATTCAGACATTTTATACAGTTCAAATAAAACTCTACTTATCTTTAGGCTGGGGTCATACATCAATTGTAATGCCTGAAACTGTGAAGGCAGTTTTGACTAGAGCTTTTTGCAATAGAAATAACGATGCGGTGGAAACCTGTCTGATATGTACAAAACATTGCAAGGGCACTGTAACGGATCCTTTGTGGCAGAGTTGCAGTCTACAGTATTTGTTCTTATTTTGGGATGAGAAGGTGTCTCACATTCATTTTATTGTGAGGAACAGGAGATTAGCTCAACATCCTTTAAAGGAATGTTTAAACTTTTCTTTTCCCAGCTGTATTTCTCTGTAGCAGTTTCCTTTGATACTTGATCATATTTAAAATTCACCCATTTTGTTATATTTTTCTCGTACTATTGGGTCAGTTTCTATTATTCAGTAGGCAGAAGCCCAAACACTTTTGGTCATTAGGTACCAAAGAAACTCTTCTGTCTATTCTTCTCTAACACTTCCATCTTACAGAGAAACAGTTATAAAATTGCATCTTTGCTTTATCTGTTTATCTATAGTTTATAGTTGGCGTAATTCTGAAAGGCTGAAATACTGATGCTTCTTTTGACAATTCATGCCAACAGAAAAGCCTACAGAGATTTTTGCCTATTTAGAGGGCAAGGAATGTTTCTGTATTTCATTCCTGCAGTGCAATTCAGTTTCTCTCTAGAAATCCATGAAGAGTGTCTGAATCAAAGCTCTCATGCCAGCTTGGTTTTGTCCCAATACTTCTAATACAACCTAGATTCTCTGTAAATAGGACTGGAGTTATACAATAGTAGCTTACTAGGAATTGTGTGTCACTGATTACCCCTGTAAATGTAGTGAAATCTATGTAGCGGATCCAAACTTCTTCCACCCAAAATTGTTTAGAAACCTGAGACTGAGAAAAAGGGTAAAAAAATCCATTACTTGCACAACACCTTTTTCATGCTCAATGTTGCAGAGCTTTTAATCTTGTTGTCCTCAAACCTTCCACTCTTCCATGGAGGCAACCGCTAAGTCCTGCAGTAACAAATACTTATTTTCTCAGAATTGCTAATTCCACTTGATGGGAGATGGAGGAAACTGCCTGTCCATGTGCCATAGTCCTGAGCTGGACCACTGGCTTGCTGCAGTCTTTCATGCCTGGCGTTGCTTCCTTGTAGCTTGAATTTCATCTAATTCTCCTGTTATGACAACCGAATGTGTTATAAACACTTGAAGGACCCCCAGGAAAAGAGCAGAATTTAGCGCATTTCCATGAATAGCATTAACTCACCTTGCCCTGAACGATGGAGCTTTTCGCTTTTGGTAGGAGGCCCTGACGACGTTGTCCCATTCACTAACACCAAGAGCTGTAACTATTATTTTTCAAATAAGGTGCTTTCATTTCTCTTTTCCTGAACACTGTATGTAGCAATGATTTCTGAAACTAGCATCCTAAGTTCCAGAGAATACAAACCTTCATTAAAAAAAACACCCATCCCAATGAGTGGATGGTGCTTCCTCTCCAGCTATAGGCTGGGGTTCGTGTCCTTTCCTATGCCCTGGTGTTGAACTTAGGGGTGTCAAGTTAGGGGTGTCAAGTAGGATGTTACTTAGAAAAGTGCTTGAGAAATAAGGTCATTTCTCTGCTACAGAGTATTTTGCACCAGGGTGATATGTGCAAGTGGACACGTCTGTCTGTCATGTGTGTGTCTCATAATGCAAATGTAATTGAAATGCAGCAAAACTGTCATTTATAGGTAAAAGTTTTAATCTGAATATGGAAAAGAGTAGATTTAAGAGCAAGGCAAACCAGCAGGTTTTGAACATCTTACAATAATCAGAAAAGGGAGTTTATAGAATCAGATGAAAAAAATGTTTTTTTTCTTATGGGAGAACCTGTGCCTGAATATTTTTATATGGTAAAAGGTAAAAAATGCAAAATGACTGAAACTGCCAAGTGAATTTTCCTATGGATAATCTAGGGACAATTCCATGGTAACTGCATAGGGGTGGAGTATGCCTTTCTTCTGGTGATCATTATCAAAGAGCTGGTGAAATATCTAGCCATAGTAAAAGGTCTTTGGTTATTAGGCATTGGCTGAATGGATTTTAACAGTGCTCTCTTTATGCAGTGGCCATGTGGGGCTTTTGGCACTGGGAAGAAGAGTGTGGTGTGTGGTTGTTTTTTTTTCCTCCTAGTGTTGAGACTTAGCTCTGATTACTGAGGCTGATTCTTCTTTTATGTAAGAGACAAAAGCAGCCAATGATTCAGTCTATTAAAGCCAAACTGTATCGAAATGACTGGTGATTCTGTGTTGGAAATCAGCAATGGGCTACTGCTTGCATTAGAATAAAACCCAATCCTGATAACATCATTGATTTAAGACTATCCTGTCTACACCTTTAAAATTCACAAGAAAAACAAAAGAAGACTCAACTGCTGAATTAATCAACACAGCCTGAGCTTCTCTCCGGCAAACAGATTATCTTCAAAAGAAAAAAAAGAAGGAAAAAAAAAAAAAACCAAAACAAAACTGAGCAAGCAGATAAGAAAGATGTATGACAGGTGTGTATAATGGAAGCTACAGAAAACCACAGACCCTGAGCAAGCTTTATACACTTCTGTTGCAAGAAGCCAGGTATGATTAAATCCCTCAGCTTCATAAGAAAAGAGAACAACAATCTCCCCCGGCTATTGCAACAGCAGAAGGAGGTGTGAGGGTCTGTGAAAAACCTCCATATCTTTCAGTGCTCGTTTCCAAGTGCTTTTTTTGCTCCTAATTCCTCTAGGTTTCTAATTTGCCTGTTACTTTGACTCAAATATGCTGAGGGCTAATGGTGTGCTTGAACCATCCCTTAGAAAATGAACTGCGTAGCACGACAACTGAGCAACATATGTTGAATGAATGCTGAAGGTAGAAATAGTGTGCATCTCCACAAATCCTAAGGATAAGATAGGTGAAAACAAGTAGCCCTTGCAGCAACAGCACACTTCAGTCTGCGCCAGCAAGTTCTCTTCCTCCTCCCATTCCCTGCAGGAGCCAGGGCCCTGAAAGGACTGATGCTGGTTTTCACTGCTGGAGCTTTCTGGAAATCTATTGAGCATAAACTGTTCCTCTCAGCTGTTTTCAGTCTCTAAAGGAGGTGTGATCAATGACAAGTCAGGGTGAATGACAGGTTTCTTAATTCAGATCGTGTCTGGTAGTGGATTTTGTATCACCAGGCTAATGCGTATAAATTGCGTGGCTAGATTTTCCTTTCCTTTAAAATACACGGATAATGTTAAAAATGGAACATTTTTTAACTGAAGTTAGCAATATTGGGGCAGATTCTCAACGTGTACAAACCAGCTGTGACTTCTGTGGAGATGCTCTGAGCTGTCCCAGCTGAGAGCCAGTCTGAGAAGAGAGAGTTTTCTTGGTGTACTGTCTCACTCTTCTGGTCTAGCTGGGATTATAACCTTGCCTAAAGGAATTAGGAAAGTTCATTAGTTGCCTAATTTCCTTTTGGTGTTTTGAAAATGCCATATGCAATTAATGAAGTTTCTTCTATTGTGGACTGAGTGCTCTTTTCTTTCCCTGAGCTGTCCAGGTGCATCTGCAGGGTATGGGAAGACCATAGGACCGTGGATCTGGTCCTACTCGTTTCCACTCCCCAGGCTGTCATGTCCATAGTGCTGTGCAAATGATAATTTTTTTCTTTCTACAGCAGTTCCAAAGCAAAAATGAAAAATGGTTCTTCACCAAGGGCTGGGAAGAAAATTTGAACCAAATTAAAAATGTTGTTTGGTTTGGTTTGTAGCTAGTATAACTTTAAAAGGAGACAAGAGCAGACTCATTCTGGAAACATCACAGGGAAAAAAAAACAACTAATTTCTATTACTCAAATGTTTTGTTAGAACCCCCTTTTGTTGTTGCCTTGCTCCTGCCCCTTGGGACTGTAGTTCTGGCCCACTCAAGTCAATCTCAAGGCTGCTTTTCAGTCTCAGTGCTTCACCGAGGCCATCCAATGGTTTGTCTATGCCTGCCCCACATAAAAGTGCAGGAGGCTGGGAAAAGCTGCATTATTTACTTTTTTGCACCACAGCCTACAATTAAAAGGTATTTAGGCTGTCTCTCATTAGCAAAGGTTTTCTGCAGTCCTCCATATAGTTATTCCAGCTGCAGCTTCATAAGCTGGTGTTCTAAGTTAGAAAAAGAATTTATTGAAGAGTCAGATATCTGAAATTAAAGCTAAAATGCTGTTCGAATGCTTTTGTGTCGTGTCATGAATGTAGATTGGTTGGAATGCTACATCTATCTGTCTAATCATATACCTACTGCTTGAATCAATGAAGTTAAACACGTGGAGAGCTATTTGAAATACAAATCCAGAGAAAAGACACTTACTTTCTTTAATCTTGGACCAATACTTGTATAGAGGCTGTTTCATTAATATATTATCTCTGAAGGTAACTGGGTTTGTCAGAGTTGAAATAAGATTAAACGAATCAGCTATTGTAGTTCATCTGTTAAATCACAGCACTTTGCTCTCAGTTTGTAAAATAATCTCCAGACTAATGAAGTAGGGTCAATCACATGCATTTTTGCTGGAACCAAATTGCTATTAATTGTGTCACAGCTATGGGTAGGTCAATAAATGATGCCATTGTACATTGACTATTGCAGTGCCAGAAGATAAGCCATTTTTTCATTAGGTGGTGCAGATTTATTGTCTAATAAGAAGCTCCACGCATAGCTCACGTTTCTTGCAGAAATATCACTGGCTACTTTGTCTGAAAGTGCCCCATTGGTGAAATGGCTGACTTAGCAATGGGCAGCTGGTCTTTAGCACTGTGGTAGATCTGGGAATCTTTCAACTCCTACAGGTCCTTTTGTAACTTTACTGTATTGAACAACTTTTGAAAAAACATATATTACCCACAGTTGTGCTGTTTTGGCTGGCGGATGAGAATGGCAGGAGAAACATTTGTGACAAGTAATACATGCAATGTGTTGACTAGCTACTGCAGTGATTTCACCAGGGCATATATTGAGTATTTAATTTGTTAATAAAAAATAATCAAGAATGAGAGGAAGGGAGGGAGGAAAGGAAGGTGGACTGTGTTAGCTGGTAGGATCACACCTCCTGGTTGATGTTTCAAGGGATATCAGACAATGTTGAGCCATCTGCTTTGATGTACACCCCTGACACTCCACAGAAGAGGTTTAACCAGGCTGAGAAGACACAGACAATAACAGTGACCTTGGGGAGGATTTCAAAAGGGCAGGTGAGATGAGGTGAAAAGGAGAGGAGAAAACAGCTGGCCCAGCTCAAAGGGGATGGGGTAGGAGTGACCTACATAAAAGGCTTAGGTAAACTAGACCTCATCACAGATTTTTTTTTTTTTTCTCTGCATTAAAACTTTTTTTTTTTTTCCTTCAGTCCTTATGCTTCTTTCTTTTGTATAAGATTTGATAATCTTTGAACAATCTGGTCACTTAACTAAGCTTGGGTTGAAATCTTTGGAGGGAAAAGTGTGTCAGTGCCAAACCCAACTGGGCTCCGGGCATAAGTGCTACCTGTGCAGAGCCTGCTGTGAGATGTCTTCAAATGGGAGGGAATAACTGGGTCTTTTCCTGAAAAGCAGAAGTGGGGAGAGGAGAGTCTCACCAAGTCTGAGAGTCCACAGAGGGACCAAAGTTGCACCACACTCTTTATATGTGGTTATGCACGGGAAGAAATATTTGTCTAACAAAAATGCTCAGTTTTGTGGTTTATTTTTGGGGTTTATTTGTTTTTTCAGGTTTTTGTGGGTGTTTTTTGTTTTGTTTTGTTTTTTTTAAATATGCTCTTTTTTTCCCTTGTTTTTGTGTGTGTAAGTTCTTGGTAGGAAAATAGAGCTTAGAAGAGCAAACTGCAGAGAAATGAGGGTATTTGCCATTCTCCCATCTCCCCAAGGATTGTGTTAACCATTCAGCAGGTAGCTGTTCTGGACTGGATTTCTCTCAGTCTTTCTTGTTGCAGCTGCATAAACAATTAAATATTAATTGGACTAGAAAAACAGATTGAAGAAAAAAGACACTCACCTAGGACATGAGTGTCCAAGTTCAGCTCTCTGAAACTGGTAAATTTTTCTGACCTACTGAGTTGCTGGTCTCGGTCACTCAATTATATTTTATCTCTCTTCATTGTTTTTGCTCATGGTCTCTTTCATGTTCAGACCATTCTAAACATAAAACACCATCTCTAATGATTTCATCAAAACCAGCACATTCCCAGCAGAAGTGTTGGTTTCAGTGACTAGATCTTGTCAGGTTCAATGCTTCCATTTCAAAAATTTTTACTAACTGCACAGCGTTAGAAATATTTCTTCAAATGGCCCTCCTGCTACAGCATTTTTCCCCAGATGGAAGCTGAAGTATGAAGATACATGCCTCTTAACTTGCTCTGCCTTTTTTACTAGGAAGATGAACATTATGTCACCTTTGCCAAGTTGCTAGATGCTTTCTTAGCCCAAGACATAACGTATGTTATTTCGCTGACCAGATAGATTTTAGCTGCTATTGGGCATCCACTGAATTTGTTGCCTCAGAAGTGCTCACAAACCCCTGTATTTTGTCAGCACACATACTGCAAAAAGGCCAGAGAGGACTCCGGCATGATGAAATACCTAATTCAGAAAGCAAAGAAGAACCAGATGTACAAAACTAACTGCAGGGAGGTTTGCGTGGTTATACGCTAGGAAGGAACAAAGCTCTGTTTTTTGGACTTTGAGCATAGAAATTTTTCGTATCCCAAATCACTATTATGATGTCATTTCTTACATATATTCAGGCTTACCTGTACCCACTGGAGTGGAAACTAAATTAAGAATATTGCTCAAAGAGGACTTTTGGCTAATATTCTTATCTTTCATTTGTTTTCAGCTTTGAATTTGATCCCTTTTGGTCTCGGGTTAATAATCAAATGTGATATTTGGGATGCTGTTTATCCCCAGTTTGCTTCTCATAATTCTCTCAAAATTTCTATGACTGAATCAGCTACTGGACAAAATTTAGCAGTGATGCTCTGTACCAAGATGGCCTGTTTTGAAAACTGGGCTTAATTGTTCTCTGTTTCCTGTGCATCTTCTTTGAAGTTAGGGGGGCTGGTGTGGGAAGAGCAGCATTTCACTACAAATTGTGCTGCCTGCTGCAGCTCATCTTAAAATTTTAAACTAGGTAAGGCACAAGGGGATTTCTGTGAGATCTCCATTGTGAAAAGGGCACATGATTCCCAGTAATTCTCAGAGAAGAGCCTGGGTTCTTGTTGTCATCATTTTTAACACTGTTATAACAAGTATGCTCTGTATTTGTCACTATTGCAGCATCTTAGTATGCTGTTAAATTCAGCTCGGTAGCAGCATTTGCCAAAAATTGTTATCCGATGAGGCAGATAAACCAAGTGTGGGGTTTTTTGTTTTGTTTTGTTTTTCTTGCTTATTAAATGAATTTATTAAAAGCCAAGTCACATAGACTTTTCTTTGAGCTATTTTAATCAGTAAACCTGCAGGAGCAAAAGCGTTACAGGAACATGGAAATGATCGCAGAGAGGTTTGAACCATAAAAGTAGGAATTTCAGGGGAAGGGGAAATCTTTTTCTTAATGCAGGGCTACTCCCTAATGCCAGCCCAGCACTGGAGATATAGTAAAGGGCAACAAGGCAAGCTGTATTTATCAGGAATCTGTTCTGATTTTTGTCACCCCTGCTGGTCTTTTGCATTAGGAGAGTGTGACTTTGCCAGCAGCACAACGTTAAGGACGAAACCTCAAAAATCTGCAAGTCATTCAGAGGCACACTTGTTTTTCGCTTGCACTTATGGGCAGCATGTTACCATTTCCAGGGAGCTCCTGAGCAGTCCAGCTGCTGGGTCAACCACTGGAGCAGGGATCGGAAAAATGTTCGGCACACTGGTAGACTGCAGTAACACTGCTAGAAACTGATATTGTTGCATGCAAGGTTCATTTTTTATATATTTTTTGCCCCACCAAAGAAAGCCCAGCTGCCAGGGCAGCATTCACTGGTAGGTGCCTCAAGGTACCAGTATGTGTTTACTGTGCCAGTTAGCTAAAGCAACAGAAAGCTTTTGATCATTGCAAAGATGTTGGCTTCTGGGGTTAAGAAGTCATGACTTCAGTTCTCAAGAAAGTCATGCTGGTCCTAGGTATCAGGAAACATAAACTGTTATCTTGAGTTACTCTTTGGTTCTCTGAATCTCTAAGGGATATTAATCATGTTAACAAACTTTCCCTGCACCATAAAACCTCCCACCCCACCCTAAAAAGAAGCACTCTTTATTAATCACATGGCTAAAGAAATAGGAGCATTAAGGAAGTATCAAGAGTTTACCAATACTGGTGAGTAAATCTGCACACTCACAGCTCTTATTAAACTAAACAAGAGTTGTGGGAATTGGAAGACTCTGGGAAGGAAGTTTTAAATCATTAAATCCTTCTGATACCTCCATGGGGGCATATGTTTTCTAACTATTTTGTTTATGGCCTTCTGGCCCCTTTCCTCATCACTGATCTTCGCTCACAATGTTTCCTGGCATCACACCAAACCAAGGGACAAGTGCCCTTGGCTTAGCACTGGACCCCCCCAAACTGTTCTCAGGGTAGAAGACAGACTTTTCCAGCTTGTGCTGCTTCTCCTTTTCACAGCACAGGTCCCATGGGCTAGGAAAGCCGTTCTGCCAAGAGAAAGACAGATAACAGAAATGCTTCTTTGGAAAGGGTTTTAAAAAATAATGATCTGTAGCATGTTTGGATTGGACGTTACAGGGAATTGAAGGTTTGTAGAGTAAACCTCCACTGCAGGAGGACGAATTAACTTCTGTAGCAGCTGGTCTTTTTGCAATGGGTTTGGGAACTCTCAGCCATGGCTCTTCCCTCTGGTCATATGTCTGGTTGACTGGTAATTAGAAAAATCTATTAAGTGTGAGCATGATTTCTGATGATCCTTCAGCTTTTGGGTCATTAATGGATGAAAGAGTGACAGGGTTGACAACAACCTGGTTTTCTAGTAGCCATGCTGCCCTTGATGACATGTAAAATGCACACTTTATTATAAATTCGAGAGGGTTTTTTTGTCTGTAGGGGTGAGGGACTCTATGTCTGGCGGCTGTGATACTAACTGGAGACCTGGGTGCTGTACTGGGTGGCACTGGAGGAGTCTGGCAGGTTGTACCCTTACTTCATTGGAGACATTATGTGATGTTTTTTCTGTTAGTCTTTGTACTTTGAGCCTCCTCCAAGCAGTGTGAGCCCAGGAGTACTTCAGCATTTCACAGGAACACAGGGAGGGCAAGTCCTTATAATTTACCTAAAGGTCATCCTGACTAATGATTTAAAAATTAAATCAGACACTAGAGCAGATGAATGAAGTTGTGCTTTTTTTTTTCCTCTTAGCTTGAATTACTTTTATAAAGCATTCCTAAAAACAAGGAAACCATCTGCTGATTAATCTTACTTAGCAGGAGGAAGCAGGAACACAGCCCCAATGTTTCACACAGTCCTACAGGGCTGAACAGATACAAGCTATTTTGTTCCATCGCTTCAAAAGGCAGATAGGGAATTAATTATAATATTGATTATAGTTAAGTTAGATTAAATGGTTTGTTCGATACCAGCTGATTTTTAAAATGTATTAAACAGCGCATTATTTACAATCTCCACTTAAACAAGAGGATCCAAATATTTTATGTAATTAAAGAAATTAATTCTGAGGTGTAGCTCTTCAGGTTAAATGAGTAGACTTCTTGAGATTTTTGCTCTACAGAAAACCATAAGAATGACCTTAGGAGGGCAGAGAATCCATCAGGTCTAGTGCCTTGTCTTGGACAGCGGTCAGTAGCAGATAGCTGCAGAAGAGTATAAAAAAGGGCAAATGCACAGCTGTATTTTCTCAAAACAGTTTCCCTGTTTCCAGTTACATGTGGAGAAGGGCTTGCATCCCCAAAAATAGCTTTCTCTAGATGTAACAACATATGATGCCACTGAAATCAATGGTATTGCTGAAACAAGTGTAAGGTCTACCTTTAGCCTCCCACCAGAAGAGTGTCTTAAAGAAATAAACAGGAAAAAGGTGATTTTATTGAATTATACCTCAACAAGGCTAAATGGACACCTTTAACAGGAATCAGAATACAATAAAAGCCAGGAGTGCAGTAGCATGTCAGTGATAAAAATCACACATCAAGATTATGAAGACGAATTATATGGCAGTTCGCTTTTTCTTTGAGTCTAAAGATTTCTCTAGAGAATTTGATGTTTAGATACAAAATGTTTCTGGCTGATAGAGCTGCTCATATTGTTGCCATATCTTGCTGATGTTTTCCCCTGAATTGATATATTTAAATAACATCTAAGGTTCGTGTCCTGCAGTCCTATCAGTGCTGACTCCTTAAGCTCCAGAAAATGAAAGAAGATGAGTATCTCTCAGCTGGTTTTGACTTTAAAATTCCCAGGGGTAGCCAGCACGTCAGGGTTGTCACTGTAACCATGATCAAGTATGTGGACTTCATAATCCTAAATCTTGTCTTTGGCACTGATGAGTCAATGGCTGGGTGCATTGCTAGGCTGAGATGTGTTCAGGAAAACAGAAAAACAGTAAAAGATTGTATTCTCACCATTCCCTGTGTGGCCTGTTTCTCATCAGTTCCCTGTTACTTGTGTTCCTGACCCATCTCATTAAAAATCTCAACCACACACAGCTACTACAAATACTGCAGTCTTCTCTCCCACTATTGAGGGTGTTGTATAGCCACCAGCATCTCCACAACTTTCAAGTGATATTTGGAGAGCAGCAGATCTGGGCTTTACTTGGCTTCCTCCAGCAAAATGTGGGTGGAGGGGAAGGCTTAGCTGGGTTGTGAGCAACAGTTTTTATCACAATTCTCACAATATTTGACATTTCTCTTAATGTCCTACTCCAGAAGGCAAGTGACTACATGCAGCCCTCAACCTCAAGCAAGCAAGTCAACAAAAATATCCCTTGCAATGAATGTGTTGGGAAGATCAAATCCAGAAAGCTAATGATAAATTTTAGGTTTTCTGTTTGAAAATATTCATGGATTTTTAACTAATCTCATAATTTGGTGTATGTATGAGTTTAACTCATGATTTTTGATTACTGAAAGGTTGGCAATGCTCAGTTATAAAAAAAAAAGAGAGCGCGGTGCTTTTCTGTCCTTTTTGGCCATCCCAACATTTGAGTCCCTTGTGCAGAGCAGAGGTCTTCAGTGTATGAGGTTTGCAAGGAGGATCCCTGGCTTGCAGAATATTTCTTGTGGGTCTGGGAAAACTTCCTAATGGAAAAGTGTCAGAAGTGTGTTTTAGAGAGGGTCTATGTGTAGCAAGGCAGGGAAAATAGCTGCAGTCGAACAAGGTAGCTTTGTTGAAGTGAAGACAGAATGCTGGAGTACAGCAAAGCTTCTCCCATACCTGTACTTTGCTATTTTCTTAGCCATTTTCTGGATGAAATCCCAGCCAAATCTCTTCTCTGTGGTGGTGAATCAGTGGGAACGCTCTGTGCATACTCATTAGACTTCAAAATCCTCATGCATAAAGAAGGGCTCACAGTCAGGCAAGTGACGGTGTTCAACCAACTGCATTCTGACTGAATTTCTTTTATGTCCAGTGCTGAGAAATGTTACGCTTGAAATTGTAGTTTGAGGGTTTTTTTGTTGCTTTTCTTTCTCTCGTAGCATGTGTATTCCCACATTGGAAATATTGTGCTGTTTGGTAGATGTTAAGCAATTAATAAAATGGCATATTTTGCATCCTGTTTTGTGGGCAGAATGACAGAGCTCTTCTTGCGTGTACAGATAAAGGCAGCAACAATAAAATCCCACTGTGCTACTAAAACTGTTCTGTGCTAGACTTGCACTGTGTGCTGTTGTAGAGTTGGGCTTTTTTTTTTTAATGTTACATATTTTAGAATATCTTACATTGTGTGCTATTTTAAAGGATTATTTTTTTTTGTTTCATTATTCAACGCTGGCAGCAAAGGATTTTTATGCAATTTCTCTTAGCCTTTTTTCAGCATTGGAAATCCTATATGGGGAGTCAGTTTTGTCATTGGCTTGGGACACAGAAGGTCTGAGTTCATCTTCTTCAGCCAGATGTATCCTATTTGACTTTGGCTACTGGCTCTTTGTAATAGCCTTTTGCTATAAACTCACCAGAGATAATCAAAGATTGCTGACAAGTCATCGGCTTGTAATGGCTTTAAGGCCTTGATTATCGTATAAAATTTGTTTGAAATGTGTGGGGCAATTCATTTAGAGAACTTTGGAAAAGAAAAAAAAAAAAACACCCTAATCCTGTAGTCATTAATTTAGTGCCACATCACCTTCATAGAACTCTATACAGAACAGTTTGAGTCTGGATTGAGAGCGTCTATATGGGTCTCAGTAGAAGGCATGGTAGATCATCTCCTGAAATCCTCTGCCCAGGACTTCTGCTGCACAGTATACCAATAATCAGGGAACCGTATGCTGCATTTGAAAGTTAAACTGAAATAACCTTCATTTCCACCCATAAGAGTAGTAGGAAAAATGTCATATTTTTCATTTAATTAGGAAAAATGAGTTGAGAGAGTATGTAATTTTCTTTTATATGACAATTAGAAATGTGCCAAAAATTTCAGTCAGGAATTTATGTGCAGCTATCCTTTGCGATTAGTCATCTTATTTACTGCCAAATAAATGTGTTTTTAGCAGAATTTCTGTGACACTGCAATTACATCTAGGGAACAAGAGATTAATCCCATCTGCATGTGCCTTATGGATCTTTCCACAGATACTCTGCATCCCCATCCCCACATGCTTTATTTGTGGGTGACTTCCTGAGTCCAATAACTGGCAGAAGAAAATTCTCTGCTCTCTTCAAATGAAAAACTGAAGCAATATAACTTAACCTTATTTACCAAAGAAATATTACATTTTCCTATGCCACATACTATCATGGCAATTCTAAGCAGGCAGAATGCATCGTTCTGTTTGGAGGAGAATATTGGTTGGAGGTCAGGACCTAATCCTGCATCCCTTCCTCCCTTTGCTAAAAACAGGGTGACTTCAAAGAGAAAAGACTGCAGAATCAGGCCATGACACAAGGAACAATTGAATTATGGCATGAGATAAAGGGGGTAATAAATCATGTCAGGATTAGCTTTTTGTTTTTCTCTTTCGGAGACAGTATGTGGTTACAGAAATTCTTGTCCTTTAAAATGAGTATGGTACAGAGGTCCTGTTTCGAGGACTAATTGGGATTACTTGTTGTAAGAGTTGTTAGTTGATAAATTCAGGTAACGATTTGAGAATGTCAAGAATTGTATTTTGCACTTGTATACAGTACACAAAACCTTGGTACATATAAGACTATGCACCAGTGAAGTATTGTAAGGCAGTAACACGTGTGTCCCAGAGATACTCGTATACCTACACACTGCAGCACATATATGAACATGTGGGTTGACAGCAGGGCTGGACACAAGCCTGGGCACTGCCCTTACTGCTCTCATTAGCTGCTTCTCAGTACTTTTTTGGCTCAAGGCAGTCAGCACTCTCCCAGGAATACTAAAGGCACAGCTTGGGGAATAAGGTCCTTCCAAACATGATCATCCTGTTTCGAGGAGCAGTTGTAGCCTTTGGTTTCAGAATCAGAGATTGGGCTCTGGCCTTGTTTAGTTAACAGGACATAGCTTTTCAACATCATTTACAGATGCACACGTTGGTCTTGTGTTTTCAAACCCTGGAAGAACTTCCAACTGTCTTAAAGGAGAGTTGCTTCAATGTGAGAGTCAGACGCTGAGCTTGACAAATTCACTATTACTAATGGTAGATCAGTTGTTTGTGGTCATGTTTAAGTTGTTATAAACGTCTTTTTGAAAGTGAAGAAATGTCCTCTGAAATTTTACCAATGTATTTCACTGAACCTACCCAATCAGAAGGCCCCATTCACATCTGCAGGTTGATGTTTCTGCAAATATTGCTAGTTGAACATGTCTTAGGAGTTAAACTGTACCCAGATGATGATTACAGCCATTTGCTAGACCATCTGTCTTTCAGGACTATCAGAAAGTCTAGATGGATGATACTGTAATTTGGAATTCAATATTTCATTCCCTTGAATTTACTTATGTCAGACAGAATATAGCTCAGTACTATTTCCAGTAATGATTGCATCAGCCAAACTGTGGCATCTCACTAGGAATATGCATTTGTGGGGTGCTTACTCGGTCATGGGGAGACGTAGAAGGGATTGTGCATAAATAACCTATCAGATATGAGTACGATTGTGCAAATGGTATCTTCAAAATGAAGTAGATCAGGAATGTGCTTCATTTATTTCCTTCTCATTTGGAACAATGAACAAGTCCATGGTGCAGTGGGGAGAAGTCTCTACACCCCACTATGCAGCATGAGCCGTGTGGAGACATCACAGAAGGACAGTCACAGACAAGTTTAGGTTGGAGGGACTGCTGCAGTAACCTAGTCCAAACCTGCTCCAAGCAGGGCTAGGTTTCAGTTCCTGTCACACAGGGTCTGCAGTCCAGCTTTGACACTCTTCAAGGGAGGGGATGACACAGCCTCTCTAGCCCTTGTTCCAGTGCTTTGCCACTCCTATTACAATTTTTTTTTTTAATGTCTAATCAGAATTCCCCATGTTGCAAATTGTGGCTATCGTGCTTGCCCTTTGCTGTGCATGAAAAAACTACCAAGAAATTTTTCTCTGTTCACTGAAGGTCTATTAAAAAAAAAAAAAAAAAAAAAAAAAAGAAAAAAAAGAATTAAAAGAATTAGGAACATGAGAGACTTCTTTCCCATTCATCAGCAATATCCACTTAGAAGTTGCCTGTAGGTTGATCAGCAGCATCAAACTACATGCAAATATAAAGTCTCCCCTGTATATACAGGTATCCTTGCACAATCTGTAGTTAGATGATTACCTATAGATGTCTTTTTTTCACTAGACCCTCTATCCTGTTCAGTTTTCATGCTTGATGACTTCAGAGATTAAGCCAAGGTTGTGTGGTGACATAAATTGTTGTGTTCAAGATTGGTTGTGGAAGTTGAGAAGGACATAGTGAATGTTACGTTAGGCATCTCAAATTAGAAATAAATTTGGACATTCATCTGTTCTAAGCATTGATTCTACATTTGTAAAAAGAGGAGAATAATTCTCACTTTTTTGAAAAAAAAAAAGCGTTAGGAAAAAAAAAATTCTTTAAGTGAATAAAGCCTGAGGGTTTTAGGCTGATGAATACCAGACTGTGCCCATACTGGTAGGTGAAAAGCAGGCTCATGTAGGTTGTTCACACCTACTTCCACAGTAAATATGTAGCCTGTCAACATTGGCATTCATAGTATAATCTTAATGACTGCAAGTTTCCTAAGAGTTGGTGTCTTACACAGCTGTGCCCAGTCCATCCAGAGAGGAACAAGAGCTTGAAGCAGTGCTGTAGGGCTGAGCTTTGTCCCAGGGCTGTCTGCTGCAGAGTATGTGCTTGCAAATCCATCACATGAACTGTGGGAGGGTCCAGACTTCACAAAGTGCTCAGACCTCCTCTGAGGGTGTAGAAATGTTAATGGAAAACTTTCAAGCGAGTTAGTAATCTTCAGATGTAATGAGATTTGAGTGGTGAGTAGTACAAAGATGAGAGATAAGAATGGAATAAAAATAATTAGTGAAATATTTGTGTTGAGCATACCCACAGTGTGAAAGAAACTTTGTGAAATAAATGAGGATACCATCTTAGGCAACGATATTCTGTGATGAGGGTATGCTGTTGTATCCAAATGCTTACTGCCTGAAGAGACAACATAAGTCTTGGCTTTTTCTAATTCCTGAGACGTGACTTTGCAACACGGGTCATTTAGTATATTTTCTTTTAAGCACTTAATGTTATTAGTATTAAAGTATCCAAAACCGGGCCAGCATTTTTAGAGCCCAAATACATTAGCACTCATCTGTAACAAACATGTTGCATATTCTGATTACTCATATGGTGCTTTGGAGAATCAGCTGGTAATAGGTATTTTGCAGGACATGTGGAGATTTGTGGTTTGTAGTGAAGGACAGACTAGCCATGGATTTGAGCAGATGGTGGTCATTACTTGTGCCAACATGTGAGTGCATTTAATTATAACAGAAGTGCTGAGGCAGATTGTTTTGCTGGGCTTTTTACATATATCTTCATAACAAAGTGAGTAAGTATCCAAGGAAGCATTGGATATAAAAGATCAAAACTGCAACAACTTCATTTTCATCATTGCTATATGACACAATATCTACCATGTAGAAATTCATGGTCTTACAAATGTTCCCAGGTAGATGCTTCACTTGAGAGCAATAGACTGCTCTTCTCAACATGCAGTGGCCACTTAATGCAATTCAATTTGATGGAAACTACATTTTTCCTTGAATTCATGAAGCAGTAAACTGACTGCACATAATAAATATGTCTGCACACCTTAAAATACAAATACAACTTGCCATTTTAAACCACATTATATGGAATTACCTGTAACGCAATATGATTCCATCTTGGGGACCACACTGTTTTATGTTCATATGCTCTCGTTGGGTCATATTTTCAATTTTTATGTGTTATTTTATTATTGTTTTGCTAGTGAAACTCAAACCTCTTTCCTTCTCCCTCATAATGCATCCTCAGTGACAGATAGTGTGGCATCTTGGCTGTGAGTTTGTGGTTGTGGAATAATTTTTAGCAATTAAACACTTTATTGATTAAACTATTCCTCCTGTTCCATGATTCGTGTCACTAAATGTTACAGGGGAACAAAAAACAGCTGCAAAGAAGACAAAGTGTAGAGAAGATGAAGAAGGGGGCTGTGTAGGATTCCAACCCCAGCTTTTACATCTAACTTTCAGCCTCAACAACATCTTGCAGCCAACAACTTGCCCTGAAATGCTCCAGTAGAAAATCACATACCACATGCAGAAGTAGCACATTAAACGAGTGCTGCTGGAAGCAGTGCTGACATTTCCTATGTGCTTGGAGGTATATTCTGGAAAAGTGGCAAAAAGCTGGTTAGAGGCTTAGCAGCCTGTGACGTGTTGTCTGCCCTGCCTAATGTGGCTTGGGTATAGGCTTGCAGGAGCAGTTATGGCTGGGATTCAATATGCTCCTTTTATACTTAGAAAAATACCTACCTAGCTTTTTCAGATATTTCATTTCTCTGCCTATATCATAGATTCTAGATCCCATATTGTTCACTTTCTGAATTTCCATGGGCCAGGATGTACTTTTAATGTCAGCGGAATTATGATGAAACCAGGTGAAAGCATTTTTGCATGTTCAATGTAAAAAGTAGTGAAAATGAAGTTCTTCCTTTAGTAATATAATCTTATGTTTGTTGCCATATGGCTCATTTTGCTGCCCACAGTTGCTGGACCACCTCCTAAAGCCAGTTCATACCTGCCTGCCAGGTCACTGATGTTGTAGGTAGCATTCTGTGCTTTTCAACTGTTTCCAATTTGACATATTTCTGAATCAGCAATTCTAAACTTGTCTATATCAATACTTTATTTATCACTGTATATTTTTTTAGCATTGTAGTAATAGGGGCTTCAGCTTCATCCATTACATGATTCAAAGACCTTTTGAGATTGGTTCTTGGGCATCATCAAATGATGCTGTTCCTCTATATTTAAGGAATTTCACTTACTTGAGTTTAGGGTCTTGGACACTTTAAGGTATGTGGGGAGGGGTGGATAAGAAATTCCAGTTCTTGGTGGGTCTTGGTTGCAGCTAGGTGTAGGTATCTGGGAAAGAAGAGCAGACCAGCCATGTCTGTTTGGGAGTCCTTGACTCTCTCTAGCACGGGAGAGCAGGTGAGATGCATGGGGGCTAGCCCAGGAGTTGGGGAGAAAACGCTGCCCTGCTGAGAGGCAAGGCAAGATCTTGCAATTTTTTCTTTGAGGCTTTGCATGCAACTGACCTTCACTTCAAGCATTTTGTACTATATAAATATTTCAAGTGAGCCGTGAATCAAGATTAATGCATTAGGTGACTACCAAATCATTAGCAGTACAGGAAGTAATAAAGTTGATGCCAGGGCTTTATTAAACAGGGCGTGTTAGTCATTAAGAGAAAGTAATGTTGTTGCATAATGTGAGAGCAAAACCCTATTTCCTCTGGCTGTCTCATCTTAAACAGGTATAGGAATGGCAAGTAGCAAGGTAGGAAGTCAAGCATGGATTAAATTGCTATGGTGGCTGAATTCTGATTAACTAGTTTACTGCATCTCTTATCACAAGAAAGATGATGCTATACCTTGTTTTCTATTTGGCCTCAAAACCATAATCTGGATAGTGCTAAGAGAGCTGATTTGTCAGAGTCAAAACCAAATACTGAAAAGAACATAGAGCTGGGGAGCAAGGCAAAACTCACAGTTTACTGCAAGTACAAACATTTCTAATCTTCTGGCTTTTTTTTTTTGGTAGTAAGTGAACAAGGATGGGCAATGAAACATTTTTAACCCATTGTCAAGGCAGACATTTCAGGAATAAATAGGAAAAAAAACTAGGATCCACAAATTATGTTTCTACTATAAAATTCCCTTGTTTCATTGATCATCATCCACTTAGTTTCTTCATTTTATTTGGACGCCCACATAGTCTGAGTTTGTGCTATGAATTAGATAAAAAAAAAAAAGCAGTTTGCAAAGAGTTTTTTGGATAGTAGCTGAAAAGTTCACTCTGTAGGCATCTTCCTTTGCTTCCATTTCTGTGAATTCCCAATGATGAGAACATTGACCATTTTAATAAATGCAAACCATGATTTGTATTCAAACAGGAATTCCTGCAGTTGTACCTGTGTTCACGCACAGAGGGCCGAGTTCTCCTTTCCCACCCCTTGGTGGGCTGTGGTTGGTCACCCAGAGACCAGGGAGATAAAATTACCTTCACTGATGCTCACTTGTTATCTCTGGTGTCGGCAGCTTCCTTCCCTTCACCTGCTGTAACTCAGGTTTTCCATAACTTTTAAGCCACCATTGTTGACTTCATAACTATTTTGACTTCCTGACGATTTTTGTTTTACTCTGTAAATTAATCCCTTGAGATATTGGTGCTGATTGTACCCGCTTATTTCCATTTTTAGTCTTTTTCTGTCTTGTTCTTTTCTCTCTTAAGTAGCATCTTTACCACTCCTGCTCTGCTGCTTTCTGGGGTAAATGCTGCTTTTATCATCTTTCTGTCCCTTTTAGCATTCCATTCATCGATGGCTTTTCTCATGCCCTCATACCAATTTATTTCAGGGATCCACCTGAACAATATTCACACAACCTCAGATGCAACAATTCTCTAGGTGGGATGGGAGCCTTCTTTTTTCTATTTCATCTCAAAACAAATTTGGGATATTTAAAATTTTGGTCTGCTCTTTGCTATCACAGTGGGTTTTGTTCACAGGTTTCTCATCCTCAACTTTCTTCTTGAAATATCATTTATCATATTCTTCAGAGTGTTTCCTTCTTAGCTGTCAGGGGGTCTTTATAAGTATAGTAGTTACAGGTTAAACTACCAACATAACATTTTCCAGTGGCCAAATCCTGCAAAACAGTCATCTGTTATTATGTAGGTTTCGGGGAAGAATGTGCAAGGTGACTTTAAGAACTGATAAGCAGGACTGAAGTGTGTTACTGAAGAATTTAAACGTTATGTAGATACTTGTTTTGGCTGATGGCTCTGTCTTGTAAACTGTCCTGTCTTTTATAATACATTGCCCTATGCTGAAGTAAACATATTTTTTGCATTGCTTGGTTTTTGTGAGCAGTAACTAAGATGTGATTTAAATGATCAATTTATAACTATCTGAGGTTTATGCCTTATCTTACGGTGATTTATTTTTGTGTAGAATGTGCTTTTACTACAAGTGACATTTCAGTAGCGTATTGCAGTCTCTGGAGTCCTTGAACTATTTCCAAGCAGTGAGCCTGCTGGGGTTTAAGCCAGTTTGGAAATCTGTCTGTTGGCTTGATGGATTATAGTCCATGTAGTGAGCACTCAGCCTCCACAAGGTTCATGGCATCTTCACCTTTAAGTATCTAATTTATGTAGAAATGCCAATAAATTATTTAGAAGGGCACGCCTGCTGATATCAGCAGTTCTGGAGCAAGTAAAAATGGTATGACTTTGAAAATCATTGGAAATGTTGGCAGATCTTCAACAATGCTTTATAGGTTCTGGCTATTAAATATTTGAGAAGACAAAGACTTGTTTTTCCTCTTTTCCCCAAGATTTTCTTGACAGTTCTTTAGGATTTTATCAGATTGTTCTTGGAATAAAGTTCACATTGATTCTGGAAAAACGAGCATCCTGGAAATGTATGAGAGGAGAATGAACGTTCAATACAATATAAATATAAAATATCTTCTTCCTTCCTGGCTCATTAAGGATTTGTTCCTGAATTTGCAGAAACCTCAGATCTATACCAATAAACTAAACATTGTAATGGTCCATTCAGTGACGGCAGGACATGCTCTGACACCTCCACTCTGTTCAGCTCTTTTACGCTGCAGATCAATTGGGCCACTTGATGCTGCTGGACTGAACTCAAAACTTTCATCTGGGATTTATGTTTTTTTTTGCTTGCAGCATGAGTCAAAGCCACACCAAGGAGTTTCTATGGTTTAGACAACTGAGTCCCACTGGCTGTGCCAGGCCACATTTAATTATTTAGTACAGGCATATCTACAGGGGCAAGGCAAGGATCCAGGTTAGCACAACATGCAGCGCATTTGACGATGTAGAAGTTTGCCCTGAAAGCCTAAGTAATCCTGCTGGAGAACTGCAAATGTTGACTCTTCAGGTTAAATATCTAAATCTGTCTGAAAGTGTCTATCTAAACGGCAGTGTTTTTGCAAGCGCTGAACACCCAAGTTCTTTATTCAATGAACATGAATTTGAAAATCACCTTGTAGACACAGTGGGATAAAATTAACATTTATTTTAATGTACAGGCTTACAAGAATCTGCTTTAGAAGAAAGAGGAAAACCCATTTTTTTCATTTTTGCACTTGGCATTTGTAAGATACCTCTGTTAGAGGAACAGTTGCAAATTAATGCTCTCTCCTTCCCCCCAAAATTTCTTGCTGATTCCATCAAGATATCACTGAAAGCAAAAAACAGGGAAAGCAAAGAGAGCAAGTGAAAAAATAGCTTGAGTAATTTTTATTTGATTGCAAATGAGAATTGTCATTGCACTGCTATGTTAGATGTCTAATAAAAGGCAGGTGCTGCTGTGCTGTCTCCCCTGCGGGAGGCTGTTCAGACCCAGGGCTTCTGCCTCTTGAGCTGCTCTGGAAAGTCAGGACATTACTTGGCCACCTGTTGTAAAATGAAACATGCTTGTATGGAAGGTAAATATTTGTGCTCTTTAATGTTTACACCATAATAGCAGTCACTGAAAACTGGACTTAAAATTTATGTACAAATGAGAAGACAAGCTATACTGCAGATAATATTTTACAGGAACATAACACAGTATATTGACTTTCTTAAATCCTGAAATTCACTGGAGTAGTGAAGCAGCTTTGTTCTTAGCTTCTATCTGTTTATCTAAAACTTTAATGGCTAATTTATATTTTTGTTTTGGTGAAGCCTAATTGAATTTTACAAACAGGATTAGATCTTTAAACTCCGAAGCATAGCTGGGAATGATTATGGAAGACCAAGCTGAAGCAGTTTTCTGTTATTCACAGTGACAGCATGGCAAGCTGCTTTCTAAGGGCATCATGTGCAAACAGCTGTTATCTTAGCATGGATCTGGCTTATGACTTTACAACAATTTGGAAAGCTAGTGGGTTTTCACCTGAAAGGGTAACTTTGGGCCACAGAGCCTGATTTCTGCGTGTGAACACATGCTGTGAAGCTGGGGAGCAATGCACATCGCTCGCTACAGCAGGTAGTGCCACCTGCTTGGACTTGGGGCTCTACTGACTGCTGCTAACTTCTGCATTTGTGTGGTAGCTCATTCCCATTTCAAATGAGATATCCATCACATCTAAGCAAGAATGTTATTTTAACTAGTAAACATATGGTGAACATAGTTGCTTTCTACTGTGGCCAGACTACTGCAATTTTAGGTGTGAATCTGCTTCAGGGCAGCAGAAGATTGAGCTTCTTGAAATAGGTCCTAATTCCAATGAATTTGATTCATATTAATAAATGAACTCTCTGACATTTTGTAAATATGTAGAGGTATAGGGAGCCTCCAAAGCACTTTCTTACAGACAGGGTCGGGCAAAGCTCCTTAACAATTTTAGAGAATGTCATGGTTTTTGGCTGCTGGCTGTCTCAAAGGTACACTAATGATGTTAAAACATTTCAGGTTGTCAACATGATTTGCTTAACAGAGGCTTTAGGGTCAATGCTGCTTCTTTTAATTAAGTTCTTCTCATGTAATGTCAGGATAATTTCTAACACAGGGAGGTCATACTTTTGATGGGAACTTTAAGCATCCACTGTCAAGACTGCTGAGAATTTGAAAATCTGGTTATTAGGAGAGTTATAGTCGCTCCTGATAAATTCTCTTCTATTTTTTGTGGATATATGAGTATGTCATTGCCTGCATCTCACTGCATCTGCCCATTGTAATTGACATTTTACCTAGTCATCCCATTACCTCACCGGGAGGCTGGTGAACTTGGAGGAGTCTGTAAAGGACTGATTAGTCTGAGGAGGAATCATGTCTGAGAGAGGAGTAAAGAAGTGGTGCTAGTATATAAAAGTTTCTTTCTGAATAGTTATGTCAGTTGTGGTTCTCCCATAATTGTGTCAGTTTTCTTCCCCCGTATGTTTCTTGGCTGCTTTCAGTTTTTTTTTGCTGGTTTAGTTTTGCATTTCTTTCCAGTTATTTTTCAAATTATTTGGTGTGTTGGGTATTCCCTTTTAGCTCTACCTGCAAACATTCCTCAAAGTAAGGACCTGTCTGACTATCTCAGGGACTAGATCTCTGATAGGTGCTTTGACGAGTGAGTAACCACCTGTCTTGCAGTAGCTGGAGTTTGTGTAGAGAGAAAGACAATTTAGAGCTACAAATCAAAATGAAACAAATAGTTGAATCCTACAACATTTTACAGCATGGTCCAGAAGTGCCTTGTTAGTTAAAGTGAATGAGCTGCCTGTTGAAATGCTTTAACCTCTCGGAGAACTCCCAGTCTCCCTAAAGAGAGGAAAAAAGAGAGGATGCTATCCTGCCTGAATAAGCATACATTTAAGACTGTAAGTATGTGAAACTATATGTATTTTACACCGTTCTGAAGTAAGAAAAATACAGTGTGAAATGTGATGAAAAAGGTAGTCAGGATGAATATGGAATCTTGAGATCTATATTTCAGGTTTAATTTTTAATCACTATCAAGTCCATTAGAGAAGTGAAAATAGAGTATGATCAATTGAAGTAAAAGTATTTTTTCCAAAAATGTTAATGTCGTTATTATGAAGTAGCACCTGCTGCTGCACTGGAAGTTATTAGATTGTATGTGCATGAAGTAATACCCATAGAAGAAGTTAGATGAATAACCCATAATAAATCACATACCACAAGGGTATGCAGTTAATATCAGGATTAATTATGGGCTGATTTGTAAGTCATTATATCATAGATAGCAACGTTGAGGTTTAATTTTTTCTCTAAAAACTGATGAATTCTGATATAGCTGCTTAACTATTTATAAGCACCCTTGAGATGCAGGCTGAAGCAAGACAGGGAAACATATCACTATTTCATTGGTTTGCCTTGTATAACAGAGTGGTTAAATCTACAGTATCAATCACCCCGAAACTTAATTAGAGTTTCTGTTTTCTGACCCAACCTTGTAAACACCTATTTGTGTTTTGTCTTCTGGGCTGTGTGGCAGCAGGCTGTTTTTCTATATTTTGCTCTCCTGACAGTCACCTCTTGTAATGGTTATATTGTGGCATCATTCTTATCTGATTTATTAAAATGAATTAAAAGCAGGAAAACACAGGATATATTCTGCCATGTTGATGAAGTTTTATGAAGTGTTTAATATGTTGTGTCAAATATAATTTATATTCTTGACTCATTAGCATGTGAAACACCATACTATTTAATTCCCTTTCTTGATTAAGGGCCAGATCCACTTTGAGACAGACACCCCTGAGTTCGGTGATGAGTTGGCTCAGCTCCTCACGCTGTGCCCAGAGAGGGCTGGGTGCTGCAGGGAGGTGATGCAGGAGTTTGTGCATCCTCCCATCACAGAAAGAATGCCCCTGTTGTAGGCACTGTTGTTGTCTTGGGTCTTTCTCTGCAAAGCAAGTGTTTACTTTGGTAAATCATATACCAAAATATCTAAGAAGTGTATAAGCACTCATATCTGCATCCTACTGAAGTCCGTGGGGATTGGACACAAGTTTAAATGGTTTTCTTAATACTGAAAGGCATCCCATTAAATGCTTTCCTGAGTTCATTGGCAGCTGAGAGTCCTATGGGGCATGTGGGCCCAAAGGTAACCATTGCCCTTTCCTGGCAATATTTTCCCTGTGGATGGAGGAGAGCATCCTATCAGGAAGGAGGCAGAAAAGCCATAGTGCATTATCATGCATTAACTGAGAGCAGCATTTCTTAATTGGTATCAAAAGGATTTAGTCGAGTATTACCTGGCTCAATTGCTGATTTTAGGATCTGCCCATAATATATACAGTGTTAAATTTATATTTAGATGAAGAAATCAACAATACTCCAAGGCAAACTGTGCAGTTACTTAATAAAACTTAGGCAGACAAACAAACAATAGCTATTAGAGTCATGTTTTACTTTTTTGGAAGTTACCTATTTTCTATTCCTTTGCTTAATTGCCCATATTTCCCTTGAAATAAAAAAAAATAATTGCCTACATGCACACATGGATGACACTTGCAATCCAGAAGAACTGCACACATCATCCCCAGACACCACGCGCCGTCCCTCTGAGCTCAGAGCTTAGATGGTGCATGGAGGGTGATGAGTGCCATCCAGAATAAGGTAAATATCATCCCTCGTAGACATGGGTAGCCTTTCTAAGCATAGCCCCGTTATCAGGCAGGCCAAGCATCCCCACCTCTTGCTGATCCTGCTTCCACCCATGGAAGTGGTCTTTGTGGAATCAGGCTCTGTGAAAGATGCTCGGGCAGTTTGCTGTGACTGCCATCATCATCCCAGCAGCAGCAGAGGGAAACAGGTTTCTTCTTCCCTCTGCAACAAATGTTTTAATAATTGATAATGGAAGTGGCAAGCTGGAACTCTATGTGGTATCCATTCATGCAGCATAACAGGAGCTAATAAAATATAGAGAGATTACATCTACCTGTGCAGAAGAGCAGATAACACATAGCATGCCCGACAGTATTCTTCGAGCCGAGTTCAAATGCTCCTGTCCTGACGAGGCAATGAAGAAGCACTGATTGCTGGCTGTGCTGACAGTCGATTAGCTGTAACTGCCTGCTCCTCTTACTTCCAGTGATGCCTTTACCTCCCCCCTTGGTGCTTACACCGCAGAAATGCTGCCTGTGGGCACGGATGCAAGACCAGCTGCAGCGTGGGAGCATGTGTTATCTGGCCATGGCTTTGGAGGAGACATCACTGGAACACAGGAGCAGAGCAGGGAGACTGGTGTGGCCTCTTGTGCTGAGTAGAAATAAAGGGAGCTGTACCCTGGCCAGACCTCCTGTGTGATAGCACAGACCTTCAAAGGTTACTCCCCTGCCTCAAAACCCTCATGGGAGAATTTATTTTTTTTTTTTTCTGTATGTGAGCAAGGAACCCATAGGAATATGGCTCTTAAAGAGTGCTTTCTCAAATGGAGAGTTGCTTAGGAATCGGGGCATCAATTTTTACAGGTGTTTGGGAGCCTCACCTACAGGGAAATGGAGGGCAATCAGGCCTCTAAATGGCTTTTAACAACCTAGCCCTGCTTTTGATGTAGTTACCCAAATATCTTGCATAGATGACTTAGTAAACCCTCCATCTTTCCCACAAATCTCTGTTCCTAAAGTGAGGACCACATCTCCTCACACAATGAAAAAGAAAACTATAGGGAAAATGGCAGCAAAGGCTACAAACCAGTGAGAAGATAAGAAGATGCGGATTAGGGAGTTAGCACCACTACTAAGTGAGGTTAATAAATTGTCAATTACTGGATCAACAACCAGATCCACGCCATGGGCTCCCACTGTGCATGGTTAGTCACTTCTACCATAGAGTTGACCAATGGACAGGGAGAGGGATTAGTTCAAAAATAAAAAAACTGAACTGGTACAAGCGTGGAAATTAAACTTTTCCAGCCTTTCTTCTCATTTGGGCTTTTGCGCATAGTTTTTTTTCTGCAACAGATGCATTTGTTGGTTTAGAAATATGAATCCTTAATATAAGGGTTAATATAAGTGGGAAATTATTTGAGTTTTAATTACAAGGTATGTAAAGTATGGATGGTATAGAGAATAGGAGGCTCTTGGAAAATCCATGCTCAGCATGAACCCAGACGTGGACATCATAGACTCATCTTTTGAGGATGTCTGGGTTCAGAAGTCTTGTTGTCAAAGGATCAGCATTATATCAAGACATCTTTCATTCCCATGGGGAATAACAACTTCCTGCCTGGATGGCAAATGTTTTCATTTCCTATGAAAAGTTATAGGGCAAAGGTTAAGTACCTCCTGTAATTTCACAAAGGAATTTGATACAAGCCTCTAGCCGTCTTTTCTACCTGTGCCAGACATTTTTTTGTTGTTCTAAAAGCTGACTGTGCGGTACAGCCTGTTACACAGGGGCTTGTTAGGACCTTGGAAGATTGATTATTTTACACTTCATGTCTTCAGCCTGCAAAGGGGATGTGCTGTGTGACTGCATAACTCGCGCTGCGAGTACCTCCTCATGTGGCACTTGCATCTGGACTCTCAGCATCACTGTAATCATGTTACCAGGCCCCAGGGAAAAAAGTAGAACTGGGCTTATTCCCTGCAAGGGAATTTTTTTGTTATTATATTTTTTACAGAAGCACAACAGAAGCAGAAAGATTCCAGCTCTTTGTCCTATTACCAGGAGATTTTTTTTCTCTCTCTCAGGAGCGGAAAAAATACTGAAATTACAAATAAATACTGATGAAAACATTAAACGATATGGAAATTCAGGGAAAAGTGGGGATGAGATACTGTTGATGTGAATTTTAAGTGTCCTTCACAAAGGATTATGCAAGAGAATGAACTAGATTCTGATGGGGTTTTTTTGTTAAATTCTTGCCAAGAAAATGAAAAAAAAAAAAAGAACAATCCAAGGTTTGTAGCGCCCCATTAGTTTGCTATGAGATTTCTTGAAAATAATAAGACTTTTTCATTTCATATTATAAGGCTATGATAGTGATATTTTATGAAGGCAAAATACTATGTAAAAAAAAAAGCAATGTTTTTTCTTTTCTATTTCAAGACCACAAAAAAAGTGTCGGCCACTAAGGCACAGCCTTATCGTATTTCTTGCTAACAAGAAGAGGTCATAAAACATACAGTTTTTCTTCCTCCATCCTCCCCCTACTAAAAAGTAAATGAGAGCACGTCTGCTTTGCAGTCACTGTCCAAACTCCTAGTTTTAAATTAGCTCGCTGGGGTCCCAAGAGCAATGTGACTGCAAAAGCCTGAAGCTTAGCCCAGGCTGACTGCCTTAGTGTTTATCCCAACTTCTCAGGCAGGTGTTGTAGAGCTGAGATTCACATTTCAAATACAACACAGGTCAAGGTGCCCCAACGAGCTACTGGAGATGCAGGGCAGATACATCACACCAACAGCCACCATGCTCTGAGAAGTACACATGGCGATGTGGTCTGCTTTCAGATTCAAGGGTCTCTTTTCTGTGAGTCCAAAGAAGCCCATGGGAAAAAAGATGGGAAAGGAAAAAAAAGACAGTAGAAAAACACTGGCTTTTACTTCTTCAATTCCTCTGATTCTTTTGAACTTCTGATCAGACATATTTTTCATTAATTATTCACTACAGTCATAGTCCCTCACCATATGGGAAGGGGATTATCCGAAATGATGAACCTCTGCTGCAGTTCACCACTGTTGCTTGGTCCTACCCAACGGGGAAGGGGCCGCATCTATTGACTTGTGAGCTGTTTCTTCAGAGGAGCCAGGGTCCAGCTCCACTCAGCTTACAAAAGGACAGTTTGTTTCACGTTTCAAAGGAGATGAAAACTAATGGGTAAAAAAACAACTGACTTCTTGTACAGAGCTAAGTAGGTGCTTGTGTAGAGGGTGAATCTCTGCTTTCCCATGCCAAGAAATGGAAAGAAAAAAGGGGTTTGTATTTATGGATATATACTTCTCTGTTGTAGCAATATAATGCAGTGAATGAATCTATGCAATTGTTTTGTGTTGGTTTTTTTTTTTTTTTGATCCCGCCTCCCTCGTTCTCCTTCCAAATGAATGTGACAAAAACAACTGCAAATATTTTAGTACCATGGATTTCTTGCTTGTTTGTTTAGTTTCAATTTTTAGGTGAAATTGTGGCTTTGACACAGTGTGTTTTATCCTGGCAACCAAAAGACTAATACTTGACGCTCCCATCCTTAATAGCTCAAACAAGCTGTAGGAGGAGGGAATAAATGGTCTACAGCAGCCTGGCCAGATAGAAAAGATTATAGTTATATATAGTCAGATATTCTTGACATTTACTAACAGACAAAGAATTTCTGGAGAGAGAAGTAGAAAATCCCATGATACCATGAAGGGCAATGTGGCACCTGATCAGCAATGTGAGGGACATTTCAGGACTGAAAAATGTCAAGAGCAGAACCACCTTGGCCTTTCTTCCTCAAGGCAGCATTTAGCAATGTTTGAAGATTCTTCTGTCATTAAATATCTGAGGTTCTTTACGTTGACAACCTGCACTCTATGTGGGGAGGTTTCAGTGATGGACCAGATGAAAGGCTGTTGAATACACACAGGGAACGACACGGGTATTTGTGTCAATGAAGTGGAAGGAAAATAACACAGATGATTTATCTTGAGTAGCTCATACGACCTGTCTGTCCCTTCATTGTGCTGCTGCTGTCTTTTGCCAGCCAGCACAGCAGCCAGTGTATGAGCACAGATCAGTTGTGTCATATTCTTTCTTCACTTCATCGATGCAGAGCACGTCATGAAATCTTGCTCTTCTCGGCACCACCTTTCAGTTCCTGAGCTTGGTGACAGCAAATGTCACTTGAGAAAAGCACAAGGGCTATGACTGGTGTTAGTTTTGGGAAACGTTGTGTGGAACTGTGTCACTTTGAAGTCATGTTCTTATTGTAGTTTTGGGTGTGAATGTCACTGTACTTCTGGGTGTCCGTTTCTCTGCAGGCAAAGAGGTTACCTTAGGTACAGTTGTTGTGAGGGGGACAGGAGTCCATAGTTTGCAAGTCTGTGGGGAATTGAAAGGCTGTGACAATGCCATGAAGTTATGGGAACTGCTTTAGCCCTCTTGAAAAGACTGGCTTCCAGCTGACGTTTGATCTCGTCAGTTCAAATTAGTGGAAACCTGAAAACTTTGGTTCAGATCTTCTAGACTGGTACCATGAGTCCAATAGCTTCATCATTTTTACCCTTATATTTCTTCGCCATCTTCAGCTGGTGCTAGGCCAACGTAAGGTCTTACTGGATGGGATGTCTGGAGTTCAGAAGGCAAACCTTGCTTTTTCTGGGTATGCAGAGGCACGTATGACTGGAGGTAGAGGGGTTGCAATTTGGTGAACGTGAGAGTTGACAAATGAGATTTCTAACCAAAATGACTTTATATTGCATTACAGAAAATGTTGAGCTGTGCAGGCTGGTAGGAGGAAGAGTCCTGCTTCTAATTATGACTCAACATTATCTTTCACTGATAATAGCCTTTTTGTAATCAAAGAAGGTAAAAATGAAATGCATGTTGCTGGGGTTTTTTTTGTGTGTACCAATGAGCAATACAATCACAATGTAGTTTTAAATTAAATTCTTTTGTTCCTTTTGTTAATTTGAGTTTGATGGTTTTCCCTGGTGCCAGAGCCTGATTTACAGCCAGAGAAAATTCTCTTAAATTGATTTTTAAAAATGCACTCACATACACTACATTAACCTTTTCATTCCCTTATGGTGTATGTCAAAGAAAAATGATCCCTGTAACTCTGCTTATTGGAGAGATTCATATGTGGAGTAGATTAATTGGTAGAGTTCCCATTCTGCTCAGGACAGATTTTTCATACAGTAAATGAAATCCTGGCTGTGCTAATGGTTGTCTCTCTACTTAAAACTTCTAGTGCCCCAGCCCCCATCATTTACCTTCTGCCACTGCTATGTATATGGTAATTTCTGAACTCTTTTATTAGTTATGGATGAATTTTATCTTTGAATGTAGATAGGGAGAAGAGAGGCAGCCAGGTCCAGATTCTTAGGACTATTTCTGTGCCTGAATCCTGGTGAAGCCACATGGAATTAAGGATTTAAGGGTGGATGTCAAGAGGATGGGGCCAGGTTTTTTCTCAGTGGTGCCCAGTGATAGGACAAGAGGAGATGGACACAAGCTAGAATGCAGGAAGTTCCTTCTCAACATGAGGAAAAACTTCTTTACTTTGAGGGTGGCAGAGCACTGGAACAGGCTGTCCAGGGAGGTTGTGGAGTTTCCTTCTCTGGAGATATTCAAAACCCACCTGGATGTGTTCCTGTCCAGCCTGCTCTATGTGAGCCTGCTCTAGCAGGGGTTAGGACTACATGATCTCTGAAGGTCCCTTCCAGTCTCAACCATTCTGTGATTCTGTGATCTAAACACCTCTGAGAACATTGGCCTGGGCATTGTGCAGTGGAGGAACCATATGACACAGCTGGACAAGATACTTGGTAAGGAACTCTATACTGGAAGATTTTTTGCAGCATCGCATGAGTTTATGATGTCTTTAAGTCTTTTAAAGTGAGTGAAATGGACTGGGAGATGAAGATAGAGAACCTTTTTAGATGTGTTTAGATCAAGAGTTGATCTGAAGCTCCACTGAGTACTATAGGGAAATGTGGACATGGCACTCTGCCCATTGGGCATGCTAAGACCACCTAATTTCAGAAGCCAGACCCTGCTTCTTGAGAAAACAACAGATTGGTGAGGTGCCGAGGATGCTTTCTTGGATGCTTGCCTTTTTCCTTCCCATCTCTGGAGCATTTTTTCATGGGATGCAATGAAGCTGCCACACACAAGTTATCGTGTCTGCTTGGTTGGTTTTTCTCTTTTCAAATCCTGCCATGTGTTTAAATCAATATGATAACCCTACATTTAACTTCAGTTTCAAATACAAAGGGGACCTTTCTAACCCACAGTCTCTTATTTATGACGTCAGAAGTAAAAGAGTCACAAAATTAAAGGGAGAATTTTGAATAGAAACTTTACAGCGTGAAGCCAGTGAAAGCAGACAGATAAAACAGTAGCATGATTCAGGAGAAGAGGTGATTTTGTCAATGCTGTTAAGGTACTAACATGAATTGTGCAGGGAGATTAAAAATGATCAGGATAATGCAGTGGCTTTGCTGCTGGGTGGCAGTGACCCTCATGAAATAGATGTTCTCCAAAATATTGCAATTTGTGTGTCAGTCGATTTTGCTTTTTTTTTTTTTGAGTAAGAATGTGGATGTCCTAGTTCCATTCTGTAATTCACTTACTGAGTCTCAGGATTGTTTTGAATTAAGGATATTTATTTCAAACAAAAAATGAGCAAGAATACTGTTCTTTCAGTACAAGGAGTCATGCTTCTGTGATGTTGTGCCACTGTTAGCACAGTTCAGTATGGGAAAGAATGTTGGCATCTTGTTTTTCCAAGGAAAAATGACTTACTGTTTGGTGTTTGTGTTTACTGCTGCTCAGAAAGTTTTGAAAATGAAAATAAATGACTTTGCAAAGCCCTTTGTAATGTGCTGTGAGAACCCTAGCAAAAATAGAAATCAATTAAAACAAGCAAAGCGTAAGACTCGTAAACCTTTGGAGACCTTGGAGTCACTTTGCCTGACAGCAGCTCTCGGTGTTGAGCCCAGCCCACTGGCATCTCACACCAAAAGCCCAAGTACCCTCTGAGGAGCTGTAATTCCTCAAACTGCAGTTTTCCTAAGCTAGAGCTGGGCAAGGGCTGGGGAGGAATTTAGACCTTCTTTTAAATATTGTGAGCATCAAATCAGGATATCCATGAAATGGTTTCTGGTTCAAAAATATCTGAGAAATCCTAAGCAAATACGATTAGAACTGTGATGTAGTACAGGTCTCCCAGCTATTTTGAGGGCAGTCTCACAGCCCATGGACTCTGCTCCCTGCCTCAGTGTCCCAGCCACACTCACAGGAGTCAGCACAGGTTGCTGCTAGCCAGAAAGAAATAGTTAATATTATAAATGACAAAGACAGTTGTCCTTTTGCTGTCGTGTCCTTTGCTCTTTGCTTCTGTGTGAATAACGGTGCAAACTCAAGCAAATGATTTTCCTTAAGAGTAAGTATTGCAGAACTGGGGGTAAGGTGGGGGCTGTAGCTGAGGTTTAGAATTTGGGATTCAAATGGAGTTCAGGGCTACGTTTATACGGTGAACTAACCTGGAGGGGTTCAGGGGACCAAGCATTGGTGATCACTGGCGTGGATTGTTAGCGTGGTCCCAAGCATGGTTTTGTCCTGTTGCTGCCAGGACTGTCCCGGGAATGCTGCAGCAAAGCCTGGGGCTCAGAGAGGGCTAGGGACTGTTTTGGTAAAGTTGTGATGCAGTGGTGCCATGCTGCAGCGTAAGAGGGTTTGGCTGTTGTGGCTGAGAGGTGTGCTCTGTCAGTTGCCCTTGTGATAAGAGAACAGATTTTGGTTTGCTTTATTTTGCTGTATTTAAAAAAAAAACAGGAATAGAAGATTCAGGAGATGGGAAGAAGGGGAGAGAGACTAAGTGAGAAGATCTTGGCTGTACAGGCTGAGGAGAAGGGGACTTTAGCTGGGAGAGAAAAGCCTTCATACTGAGTCGTGCTCCAAAAACTGTTAATGTGTTTTTATTTAAAAGCATTGTGTAAAATACAGACCCAGGCGTGCACATTGTTTTTCCATTGCTCAACGTTGTTAAAATTTGTATCAGAGAAGAATATTCTTTCTATAGTTTTCCATTAAAATCTTGGCTACATGCTACAGACGGAAACAGCGTTAAGAGATCCACACATCAAGTGAGACTTGAGTGTTTTGTCCTTTGATCCTAGAAACGACTGAAAATTAAGCTTCTCTTAAAGGTAAAATTATAAGATAGTTATTGTCTTAATATAAATATTGCGACAATAATGAATAATGCAATTGTGTTGTCTTTGAAACATCTGTACATCAAACAATTTGTATTTTCCAAAACAGTGATTGGTGCTTGAAATAAAAGGTGTGTAAAAGATGCATAGAAATAATCTGTGAATTTTAGCATCTAGAATAACTCTGGAGTTTGCATTTTACACACCTCCACTATACTTCTATTTTAATAGGATACTCAGGTGCTTGAGAGATCCAGCACCATAATCTGATCAATTTATGACACATGGAAAAGGTTAAAGGATTCAGGCATGCTACTAATAATGTTGTTATGGACCCCAGTAAAGGCAGCTTCTGGTTTGAAACAGGGAGCTCCTCCTGCTTTATCTGAGGGATTATTTTTTTTCCTCCTGAACTCAACTTTTATGTAAAACACGCCTCGCTCAAGTCCCATGGAGGACCGAAATATGCGATTTTTACTGGTTCTTTACTAAATTTAGAGGGTGTTTTACTGAGCACATAAAACAGATTTTAACATCACATGGTTGTTAGTTTGGAGACGTTGTTTCTTTGTTCACTAAGTAAAAGCATTTTATGTTGTGTCTTGTCAAGGAGGTTCAGGTAATTTTCTTCTGAAATCCCATTATTATGGGGTCTAACCAAATGTTCTCTCCCCCCCAAAAAAAGCTCTAAATTGTCACTGCAGCAGCCTCCTCCTCCCTGTAGCACCATCCCATGCCATCCTCTTGCCCCTTGTTCTGTTCCCATCCCTCCCCTCCCCACGTAACTCCAGGATTCTTGGGTCAATCCTGTCTCTGATTCATGGGTCTGCCCAACTGCTCCCATGACTGCGAGACCTTCAGGAGCCATCACCTTGTAGCCCTCAGGCCAGCCAGGGACCTCATCTGAAACACCCGATCTCCCACCATCCCGTAAGAAATGATGATGAGAGAAACGTATTTTGAACAGAAAGCAGCTGATGTATTTCAGGTAGTGATGGTAGGTGGTGGTTGGCATGGTAGGTTGTACTGAGGGTGCTTCTCTCTTTCTTTCTGTTTCCTTATTTCCCCACGTGTGCATGAAGCTTTGCTGTTTATTAATAAGAGTTATGTATGTTGACCAACAGAGGAGTGACCCTCCCCTAGCCCCCAGCTGCTTTAATTCACACATGAATTCATATAATAATTACTGTATCACAAAAGTGTCTGCAAGGAACCTGGGAAGGTAATTTTAACTTTCTTAGCACGCGGTGCATTTTCTGCATCCTGGGTTTGATGGACACCTCAGGAGAGTGCAAAATGAAATTGATAAACCCATTTTCTTCCCCCCCTGCTGTACACACCATTTTCATATCCCTCTTCCCGCTGTCTGTGCAGTGTGGCAGCCTCAAAACTTGGCTGTCTTCATGCCTCTTTCTCATGTTGTTCACAAACAAATTATTTAGGAATTAGATTTTGTTCACTTCTTGTTTTCCTTCCCGTACCATTTAGAAACAAATTACTTACTAACTAGATTACAGAAAAAAAAAAATGCCTAAGAGTTAGTAAAATATAATATCAAACAGAATTTCTAATGTTGTCTTTCTACGCAGGGAGATTAAACACCTCACTACTTCCCTTATCACAAATTCTTCCTTGGTGTTCAGAGTCATAAATTGAATGGTATTTTCTTTTTTTCTGAAATATAGTTTCACTAAAAATTGTAATTGCCTTTTTACAAATGTAAGCAGAATAGCATTTTGTTGGAATTAGCGGAGACAGCAAAGCTGAGAGGTAGTTTTGCCAAGCTCTCAAATCTTGCACAGGAGCTTCTTTTCCCATTTCTTGAGATCATAATTCTTCAAGAAATAGAGTTGAGAGATGACATTGTGCCGTGCCTTGGCAATATCACCTTTTGCAGATGCTTTCTGCATGGGTATGAACTGTTTCAAGGCTCCTGTGTGCATTGTGGCTCAGTTTGGAGGGAGCCAGGCTGTCAGAGCATTAGAGTGGAAAAACCAGAGCTAAGCAAATGCTGTGGCATAGAGGGGTCTTGAGACGTGATATAATCTGTGGCATTTGGGCTTGCCAAGTCTTTTCGCAGATTTGATGAACACACAGACTCTTACGGAATAAAATCCTAAGCATCAAAGCAAGTTTTACTGGTGCAGTGGCAGATATTTCACCCCAGAAGATGATTTGGTTCTGTTTTAGTGGACGAATGTGTGTGCTTATATCAAACACTGAAATAAAATCAAAGAAATGCTGTTGATTTTATGGGCTCGGTCACTATTGGGAATGGATCTTTAATTATGACTTGAATTACAGTAGCAGCTAAGGGCCCCTGTGAGGATTCGCAGTCCCACTGCGCCAGGTGCTATAAAAATATCTAGGTTACAGCAGATGAATGAACCAAACTGGTGGTGGGAATGTGAAGAAGATTATTAAGGTGACATTAAATCTAGGCCATCACAATTCTTGGCTAAAAGCGTCTCTAATCACATATGCCATGTGTTGTACTCACGTACAGTGTTGCCATCTCCTTTCTCTTCGGTATGAGTCAGAAGGTGGACTATGCCCTTGGCTGGGGCCACGCTTGATGCAACAGGTCCAGCTGGTGTTCACAGCTTGAATTTTTGTCACCCTGAGAATGGGCTCCTGGCAGGATTTCAGAGTTTACATTCCCAACTTCTAATTTATTTTGGAAATTCCATGTATTCACTCTATCTCTAAGCACTAGAAATAGTTTAGTAATGCTTCAAATGGCAATGCTGCTTACTTATATGTTGCGAGGGGGTAAGATGTTGCAGCATGGTTACTATACTTGGGTACAGAAGTCATGTGAGATGCCAGTTCAAAATATAGAGATGCTAAATTAATCTTTTAGTGCTGCAAGGTCTGGAGGGTTTCCAAAACTGTTTCACCATCATGCTTATAAAAATGATGGGAAGTTATTAAATATCCATTTCTGCAGTTCAGTACAGTTAGGAATTCCAGATATTACTGTATTTAGATCTTTTTACAGATTTTTTTTTTTTTTTTTTAAATTTAGAAGCAGCACAAGGTTTCGTTTGTAGCTGACACAGACTGGCTTTGCTCCAGTGGAGCCACTGATCTGTGTCAGTCAATGCTCGCTGAGGATCTGGTGCCTTCTGCTCCAAAACTGTGGAAGACCCATCATCTGTTAAAGCTAACAGTGAGGTGTAAGGTACAGATGGCATTCATTTTCTCCTGTTGGCTTTGTAACAGAAACATGTAAGACTGAAAGCTCTATCAAAGCATAAAACATGCAAGGTATATTTTTACAAAGGGCTGTTACGGATACAGCCTTTTCCTCGCTCGCTCTCAAACACTCCATTAATACCCAACCTCAAAGCATGTGTGTGTGTGCACTTTGCAGAAAATGGTGAGAGGAGATGGAGCTACAGGGCCAAAAGGAGAGACTTTAGGGCATTCACAAAAAAGCCTCCCAGAAACACAAGGCAGGACAGTGTGTTGCATTGTGTGCAGGGTAAGAGATTCTTCTCATGGTGCCGGGGAGTAGACAGCAAAGATGTTAACTGTTAGTAAGTCATTGCTCCCTAGTAGTAAAAGCATTTATTATCAACAGAAGATGAAGAAAAACATAATGTAGTTGTCTGTCATCACCGCAACAGGCAGGATAGTTTTATTCCTCTGAATCTTTCTGTTGGGGTTTTGCAGGAAAGCCCACACATATGCTGCCTCTTATTTTGAAAACATAGCAAGTTTTTATTCCTCTCACTCTGAAGGGTCACCTCTAGGATCTAAACAACTGAGTTTACTGTAGCCTCAGGCTTATGCTCTCTGTGTATATCTGCAAACCGATTGCTATTCAGCATCACACTTCAGCTGGAGCACAGCTCAGGGTGGTCTGCAGCAGTGGAAGGGGAAGGAGGCAAAGGGAGGAGGAGGAAAGGAAAGAAAAAAACCCAAAACCACCACAAACAAACAAAAGTAACTCAGTTTGAATTCAAAAGTAAGAAGGATGCAGTTACATGCTTATTATTGTTCATCCATATTATGACACTGCCAAAGTTCTTTAATGATTGAGCTTTCCACTGTGCCAGGCAGGGTACCAAAAATGATTCCTGCCCATGAAGAACTTCCATCCTAAACTTAAGGCAGGAGAGCGGCAGAGGATCCAGACAGGTGGAGGAGTGTGACGAGACAGTAAGGCAGTTATTGATCAGCAATATAACCAGAGGTCTCAGCAAACCTCCTGCTGTAACCACTGCAATGCATCTAGTTTACTGCCATTATCATTGCAATTAATATTTCTTTTTTGCAACGCAAGTTTAATAATCTAACCCTGTGGGTTACCTACTCCTTATCTCATTTGTTGTACTGTTTAGCAGTTATAATCTGCAGCAATTTGTATTATAAAGTTCTAATTAACAGCAAGATTATTTCTGCACTGAGTGTTATACAAGTTTTTGCCAGGGACAACATAGTGTTCCCATACCTTAGTTAATCGGTTAAGTTTTTGTTCTGGGCCCTGTTCTGAAACTGGTGAGCTGACTTGCCAGAGACCTTGCATTCACTATGTTATATCATCAGGCAAAAGTTTTAATTGAGCAGTAGGTAGCCTGAAGTGAAGGTAGATTACATATCCCTCGATTAACTGTGTGTTGACCACCTCGCTAGATGGTCACACTCATTTACTGTGTTTGTCAGCGTGTAGTATTTCAGGTTATTTAGTTAAAATTTAGAAGTAAATCAAAAGAATCAAGAAGCAGAGCTTGAAGAATGGTAACTATGGAAAACATATAAAATCTTGCTATAAACCCCATCCTGCCACGTCTGAAGCCGATAAAAGACCTTGCAACTGTTTTTGCTTCATACCATTAATTTCTTGGGCTTTCTGGTGTTTTTTTTTTTCTTTTTCTTTTCTTTCTGATTTGCACTGGTATAACTGAGAGGAGAGCTCTGTCTCCTGTCTGCAGCCGTGGTCCAGGTGAGCAAGTGTCACCTGCTTCAGCAAAAGCCCCCACATACAGCACGCATGTCAGGAATGTTATGTATTCCAGTATAACACATCTAGGTTTTGTTGTTATCGTGCAAAAGTGGCAACTCTGTATTGAAAAGACTAAGAGGCCCACCATGACCATCCCTCTATTGATGCTTCAGAGATTTTGGTCCAGGGTGTATAGCTTTTATTAAATAATGCCAGTACTTGGCAAGTGATGTCTATATTGTCCTTCTTTCCTTTAGCAATATAGACATGGCTATTAAAAAAAAAAAAAAAAGTTGTGCCTGATGAGAATTTGTTTTTGGAAACTATTATATTATTGTAACGTGGCCACCGTGCTGGCAGACTTTTGGCAGGTTTCAAATAAACATGCCAGAAATAATTTTGTTGACAGCATCTCGGATTGGAGCACATCCAGCCTTCATCCATAACATGTCAGTACAGTGATTCTTTCACAGGCAGGAAAATATGTCATCACAGATCCGTATTTTAGAGTCTTAAAATACTGTAGATGTCTGGATTTATGGCTTCAAAGTCAACTTCACAGGTGGGTAGTGTTATTTTTCAATCATAAATGAAGATGAAAGTGATAACATTTACAGTTTTTAATATGCAGCATCAGTGAAGTGTGCTTATGTTAAAACCTGTGGTAACATCTGCTTTACTTTCCTAATCCAAAAACAATTAAGGTTTTATGTAAGAGAAAGAAGGGGGTGGAAAACAAACAGCAAAGGAAAAAAGGAGGAAAAAAAACAGGCTGAAAGGCTTCAGCTGGCTTGCAGAGGTCATGTAGGCGTTGCATTAGTTCTTCATGAGCAGAGAGCAGGTGACTCCTACCGATGAGTGACTTTGTTTTAATGTTTCCTTTTTATGCTGTTTTTAGTAGAATCATTTCATCAGAGCAGAAATTGTGCATGCTTGGTTTATTTCCATGTGTAATATGCTAAGATTTCAGTATTATAACCAAAGTAGTATCTTTAGGATTAACAACCATGGTTCACGAAGGGTATCTGCTTGTGGGTTGGTTTAGATCTCTGTGTTTGCATCTGCAAGCTACGATCTCTCAGGAATGGGCAAATTAGAGTTTTGAGCTGTGTTGGAAACAAACACTTTGAGCTGCCACTTCAAGAACATTATTTATATGCTTGAATCTGTACCTGCCTAGGGCTTAATTAAACACCTTCCCGCCTTCAGTCCTAAGCCTGGGAGCTTTCCTGAGCAATGTGAGTAGGCAGCTGATGCCCATTTGTGGGAGCTCCTGTTGAAGGGTTGGGAGTTTGCTGCCAAGGACTTGCATGGGCTATCACAGACTGGTGGTGAGGCTCTAATCTCCTGGAAGTAAAAGCTGGTCACAGTGACACAACATCATCTCTCTGGGATTGACAGAAATACACATCAGAAAGATCTAAGACAGGGCTGCTATCATCTATATGGTACAACGTCCATGCAACAGTTTTACTGCAAGTGATTCCTTCGAAAGAGATTTCAAATGACCAAAAACAAAAAAGCTGCTTTCCAAGCCTATGCTGAATAAAGCTGTTTACATTTCTTTGAAATTTCATTTATCTCTTCTTGCTTTTTATCAGGGGAAATGTCCTGATGGAATTTTGAAAATAAAGTGGAAACCTTCCCTTCTGCTTCCTTACAGTGTTTTAAACCCCAGAGTTTTGTTTATGAATAGTTTTCCTCCTCTTGATACACTAGAAATTGCCAGTCTTTTTTTTTTTGCTGTGATTTTGCTCAAATATTGATTGGATGAGTGAAGAATTAATAGGATTATGATGTGATAATGAATTCAGTGGAAGTATTGGTATCCTGAAAGCTTAAGCACATGTGTGGATTTCTATCATACTGGGACCCATGGATGGGGAAATCTCCCTTAATGCAAGGTTCTATTAAGCTTTTAAACTACATCTGGGTTTGTAGATCTAATTCAAGTCTGTGAACTATTTTTTTCTATTTTAAATCTTCTGACCATTTGGGAGGAAGAGGGTTGTTAGATTATTTTCAGGAATGTGACTGTTGCCATCAGTCCTGTAGTGTTGCCTGCATCTTACCTCTGTCCTTCAGGCACTTGTAAGGCTTGGCTGGGTAGAAGTACCTTGGTTTCTCAGCTGCTTTTCCTCAGTTCTGTTGTCATCCCTCTATGTCCCACTGTGTCCTGCTGTGAAAGGGAGAATATTTCTGCCACTTACTAACAAGACCTGGATTCCTTCCCTGGCTTTGTTTTTTGATTTGTATGTGACCCTGGGAAAGTAAGACTTTCCTTTGAGCCTATTTGCATCACCTGAAAAATGGAGAGCGTAACAGTTTCCTAAAAAAGGTGTTAGAAGACTAAGTTAATTAACGTTTGTATTCGTGCTTAGGGTGAAGATGCTATAAAAATGCAAGCAGTTATATTCTTTTTGTTTGTTTGTTAGCAAAATTGCATTTCTCAAGGCTCCTGACCTACTTTTCAGATTTTTCTCCAGTAAGAACAAAGGAGAGGAGGAGGTGGTAATCTCTGACCCTCTTTACCAGAAGGAAGAGAACCATCATGTCTTTTCCAAAATTAGAATAAATAATGAAATACAGATGCTACCTCAGATGTTTAATGTCTCAAAGATGACTTTCCATTGCAGGTGTATAGCCTGTGTAATCCCCAAATATATAGGAAGAGAGTCTCAATATGACCTTTTTCTGTGAAATGGAATCTTGATATGGAAAAAGTTGAAAAATATTTTCCAGCATTTTCTGAAATCAGAACTCTGAGGTTTGCCTGATGTCCCTATGCAGGTCATGTTGCTGTGTATAAGAAAAACTTGCAGTAGGTGAAACAAACTCTCTGAATTACAGAAGAACTTAGTCTATTATAGAGCACTTTATTTTCCTGCAAAAATTAAAAAAGAAAAAAATAATCTCTTCAAGAAGTACCAGCAGGTTTATCTTAGACTCACCATCCATCATCATAAAAGAAATGAGGCAAAAATTCTAAATTGGTGAAGTCGACAAGGCAGAGGAGCTTCCAGAGTTGTTCTGGCTGTGAGGCCAGATCCCCCTGAGTGAACTCAGCCTTCCAGGAAGGTGGAGTGCACTGATATTTCATACAGTTTCTGGGGATGCTTCAGTGCATGCATGAAATCACATTTAATGCACAGCGCTAAGAGGAATCCAGCAAAACGCATGAAAGGGATAAAGTGCAATAAATATTTAAGAACTTGTGAATGCGAACACAGCACTTCATAAAAACCTCAGTCTCGAGAGCAGGGGTGCTATATACATCACAGACAGAACATATGGTACAACCCAGTGAAGTCAGAGCTAATCAGTGAATAGCGATGGCGCTTTTAATCTAAAGTTTTACAGACATGATTAAATGTAAAGTATATGCTAGATGTGGAGCCGATCTTCATTTCCTTAGACCTACCAACCTAAGAATGCATGCCAGGTGGCCTGAGGAGATGTGATATTCTCTGGGAAGGCAGAAAAGTTCACCGTGGGGATACCCTTATTGACTTTAATCTCTATACATTCCCTTGTGAATTATTTGTCTTCCTGTATTCCTCTTTAGCATCTTATTATAAAAGTCTCTTGAAAGTTACGGTAAAGGTCTTTATTTTCACACTTAATGAGGTTTGGTAGGAATCCTCATTTGGATGAGTGGTGCTGTGTGCTGCTGGTGCCCAGATGTGAGGAGGCCGTAGGGAGTGTGGGCTTCCCTTCTGAGGATTCTAGGGATGTATTGCATTTATCCATTGTATAATATGACTTAGGATGGATTCAATTAATGCTACAACATATTATAATGGCATGAATTGTATTTGACTTACGGGCTTCACCCACCATGGTCACAGGGTGCATGGTGTGGAAATAGGTTGCTGTTTGGATTCTGCTGTTTGTTTCCTTGTCTAAGTGCCTTTTCTAAATGTTTCATTTCCTTTGATGTTTCTAGGAGCTGGTGGGGAGTAATCCTCCACAAAGAAACTGGAAAGGAATTGCAATTGCCTTACTTGTTATTCTCGTTATCTGCTCCCTGATTGTCACCTCTGTTATACTCCTGACACCAGGTATTTATAACTTTTAACTCACTTCCATTCTGTTTTTCTTCTGTAATTTTACTCTTCCAAGGCTAAAGGGATTGCAAACTGACTGCAAAGTCAACATCAAAAGAATCATCCTTCCTGTTCTTTAACTTGATGTGAGCTGAGTTCAGGGCGATTCCTAGGTAGATTGTTTTAGAGTTTTACATTTCAATTCAAAGATCAGGGCTGCTGCGCTGAAGGTACAAGGGTGAAACCTGGTTGCCTAAACATAGATGGGGAATGTTGTGTTAGATGTGTCAGGGTCTGAGACACATCTATATAGGGCAGTTTGTTAGCAGGAGTTGCTGAAGTTAATGCCCACACGGAGCAGCAGCCACCAGTTGGATAGCATATCCCAGAGCATCTAAAAAGGCATTAGATGCTTATGCTTAGGCACCTAAATCCCATCCTGTTCAGCTGTATTGGTTTTTAAATCAGACCATAGTGTTCCAGCTTTCCTAAGGAATTCCAGATAACTATGTGGCAGACAGCATTTTACCACAGCAAACAATTAGTAACTTTCAAATAAGAGATTCTCTGAGTTAATCCCCTTACCAAGTTTCAGCACATAGTTCTGTGCACATAACCTTTATAAATTACTTCTCTTACAGTAGCTGCTGAGGTTGTAGGCTTGAATTTTAATGTGGTATCATTATGATTATTGATTATTACATATTTATTCAGTCCTGTAAATTTCCATGACTACTTACAGCGTAGAAATAATGTGCTTCTGCGGCTCTTGAAAGCTCGTGATCTGAATATGAAAAAACAAATGAATGAGAGATGATACATAGAAAGGAGAATTCGGTGTCAGAAAGGGTTGGGAGCTGCAAAACACAGAAGGCAGCAGAAGGGCCCCTACAGAGGGACAGAGAGGAGGAGAAAAGGAGCTCCTTCTTGGATGAGTACATATGAGTGATTCTAGGGGACAGCAGGACAGAGTGCACAGAGCTGAGGGAAATGGAGGCAAGGGAGAAATGAAACCATAGGAAATGGAAAAGCGCAGGATGGTGAAGTGGAAAAATGAGATGGAAGTTTTAGAGCAGAAACATCTAGATCATAGTGTGTGAAGTGACACGCAGTTCAGCAGACTTGGGGCATCTTCCCTGACACAATTCTTATCCCCACTGTATGGTAGACTGGAGACAGTGATAAATCAGGAAATATAGGACTGCACAAAGTTAATATGAACATGAGTGAAACAATCACTACCTTATCCTTTTGGTTATTTGTCATCATGCCATGTTCACTTTATTTCATGCTATCCTGAAGTTTTCAATGTAAATATAAGTAGCACATGGTCATGCCAGAGTAATTAAGTAATTAAATGAATTAAAGTTAAACTTAATTTAGGATAATTTTTTTTATTTACTTTCGCTAAGGTTCAGATTTAACATCTTTGGACAGTCCAGTTCATCTGTGAGAGGTTTCGGGGCATGGTCTGTGGACTGCACTCATATTAGGCACCACTTATTTGCAGTGACAAATATTGTCCCTTACCCATTTTGTATGGAAATGTTGCCATCTATTTTATGAAAGTGCAGTCCCAGACTTTTCAAAAATGTATGTTGAAGCCTGGAGTCCTAAACCCATACCTGTGGGCTTCGAGAAGCTGTCAGTGGCTCACACTGCATAAATGAGACTATGTGTACCACTTCCATCGAAAAGCAGGATTCCATATAGACAGATATATGGGGAGAAACATAAACATACCTGTACAGTCACAAATGTGGTCTAAGTCACAAGTCTTTCCTTTTATGTCACCACCTGTAATAAGGATTTATTTATAAGGCTGGTCAGAACAATATCTGCTAAGGACTTAGAAGCTCTGGTTTCAAATCTGGGCTCTTCTATACACCCCATTTTGGACCTCTGCTGAACTGTACTCCCACTTTTCCATACAGAAAATCACACATAAAATCACTAATGACTATTATGACTATAGACACCGCAGTGCTGTTGTCCAAGTAAGTGCCTAGACAGAATAGGTGTACTGAGCATTGAGACCCTGTAGTTAATGTTCTCTAATTTAGGAATACACAAGTGAATATGGGTTATTACGATGAGTATGAAGTAAGAATGTGATATATCCATATTCAGTTATAAATAAAATTTGCAAGTGTATTTGTGTGTTTATATTTGTATATGCATGCAAAAGAAATTTTCAGTTTGGGATGTTATGCACACACATGTATATACACATAAATCATACAGTTATTAGAATGTACTTAGCAACAAGTCCAAATAGCACTTCTGAGAGAATGTCTGTGCTTAAAACTTATGAATATGCAAACCGGTTTTCTATACTAAAATTTCCATTCATGCTTTTTGAGATTTCTAATTACCTGATTTGATGCTAAACAGGGTTTGGGTTGGGTTTTTGCCCCTGATGGTATTTCAGAACTGTGTCCTACATGCAAATACAAAAACTCTGAGTTCAGTACTGCTTTTTGTTTTTATTGTGGATCCAGACAGCTTCATGGTGAGACTTTGCCAAGGGTAAAATAGATAGCTTAGGTTACTGCTGTGGCTTGGCAGCAGCTGAGTTTAGTTTTCTCTTGGTCCACTGGCCCTGGAGCTTGTTACGAGGATGCACTATGGCAGAGGGTACCAGGAGGCTCATTTCACAGGTATTTCCAACCAGTCAGTGCTCAGTGAGACATTGAGACTGGCTTGACAAACACAAGAAGTATTACATTGCTAATCCTGACTGGGGATAGCACATCCCAACAAGACAGAAGTGGAGAAGATGAGGGAGCCTGTTCAAAAGGAGCAGCAGAGTCTGCATTTACCTGCCATTAAATAGCGCACTGGAAGAAGAAATGTTTATCCTATGATAGCCAAACTGAAAAAATAAGTGGTGGATATTTGAACAAGAGGCAAGGAGGGGACAGGAGGACAAGGAAGGAAGGAGGTGAAACAATTTAGTAGATGCTCATGGGATGAGGACCTGCTTCCAAGTGTGAGTGGCATCAGAAAAAAACCTCTTCACTGGAAATGTTTTGAGCGAGGTGATATAGTCTGGCATGGGCAGAGCACGATGCTTGAGAATACTTCAATTTTTTTGAAATTTTCTTTCTGATTATAATGTTGGAGTCCAGCCTGACACTGTCCTGCTAATATAAATATCCTTTTGAATTTTATCCCTGAATTTCTTACTTGTACCTGTCTATCTTTTGCAAATCAACCCAAACCTTTAAAAAAGGTTTTAACTCCGAATTCAGCTTCAAAAAGGCTGAAATCCCTCTTGGTTTAGGTTTCTCAGAGGCAGGTCACTCACCCTGCTTTAAGATTAGCTCATAAATTGGGAACAGTGCTCTTTGCATTCAGCAGACATTGTAATTGCAATACCAGTGCTTTATTGCTAGCTAACGCTTAGGTCTTATTTTATAAAATCCTAATAAAATTTCAGCATGTCTATGATTTGTGTATCCTTTGGTATTCTAGAACAACGTTCTCAAAAAGCAGTAACTGGTGAAAGCTTGCATTTAATGACACTGTAGTATGCACACAATTGCCTACGCTGAAAGACTCTGATTTCATGTGTGTGTGAGCCCTGCCATTCCACCCACCTTTGAAAAACTTGAAGCTATTTACAAAAATGATCAAAGTGTGAGACTGAACCTTTCCTAATCAGTGGTTGCTCACTTATTGCAGCATATGGCACCTGTATGGGTCCTGTTCTAGCAGTGTTGTTTGTGTGTTTATATAAAAGACATGCAAAATTTATAGTTATGCATGTGCGCACACACACATCTCAAAGCTGAAGAGAGGACCCAATCCCACAGAAATCTTGATTAAAAAACCTTCCCCAGGCTCCGTTAGACATTTTTCTTTTGAAAAGGCTGCTTTCTAGTTCCGTCTGTTTGGAAATGGAGGCAAACAAGGACTTTTTGCACATCAGTTTCTGATGTTTAAAGTTTCTGATATAAAGATATACCTCAAGTTTGCTCCTTTCAAATCTGACCTTTAGCTGAAAAAAAAAGAAAGCACACCCAACTCTGTTTTAGAATTCTTACAAAATTCATCGGAAACAGTTTTCAGAGATGGTACTGAGGCAGTCATTGCATAGCATTAATTCACAGCATGCTGTCAGACAGCCAAATGCATAGTCTAGTAAGCTGTGTATGACTTTTGCTAGTCAGGAAGCCCAAGGAAATATCCTGTGACAAGCTGTGCAGGAGTGTAATTTGTTTGTTCACAATTGTTATATATAAATGTATATTTATATATAAATATGCCATTAAAAAATAGTGGGATTTTAGAGAAGGGAGAAAGGCTGCCTGTTTGCCTATTCTGGCCACTGCCTTTAGGTACAGGGAGTACCTGGGGGAAAAGGGGCTCAGATTTGCCCAGGAATCAAGCAGGTACATTGAGGTGGGAAGGGAGCTCTTGGTGTGCTCAGTCAGGTCTGCCAAGAGGTGGACATTCGTGGATGCACACTCACCCATGTGCTTGCAGTACACGATAGCCCAGAAGGTGTGTGAGAAGAGCATCTGATATTGACCTGTAGCAGAGCCCCAGGGATGACAGAAAGAAAGGTGGGCATCCAAAGGTGACTGAAACCTTCTGACTCATCGAGCAGCCTGTGAGCATTGCTGGAGTTGAGAGGAAGCTTGAAACAAAGGGTTGGTACTGCAAAGGCAAAACAAGCAGGGAGGTCACCTCGTAGCCCTTCTCTCTTCTGTTTGGAGTTTTCTGGATTTTTGGAGGATCTTTGTTCTGTGTTCTGGAGAGCAAGGCTTTATCAGTTTCAGTGCTAACTTCAAGGAAGAGGTGCATCAGATGAACCCGAAAGGTCTGACCAATGCAGGGTTCCTATCATGCCTCTAATGTTGAATCAAAAATGTGTTAGATGAGAGGTCAGTAAATCTGATTTTTTCCTAAAAAAAAATAATCATTGATTGATTGATTATTTTAATTAATTGTTTTCTCCCTAGCTCTGTGGCTGAGATTGAGGTTGTCCATGATCGTTATAGGACCTATTGCAGCTATTACAGCCTATTGCAGGAGACAGTAAGGGAATCTTAACAACATGCTGTAGGGAGGCTCCTGGGTGTGTATGCTTCAGTTGCTACCTCTTCCTTTTTCTCCTGTCTTTTATGAGGAGTTTGAAGTGCTGTGAAGGTATAGAGGTGGTGTATCCCCCAGACTGTCCGTCTCCATCCTGCACAGGAAGAGGGAATCGGAAGGGCTTCCTGCCCTGCCCCTTCCCAAATCTCCAGCACAGAAGCTTGCTTGAGTCTGTCCTTGTGCCCTCATGGTGGGGCATATTCCTCGGGGTGGGAGTTGGGAAACAGACCCTCAAACAGCTGTAAGCCCAGGGCTGTACGTGAGCTCCAACCTCCTGCCCTGCATCCCACGATCTCCCCAGGTATCCGGAGCTGGGACTGTGCACCACGGTGGGAACTGATTGGAACAGTTTGCTGGAGTTCCTCTGACCTATATTATCCATTTTAATAAATAAAGTTATGCAGGAGAACTTGATGTAATACTGTCACATGGAGTAATTTAGCTGAGGACTTGTATTAATGTCTCGGTATTTGGAAGCCACATTGAGCAGCGTGATTGAAACCTCAATCAGATTTTTTAAAAGTATGAAAATTGAAGAATATAATTTAATTTAGTAAAAATGATAGTTCATATTGAAACACCTTTTAGTGGAACAAAACATTGTTCATAGGTAATTTTCAGTGGTCCCAGGAAGCTCAGGAGCTTCAATTTAGAAGAAAGAAGACTTTTTTTCCTCAAATAAATGGCTTCAGAAAGTCTCTTTCCCCTGTTTCTAATCACCAGAGAGTTCAGTTAGTTTAGTACTAATAATGTCAAAGATAGCTAAGGCTGCATGATACCAATAGACCTCAGGCATGAGGATGCTGTGGTGAGGAGAGATGCTGAAGCACACACACCTGCTGTGGAAAAACTCAGAATGTGGCCTCACATGTTACTTTAAAGAGCAAATGTGTCTAAAGTGACTGTAAGGCTTTCGTGAAAATATTTTTTTAGCAAAAAAATTGAATGTCAGAAACAAATTGTTCATATAAGATGATTCCCTGTCATAACAAAAAAATTACTGTTAGGAGAAAAAAAGAAAAGAAAGAATATGTTAATCAAAATTGGTGGTTTCAGTTTTTCTCTAAAAATTTCACGTTTGAGAAAAAGAAATCCATTCTCATATTAACAAAGCAGCCGGTATAGGGTTCTCTGATGTAATATATATATTCTTCATCTGTAAGGCCCAAGATTCCATTGATTCAAAATAAACACATCAGTTGCAGGCCCAGGAGCCTCTGTGTTGTGTTTATAAGAATTGTTACGTAGCAGAGAGGTGGTGATAGAAATGAGAAGGTGCAAATTTTGGCACAGGAGAAGATAGCAGATGCAGCAAACTTCAAGTGGTTAAATTCGTGCTTTAGTTTTATTTGGTTTGACTCGTGTCCAGTCTTGGTGACATCCTCGAGGAGACAGATTTCCTTTTAACAATCATATCTACGCAGACAGGAGTCAGTTCTGTGTCTTCTTCAGATTATGCTTTGCATCAGAAATCTGTTGTCAATCTCTGACTGAATCATGAGAAATGTGAAGAAGACTGTATGAAAGGCAGTGGAGGAAGGTGTACAGCGAGTATTTCTTTATGGGGAAAGTGGAGTGTTAGAGTTAGTAGGAACAAAATAAATAAAGGACACTGTTTATTGCAACTTGATTTTACAATATCTTAAACTGGCAGTCTGGTTCATCAATGTAAAATCTGTCCAGATCTCCATGTTTGCAAATGAAACTGTATATAATTTCACTAAAAATGAAAATTATTATAAGCCAGCTATGCAACACCTAAGGATTTAGAGTTACATCTCATAGATTTTTCAAAAATATTTCTGTAGTCAAGTGTGTGATTTCCACGGAAAAGCTTTTGTGAGTTACTGTAGTAGTCTGTATGAGCCCTTATAGCACTTTCCAACTGTGGTTCTGCATGACAGTTTTTAAGGAAATAAATACATAAACTATAAAAATTTGGTCACTTTTAATTATTATTTTTTTTTAATTTAACTGTTTTTAACTAGTAGCTTTAATATTCTTCAGAATAGTTGGCATTATATAGCACTATGACATCTATAGGTGTGTTTTCATGACCTTTAAAAACTTTTTTTGATCTAGTTATGTCCAAAAATGTGTGTTTTGAATCATATCTTGGTCTTTTTGTAGTTGCTGAGCCCAGGCGTAAATAACCAGCAGGTTTCTGTTTGTGAACCACTAAATGGTCCTTTTACAACACTGACAATGGGATGTGGCTGATGTATGATTAGTGTGGACTGTTTCTGAACGAGATATGATGTGGCACTATTGACAGTTGCTGTGCTTTCAGATGCGTTTCGAAGTTGAAGTAATGGCAGTTTTGTTTTCGAATGTTTTTCAGTTGAAGATAACAGCTTGTCTCAGAAGAAGAAGATAACAGTGGAAGATCTCTTCAGTGATGATTTCAAAATTCATGACCCGGAGGCTAAATGGATAACTGGTGAGCGAGGAACAAACGTGTTGCAGTGTCTTTATTTCAGTTCCTCACCCCCTGGCCATCTCTTTTTTATTTTGTTCATTGTTCCTCCTGTTCTTTATTTTGCTCCTGATTTTACAGAATCAAGGAGTGGTTGAGGTTGGAAGGGACCTCAGGAGATCATCTTGTCCAACCAGCTAGAGCTGGTTGCCCAGAAACATGTTAAAAAAATTCAGTCCTCAAATTCCTATTCCAGCTTTCGTCCTGATAAATATGTAAATGCCACTGCTCTGTTATTATAATTTTTTATTTAAGGCTCTCCAGTGGGCCAGATATTGAAAACTACAGCCATTGTCCCAAAGACCTTCCAGCATTCAGTAAGCAATGTAGCACGGGGTCGGAAGGAGTGGTTGGGGCACTGTCACAGTCATAATTTTACCATAAACAAAACTTCAGCTTTATATTCCCCCATCGAAACATTTTTTTCCAGCAGAGAGGTGAAGCATTGCCTAGCAACAGGGAAACAGTGGTCCAGCAGCAGCTGGGCTGGTGCTTGCACACAAGCCATGTGCTGTTTTTATCCTCTGCTGCCTTATGTTTTCTAGTCAGGGGAAAACCAAATAATACTTGAATTAATGCACATAGCATTTGCTGGAGTAGAGCTGTTTTGGGGGATGTAGATTCCAGCTCTCGCTGGAAATTGCTGCATTCTGAACAAGCTTTGGCGAGAATAAAATGATTTGTGGTATGCTGCTCATGTAGGTTCTGTACAACTCCTATTATCACTGAAGTTATTAGTTTTTCTTTTGAATTTAATGGGGAACTGGATCGAATCCTTCCCCATGTTTGACTTTCCTTGTGTGTTATGCCATTTGGGAATGATTTTAATGCCTGTAATGAAAAGAGAGAGTGTTAAAGGGTAGTGCTGAATTAACACGTTCCCCAGAAGCCCTCAGCACAGCTGTCTCTGCCTTCTCCCACCAATTCAGCTGCAGGGGAAAGCAATCACAGATGATGTGCACCTTCACAAACACAACTGCAAATGGACAGGAGCTCTTTTTTTTGCATGCTCTGGGGCAGTGGTTCTCCCCATAACCACTCTCTAGGAATAACGATGATGGAACTGTTAGCTGCATTGCAGTTCAGAATTATTTGTCTAGTATCCTTTTTTAGCATTGATATCCCTAATGGCCCTAATGAAGAAAGAAGTGGTTTATTGAGAACTGTACTGCTATTTGCTAGAGTATGAGGGAGTGATAATGAATTGAATAAACTTTTGCAGGAACAGAGAATAAAGTATTGCCATACAGCTAGGTATGTCCCCCTTCTGATGTTTATGCATGGAAGTAAGGTATATTTTCCACCAAACTGCAGTCTTTTGTGAAAAAACAGTTTTTCCCATGCTTTTCCAATTACAATCACATACTGATGCCATATACACTTTTATTAAGGTTCCAATCTTGACATCTTTTAAACTCCATCTCCCTACTCTCACCGACTATGTACTCTCACCGACACCAGCACAGTTTAACATCAGTCTTTCCTGATGTGAAAGTACTGAAATACTGTTTCTGTAAAGAACAAAGCAGGATTGTGAAAACCAGTAGAGATATTTTAGAAGGACTTGTTCTGTTGCTCTGCTACTAATACCACTGACACTGATTTTAATATATCTAGAGAAATTTTATGAAGCCAATGGATATTCTGTAGATTTACCCAAGGGTGGTTTCACATTTAAGGGCAAGACTCTAATCTGCGCTGTCATTCATCCAAGGACCCAAAGCCATTTTACATTAATTACTTTTCTGCATTACAGTTGCTTTTCACATCTTTCTCTGGCTGGCTAACTGGTGAAATCTTGATTAAGGTCCCTGATAAGCAAGATGAAAGACCAGTAGTCTGATTCCCAAGCAAGCATTCTTAGTGGTCTCTTACTCTCAGTTTTTAAAATACAAAAGAAAGAATCTGGAAATGCCAAAGCCAAACTAACAAAACTTTTAGTATAACTGGAATGCTGGAATGCCTTAGCAGAAAAAATGCATCTTTAAAAATTGCATGTGAGCTCACATAATGATTGTTTTCTGGGGAGTCTGCACAATTGTTAAAATATAGGTAGCTGTTGTCTATCATTCCTCCTCTTCTTCTCCCGTTAATTATATAGCGAAATATCATGGTCATTCAGAGACCTGCATAATTCAGTCCTCTTGTCTCATCAAAACTCTATTTCCTTCCTTTCCCTCTTCATTATTGCAGAAGATGGGAGTTTGGTAGCCTTGCCTTAGATGCGATACATGGTATGTTTAAGAGCATTTCAATCATCTTATAGATTTGCTTCCAAATTAGTTCAGTCAGTAAAATGTCTGTGTTCCTGTAAGGGAGCAGTTGATTCAAACTCTCTGAAGGAGCAAGGTCTTTCCTTTAACTTGAATGGAGCAAGTATTACAGTAAAAATTAAAAAAGAAAAGCATTTCTGTTCAGGACAGCACTTAAAAATATGATGAAAGCTCACTGAAATTGATGGGGTGAGCTGATGCTTAAGCATTTTCTTGATTTGCAGTGGGAAAATGGAAAAATAATATATTTATGATCAATATCTCTGTCATTCCATTGATTTCAAAGGAGCCAGGGCAAAAGAAAAAAAAAACAACCAAAAACCAAAAAAAACCCAAAAGAGAACCAATCTCCAAGCTGACAGAACTACACTTCCAGAGCAAAGATTACAGGTTTTCTCTAAGCTTTCAGTCGCGACTTGTGGCTGGTTTGTGGATATGTTTGCATCTTTTTATTGGAATTGAATGTGCCAAAGATTTGGCACATTCAATTCCAATAAACGCTTCAATTCCAATAGACGCTTTGAACTTTTTAGAATTTCTGTGATGCCACCTGTAATTTCAAATTCCAGTTTGCGTTTTTATCCAGTGGTCTAGGGAGAGGAAAGTCTATTTCATTTAATTATCTGCTGCTTTCAGTGTCTTCTGCTGCCCCAGTTATTGATGTTGACTCAGTTAAGAGCACTCCAGAGGGAAGCAACATGTTCACAGACCAGAACTGACTGCTCCAGAGTTTGTTTCTAGTTCCACTTCCAAGGACTGCTATTGCTTACATTTGCCCTGTAGCACAAGCAAGCACTGAATTTATTGTGAAGTTTTCACTCTTCAGGACAGCTTAGTATGCAGTATATAAATAAGTATATAAGTGACCATATATAGTATAGTATATATGGTATGGTGGGTATATAGCAATGTAGTAGAGGAAATCTGAGACTGTGCTGGTGATCAAATGGCATGCCCCTACCCTGCAATCCAAGAGCAAAGAATCCAAACTGCTTCTCTGTTCCAGCCCCATCCATCCCATGCCTCCTCCTGTGCTTTTCTGCTCGTCGCTCCGTGCATCGCACCCCGTGCCGTTCTGTTACCATCCTCTGTTGTGAACTTCCCTTTACTGTACTACTGTAATTATGTTGTCCATATGCTAAGCGTGCCTACGAGCTCCAATTAGCAACTCGTTTCATACTGTGTATCTTAAATGTTGTATTTGGACTTTTCCTCGTTTGCATATCCTCCTCCGTACCCTGTCAGGAGTGTCCTGTGCTGGCCTTTTGTTAGCCCTCTCACAGATGACAGATGGCCCACTCGTTAGTTTAGTCCCTAACTGCTTAGCAGTTCTGCTCTCAAGCTCCACATTACTTTGTAATTAGGCTTCACAATTACTGGGCTTTTCCTGTAATTCCTCTCACACAGGATTTTAGGGCAGGTTTCTGAAAAGCTCACTGAGATGGTGCAATGTTCCCTTAATGGTGGATAAAAAAATGAGATAAAGAAGGGTACCTGCGTTTCGTGCCATAGAACAGCTCAGCTGACAGATTTGTGCTGAAAACAATAATTCGTAGTCATTAGCGGGACCTGGCCTGAGAAGCCAGTTGGGTTATGAGTGCTGTCTTTGTGGCCCTGTGGAGCTGCAGTGATTTGTCTCAGCTGTGAATCTGACCCCCAGCATCTCGGGAGCAGTAGAGCTTTTTCACGGGGAGGCAGCATCGTGCCTAACGTCAAAGCAAGCTGTAGAGATTGAATCATATACACCATTTGCGGAAACTTGTACTTATCTTCTGTCTTTGCACTTAATGGCAAATACATTTTTCCCCGCACAGAAAGTACTTGGCTGCTGTTGTAGTTAGAAAAACATAATAGCAGCCTATAATATACTTCCTGTGGTTATTGGGATTGATTGGATGCAACGTGCTGTCATTGCTTACTTCTCAGAGGATGTTTTTCCAGCCTTGCTGTTGGCACAATCCAAGACAGAGTGCAGGTAGTGGTGGCTGTTGCCAGGATTTTTGGCTGTATGTTAGTAACTGGAGGCTCCAAGTAGGAGGGCATCTTCGTTGTGGTAGACGCTGGCCAGACACAGCGAGACAGTCCTTGCAGAGGGGTTGTAGCCAAATGAGAGAATAAAGTTTGAAGTGAAGGTCACGATATATTCAAGCAGTGAGGGGTACTGAGGCACAGGACACCAAAGGACACGTTCGGGGTCATAGGAAGTTGATTTTTAAAAAGTCTGAAAATCAAGCCCTGCTCTCTGAGGTCTTTCCCCACTTGTTTCACTTGCAGCACTGGCAAAATACTATTTATTCTTGTCTGAAGAGGAATAGCAGGCAAATTAGTAAAAGGCTCTGAATGGCGTGTTCAGAAATGGCTCGGTTATTTGGAAACCTGCCACTCAGTGAGAGCCAGACCCGCTGCGTGCCTAGCTCGCGTCTGAGAATGGCAGCTAGGCCTTTATCTCAAAAGCCCTTCTGAAAAATGTGCTAATAACTAATTTCTAAATATCATAGAGTAATTCTTTTATCTTTAATACTGAAGCACATCTGTTTTGGTGCATGTTTTACTAATAACATCATAGAATCTCCAGGCTCTTTTAAAGTCTAATATTGAATTTAATGACCTAGAACTAATAAGTTTTATTTACCATGCAGAAAAAAATCATTGTGTAGTAACTGAGGTAATTTATTTCAGTTTACCTTTTGTAATAATGCTCAGATCAACAATACTTGGATAGCCCAAATGCCCCCAAGTCTATTCTGTGCAGTGTAAATCCATTGCACTGTATTGATAAAAGCACTGATGCATTTCAAATGATGCAGATGCGTGTGGAGTAAATGAATTATTTATAGTTTGCTTTGCATAGATATTAAGAACTTTGTAAGTGTTAATATTTTTCATTGTGAAAAGGGTTTGTGTTAAGGTCCTGCTTTGACAGCCCTTGAGACTAAAATTGCCCTGCTAGACAGCTATAACATGGTTAGCTGGAGTGCAGGCTTCTCTGGGCTTCTTGTCCACCAGCCAGAAGATTGACCGCTTCCAAGCGACCCTCTAAGCTATGAAGCAGCAGGAGCTTTTCCTTTGGCAAGGTTGGGCTCTTGGCATGAGGGAAAAACTCATCAGAGGAACAAAGTCGTTTTCCTTGGGCAGAAAAGTTTGCAGTTTTATGTGTTTGGGATTTGCAGTAGGAAGGAGCTACACCTCCTGGAACTGTGGGGCCACACACTCGCCCCAGTTCCTGTCTTATGTTCAATGAATGAAAGCTGCAAACTGCTGGCAGGTGGTTCTGTTGGTGTAAATCTGGTGAAGGCATAAAGAAAATTGGGTTACTCTATTGGGATATTTGCTTTGTTGCCCACCTTGCTAAGCAGAGATACTAGTTAATTAATTTCAATGTGTTTTAAATATGTGTTTAAAAGGCTTAAGTGAATGGGTTTACTGGTCTTAACAGTTCAAAGAAAACTCGTCCCACTCTCAACTCTGGTGTGACAGACCTCATATCCTACCTCACGGTACCTTCTTCCTGCAACATTTTTGTGAGTGCTCTGGCTTTTCAAGTGTTCTTGAAATGTTTTCTAAGACACACAACAAGTTACCTGGAGCACAGCACATTGGCTTGTGGTGTTTAAGGTTTTAGTGAACTTCCAGCCTCAATTGCAAAGAGCCCCGCGGCCCCGAGGAGCCATAAGGATGACCTATGCTGAGCTAAAGGTATGGCACTGAAGGAAAATGTTGTGTGAACCAGAGGAAAATATAGGGGAAGGACTGAAGGGGGGTTTTCTGGCATAGGGCTTTGTAGAAGTGTGTGGCAGTGCTGGTCGCACACCCCCACGTGGAGGTTTCACTAGGCATGGCCTTCATAAACCCTCTGTGTGATTCATGAAGATGTGGGTGCTGGTTCAGTAAGGACACAGTGAGCTTTTGGGCAGTGTGGGTGTCAGTGGAAGAGTCCATGTGTTTTAGAGATGTTTGATTGCTTTTCTTAATCTAAACGCCTTCATGAAGTGACATCTTGTGTTGCCAAAGAAGGCAATGGGCTCATGCTCTGACAGACTGTTACAGTAAGAAAGAAGAGAGGAAAACATTAAAGCATTTGAACCATAATTTTGATTTTTAGATCCCATCCCGAATCATATTCTTCTGCCTATCTGTGCTTTGGGAGCACTAAGGAGAAGATACCCTGCTCCCTGCCTTTCAGCTGGTGGGCAATCACTGAAGTTCAGTAGTGACAGTAACCTATTCACTAAAGACAGGAAACACGGGAATTAATGCCTTTTTAACATGCTGTAATAGACCGTGGAGGAGAGCATTTCTGCCATGTAGCTGTTTTGTTCATTACTGCTAGAAAGAATGAAATGAGAAATCAATTTGGCTCTTTTAAAAATTAATATAGTCTGGAGGAGCTCTGTACCTTGGCTATAGCAGTGCCTCGGTGCCCAGCTCTCTGCAGTGCTGGGGTGCTGCTGGGGCACACGCGCTGCTGTCAGACTGAGAAAATCATCCCTTGGTGTGTACAGCACCTTCTGAATTTGGAGGGAGAAATATACTGGAGAAAGCCCTGTTTGTGAAAAACACCCTAGAAAAGCAGAAGTAACATTTTAATGGTCAAATAGGGGGTTTTGTTTGGTTGGGGTTTTTTTGGAACAGTTTGATGTCTTGAGGAAGTCAAGATTTTCATATGTGCCTAACCCTGTATTTAGGAGCCTCCATAGGTAACCTAATTTCTCCAAAGCCTGCTAAACTCTAACCACTCCCCTGCATGTCTCCAACTGCTGCTGAGCCTCTGAGTCAAATGTCCTCCCAAGGTACCAAAATAAGTACCCTCAGACATTGAATGTTACGTCCCTGCACCGTGCTAGCTTGAGTGAAGAGTCTGGCCCAGGGACAGGGCTGGTGCCAGGAAGGCCACCTGGGAGAAGTGAGATGAAAGGGAACAAGTGATGAGGAGGACATTGGCAGTGTGATGCTGCACAGGGAGGACAGACTGCAGAGTCACTCGAGGGAGAAGCCCAGGCAAGTGGGGAGGTTCCTGGGGATGTGCAAGGAGGAGCAGGAGCTGGAGTTGTGCAAAGAGTGGAAATGAGCCTGGAAGTCAGTACTGTGATGTTACCTAAGAAATGCCTTCATTGCCTAAGACAAAGCTGGAAAATACATTCAGTTGCTTGGGTAATATAATAGGGAATAATTTATGAATCAAAGATGGCTGGAAAAGGCAGGAGATGTCCTTGGACTTCACTTCTTGTTTGGGTTCTACTAACACCTACTCCTGTTAACTGGCTAATTCTGTTCCCACTGATTTTTTTAAAAAGAGCAGGAAAAACAGACTTCCCCTCACAGGGAATGGTGATGGTCGCACTCTCACAAGTTGAACCAGCAAGCTTGTTTCCTATACTTTTTATAGCCATTAGAAAAAACAGATTCCCCCTTTCCCTTTCAAGCCCAGCTGCACTAAAATTAGTGCTTTTCTCTCAAAGTAGCTCAGAAGCGTGGCGGTGCCTCCTTCCATGGCTGTTAGCGAGGAGCGGCTTTGGGGAATAATTTGGAGATGTAACAGGTGTGAAAACTAGAACCACTCGGGCTCCTTTCTGTGTTAAATTTGTTTGCAGATTTGAGGTGAAAATCCATGGGAATTAGGTAGAAGCTGCCCTCTCTGCTCCTCCCCGTCGTCACGCTTTATGCTGCACCGAGGCGCGCAGCGGCGTTTCCCTGGCTCTGTGTTGCTGGTGGCTAATACAAAGCTGCTAAATTCAGTGCTGGGTCCTTTTACCCCGCCAGCCAGGCAGACTTACTGCAACTGCACCCAGTTGGCAGAGGGGAGCCTTTTGATTAAAGAAAAGGAGAACAGCAGGAACGGAGAGGGGAAGGAAACAGCACGCTGCCCCGGGGAGCGGCTGCGTCCGTGGGGGACTTTTGAAGATGGGGCTCAAATCAGCGGTGTTTCTGCTGCTGGAAGAAAAGAAGCTCACGCGGCAGTTCTGCCTACGTGCTTAACAGTTTGAATCCAGTTAAAAAAAGGATCTGGTTTTTTTCTTTTTTTCATCTTGTTCAAAGCGGTTTGAAATCACAACCTGCTGCTCTCCGCGCCGAAGGAAAGGCACTGGTTTTATAGGGGTTTAACTGGGAAGAGGGATCAGGTGTTCCCTCAGTGGGTGTTAGTTAAAAATCCGGGTGAACAGCTAGAGGTACAGTGTGACACTGCTAGATGTGCTTCCCCGGGTGACACCTGCAAAGCGAGTGATGGTGAGCCCCTGGGGAAGGGGGAACTGCTGGGACAGAAATTGTCTTAAGCCATTAAAAGGATGGTCACAATTGCAGCTGAGCTGGTTGAATTCGTAGTAAAATAAAGTTTTGGTTCTGGTTTTTTTCCTTTGCCTCTTCAGAGGAATATAACACAGGAAAGAGGAGGGAGACAAACAATGAAAGCCATACTCTGAGGTGTCGGAGCAAGCTGGATGCAGCAGTGGATTGTGGTCTTCTCCCTTGCCCAGGAGGTTGACAGTGTCTCACCATAAGGAGGCTTGCTTTGGGAGGAATAAGAAATATATTTCATTTAGATCCAGCACCGCTAAGAAAATCTGGGCAGATAGGTGGGGAGTTCCAGTTTGAGCTGTAGGAAAGCAAAGTCAACAATTAGAGTTTGCATGAACTTGCTGAAGGTTTTCCTAACAATCAGGCTGGTGTAAGGGTGGAAAAGTTTTGAGAAAGGAGTGTCTAGGAGCTGAGCATCTAGGAAAAATCAGAGGGAAGAAATGAGGTGCATAATTGCAGGATGTGCTGGGCAAGAAGCACATTCAAAGTAGGACTGTAGAGGGATGATGGAGAAAGGAGAGTTCTTCAGGTGCTTGGGCCTCTTGTTAAGAAGCTGATCCCGATTATAATCTACTACTGATACCTCCAATAGAGTTTTCCAGAAAGGTTTATGTCTTTCAACACAGTCTGCCTTTAGGTGCCCTCTATTCTGTAGGAGGCAACTTGCTTACTTTTTTTTTGTTGTTTTTTTTAAAGCAAGGTAATTTTACATTTTTCATACTGCCCTGCTTGACTTTGATTCCTGGTTGAAGATTTTTACTTGGTGCAAAGCATATTCTCCTACCTCGGGAGCCTTCCCTGAGACCTTGCTCCACTGCACTTGTTGAACATAGAGTGCTTACCAAGGATAATTAAAGCAGCGTTTATTCTTCCACTTGTTCCTTTTAATGAACATTAAATAAATATATACTGAGATACTATAATTTCATAATTTGGAGACGGGAAATACTGTATTTCTGGTGATTAAACTGTATATCATAGATTTGTAATTGAAAAATTAGCAGGCAAAGATTTACTTATCTAAGAAAGAAAGTCTCTGGTGAATTTGGATCTCCTGACTGTATTAAGCTGTTAAACATACAAGAAGCAGTACTTTTTTTTTTTTTTTCCTTAGGAGAAATAGTACCAGATGTATATAATTCATCAAAAGAAATTTAGAATGAGATAATTATCACTGATCAAGGGAATATAATTATACTTTAAAATGTAGATATACAGATCTCACATCAGTGAAAATTCAATTAAGAGCAGAAGAGACCAAATGTTTGCCCAGCCCAAAATCCTGTTTCCATGAGAAGTGATATGCATGTGCCCAAGGACGAGTAAGAGTCCAGCAGCTTCACACACTTTTTGGGTTAGAGAATTACCAGATCCTCATGTAGTTCCTCTATTTAGTAGTCCCAAGTGTATTTCTCTTCCAAGTCACTTGCCAAGTGTCCTCCAGAGCCTCTTGCATCCACCGTGTCCTGCATCAAGTAGTTTCACTGGCCTGAGTTCCGTGAGAAACTGCTTCCTTATGCTCACTTGAGAGCTTTCTCCTATTTGCTTTCCTTGATGGCCCTTAGATCAGATGGCCCTTAGATCATCCTTGTCATTTCTTGAATGTTTTCCATCTCTAATGTATCATTTTAGAGAGGATGGGATGGGAACTACACACAAGAATTACGTGGAAATATTGGGGTTGTCTTCTCAAATGTGTTCAAATTATTTGAGTTTCGTGGCACTTCAAGGCAAGCACATGCATGTAATATAATTTGCTTGGCCCCAGAGAAAAGCCAAAAGATTTTGTACTGTGTTACAGTTAATATCTATAGGTTCCAGTGCCAAGTTATACTGTACAATGCCATAAAATCATGCAATATAGATCCCCAGCAGGGCTTTCACAGCTTTATATGAAAGAAGTTCTAGGACTATACACATGCCCTGTGTTTTAAAACTTATTGCTCTGCTGACATCTCTTTCCATTGCCAGTTATGATGAATAATCTCTGATAGAAAATAAGGTGATTCTGTAAGTGATACTGAGACAGAAGTGGTCATGCACGCTGTGAAATAATCCCTGATTATCAGTGTAATACCTCTTAAAAGCCACTTCTAGTCTCATGCTTAGCAGGAAAAGAACTCAAGACAACAAGTGTGAAGAAATGAAAGAAGGAAAAAATACATGCATGGAAAAGGACAGTGGGGAACATCTCCTTAGAACATTTGACTGATGGAGAGAAAGAGCTGAACATGCAACAAGGTTTATGGATGGCTGGGCAGGGAGTTTGTCTCCACAACGCTGCCAGCTGGGTATGATGCCAGACTTTCATTTTGCTACTTGACTTAAAGTCCCAGCTTCGGGGGACAGGTGACTTACAAAAATACTTACTTAGATTCCAAAAGAGAATGCAATCAGTCTGGTTTTTGTTGTTGTTTTCAAGATTATTAAAATTATATCTAAATGGCCTTCCAAAGACTAGACATACTTGGAAAAGAATCCAATGTTTAATTTGATTAGAAAAGATATTTTTAAAAATCGCCTTTTTGAAGCTTTACTCCTGACTTGCCAGTGCTTAAGATTTTTAGTTCACAAAATCTGAATAATGAGATTCAAAGCCTATTCACTTTTGAGGGAAGGCAGATGACAATGATATGGATGGTAAAATTAAACAGCCTGGTAAAAAGACAGTGGGAAATTTCAAAATCTCAAGCCAAAAATGGAAAAAACAATGTTTAATCTCAGAAGCAGTTTCCCCATAAAAGGCAAAATTTTGTATCTACTGGATAAATTATGGTTATTTTGGCATGAATTTGACCTTGTAAAATATCAACCGTACATTGCAGGGGTAGTAAATCCAGCAGTTCAAAGAGACTTTGGCCTCATCACAGTTAGGTTCAGTGCAGTCATTTACACAGACTAAGTCAGTCCAGACGTTACTTGGAAGTATTGGCCTTTCCGTGTGTGCACGGTAGGACTATTTGGATGCTATGGTGCCTTGAGATGGGCTGAGAAGAGCCAGCATGTACATCTGCTGGGCCATGGAAAGATGTTTTCACTGCCGTTTGTTATTGCTTCAGGTGATGAACTGACTCTTCTATAAGACATATTTCTTGGAAGACTTATACATAAGCCAGAACCCTTATTAATAATTTGGAGGTATCTTTTACTTCCTTCTCCTTCCCAGTAGGAACGGGGGCTGTGAACTGTGATGTGCAAAATGTCTTAAAATCTTTTTTTAAAAATATCACCACAAGTGTATGTGTACATATATATATTTGTTCCATGTGTTTCGTATTTTCCCTCTTCCAAGTTTTAATTTCAGAGGCAGCATTTGTGAGGCTTTACTATTACCTTCTGCCTTGCAGCATTTAGCTAATACTGAATTCGGTAGAATGCATAAGATATGGCCTTAAAACAAATTAACCTTTAACACTTATTCTTTATTTCTTTTCTATTTTTAATGCCTCACAAATTAAGATATTTTTATGAGTAGAATTATATAACAATAATTGTAATATTTCTGGTTTGTTTTTTTTATCCTAGTGGGCACAGAATGGCTGATATGGCTAAATTATCAAGACAGAATTGTATGAGTATGAGAAACAGGAGAGGGTTTCTTAGAATTCCGTATTTTATGTTTGCTTTCCTTCTCCTAGGGCAGGAAACTGAGAATTTATAATCAATTTTCTGTTGCAATCAATTTTTTTTTAGGGAGAAAAACTATTGGACTATATTCAGGAGAGAACAATATAGCATGTTTTTATCCAGTTTGAGGGACATTATCACCTTGATCACTACAGTGAGTTTGGGTTGCACCATCCAAAAAAGGTAGATTGTAGTGGGAATAGACATGGTCCAAAGAAGGTTAAAGACTGTGACAGAAGCATGGAAATGCGTGATACAAAGAAGAATTGCCCCAAGAAACAAAGAAATTATGTAAGGATATAGAAAATAAAGAAAAATATGAAGAACTTAGATTCTTTTCATTGAATAGGAGCATTCTTTGGTTTTAATGCCATCTGCTGAAAGTTGTTAAACCATTGAGAACCCACTGAGTAGATATTTTTGGACAAAAGGTTGACCAGGATTCAAGAAAGGACCAGTCATTCTTTCGGTGTAACCATTTTCCATCCATTACACGTAAGCCAGGTGTTTGTATCAGCTCTTTTGCTTCAGCACCTGCACCAGCATGTTTGCCCTCTTAGCAGCAAACCACTGCTGGTCCAAGACCATTATCACACAGGACGGGGAACGATGCACGATGTCGGTTCCTTGGCAGATAGAGGAATAGGAACATGAACATGTCAAATAAGAAATTAGGGAATTTTAGCTGACACTAATTTTTCATTCCCTCATCAGTTTGTTTAAAAACGATGGGATTGTAATTCTAATTGAAAGCTCCTCCTCCTGTTAGTGGTTCCCTTGCAGTTGGGTGTGAGGAGTCTCTGCTCCCCTTCCAAATGCTGTTCCCTGCCAGGTCCACTGCCCAGCATCACATTCAATTATTTATTACTGGCTCTTTGCAAGTGTTGAAAGTGTTTCCATGGGCTCTGTAATATGGTGCCCTCTTGTGACCAGTCCAAAGCTAGTAATCACACACCGGTGACCAAAATGTATAGGATTTTAAATTTCGTGTCTTATGCACCTTGATTTTCAAAAGTCTGAAGTCAGGATGGTGGCTCTGCCAGACTCCTTTTGCAGTTGGACTTCAGCAGAGTCATACTTTGCCAGGCACATCCGAAATGATAGAGTAGCACAGAAGGGGTCATGAAATATTGTGTGCAAACAAGTTAAAACTTTATCCAGAGCTGTATACACAGAAAATTTGCTTGTTAATATACAAAGATCTCATTCCGTCTGTACTGAGATTTCAGTACTCTGCCCATTACAATAATAAAGAAAAGGAAAAAGCAACCCACCACTTCATATGTTCTTTCTCTCCATCACGGCCACTAATAAGTATAATTTGGTTGGGAGCAAAGAGAAGGAGGCAAGGAAATGCACAGAGGAAGTAAGAAAGCAAGCTGTGGAGTCGCATTTTAATGAAAATTTATTCATGGATTCCTTTTTTTCCTCCGTGTCAAATGGATTATTACATTCACGTGTAGCACTTTGGGTTATGCACTCCCCTGCGTGAAGCTGAACTCAATGAGGCAGGTGAGACCCGGTGTAGAGAAGACAGAGGTTGCTGAGCGATGCTGCGCTTGGCCTTGGGGACAACCACTGTGGCAAAAGCCTGGGAGGTTTTATACTCCTGATGAAGTCCATGTCACTGTGTGCTTGGGGCTGTGCCAGCCACGTTATTGAGCTGGGATGAGGTGCTACACACTACCTGCTGTCCCCACTTTGTTTTGCTGTTTAGGCATGTGGTGAGACCATGAAAAAACCCCCCAAAAACGCAGATAAAGGCATCACGGGCTGTTTCCTGGGAAATTAGGGTTTTTTAGGGTTAAATTGCTTTTGGTGTGTGCTCAATGTAGGAAGTTTCTGGCAGGGAATCAAAAGGATGAGTGTAATCTGGTATCGCCAGCTGTCCAGACTCGGGTAACCTAGGGGTCATCTACATTTTTCCTGTTATAACGTCTAGGGTTTGAAGGGCACGTGGCAGGAGCACAACTGAACAGGAAAAGAAGATGGGAGAGAATTTTTGAGGAAGATTTCTCAGCTCTGGAATACACCAAAGTCACTTCGGTGTGCCGCAAAGTCCCCACACTGCTGTCAGTCATTACAGAGAGATAAAGTGAGGGCAGCAAGCACCAAGATGTACATTTTTACTGTTGTTGTTAAGATTTTGCAGTAGTTTTGTAATCGGGGTGGTTTGCCCTGGATGGAGTCAAAACAGATTTACTTGGAGGATTTCTCATTCACTTTTCCTAATGGTAGCGTCTCTCTTTTTTTCCCCCGATGTGTTATAAAAGCAGGTAAAAGCAGGGAAGAGGAGTTATTTGAAGTTGAAATGAGTTCTCTGTTTCTCACATGGACTTCAGCTTTTCATGCCTGTGCCACTAAGCCATGATCGGAGCCTACAGAGTTCCCAGACTGGGGTGCTTTGAAGCGGAGTTCAGTCTTGCAAATGAGAGGCAGCCATAGAATTGTGCCTGGTTTCAAATTTGGGACTGAAATTTCAAAGGTGTTCTCTGCCTGGAATTCAGGCTTGGTGCTGAGGTCAATGAGATTGATATGCTTCTTGTTTGGATCTTGAAAGATTTGGGATTAGACAGAAAAGAGAAACAGACTGGCATTACTGACTTTTATAGTTTTAAGTTTTCCCAGGACTCAGCCTTCTTTGAGCTTTTGACAAGTTGATTTACAGGCTTACTAGAGATGTACATTGATATGGGAATTTTCCTAAGCTATAATTGTGTTTTATTTTACTAGTACTACTGTGGAAGCACTATATTGGTGCACCAAGTGCAACCGCATTGAGATGACGAGCAATTAAAACCACTTGTGCATAATAAGGCATATTCTATCATGTTGTGCTTACTTAATGTACCAATGCAATGTGTTATACAGCATTTAGCTAAATTACAGTAAATCACCTATTTAAAGAAGTTTTCCTTTCAGCCTCTCATGTGAAAAAAAGATGCTGGAAACAGTAAAAGGATAATGACCCATAATGCCAGAAAGATAAAAATGGGATTTCAATTGTCTCCTGGAATTAAAGACTGTGGCGATGTTGTTAAAGGCAAGCTGTTCTCTCCTGTTGCTCCCTTGCATCAGCATCTCAAAGTATAACAGGCTCTTACTTATTTCTGCACTGCAGAGTAGCAAGGCTGAAGAAAAAGGAGTTGCTGGTGGAGGGCAGGTGGCTTGAAGACAAAAAGCAGGGGGCTGTGATGAGTTGTAAGTGCCAAGGTCTATGATGACAAAAGAACCAGCTCTCACTGCGGGTGGAGTGAAGCTGTGGGTATGGAAATGGGGTTTTATTGTTGTTTACCACTCGTGTTCCTTCATTCCCCCTCTCTCTATTATCCCAGAGTCAGCTACTGCAGCACCAGGGGACGGGAAGCCTTCCCTGCATTTTCTCTCTGGGAAGCAACTCAGTATCAAAATAAGCTTGACTTTTGCTTTAGGGAGAGAATTTCAGATTCAGCTGTACATGCTATAAATATCAAATACACGCACTGCAGTACGTCTTGAAAGAACAACAGATCATAGTATTAAATGCATCATCACAATGGTCGTCTTTTCCGCCTGACTCTGGGATTGCATCTGTCTGGACACCTGAACAGGCTTCCACTGGGGATTGATTGTGCTTTTATTTTGCATTATAATCTACGTGGTTAAGTTTTACAGCAGTTAGTGGGCATGCACGGTCCTAGCATTTGTTGAATATCTATTCCCTGTGTTTTTCTGAGGAGTAAATCATACCTGCCCCAGGGAGTGCAGGTTCGGGGGGGGGGCTACATGACTCCAGTTAGGCAGATATTGCCCAATGTGAATCAGTAATCCTTCAGGCCTTGTAAATAAGATACAATTTCCCATTTCACGAGAGCAAAGTAAAACAAGTATTTCCCTAAGCCTGTCTGTATTCGTCTGTCTCCCTGCTCGTGTCATGCTCCGCTTCTTTCCTCTTGTTTGGTGCTTTTGTTAATCTTTGCTGGGGTATTTTTTCTGAAAGCTTTTATTTCCTCTGTGAACCTACTCTGTTCTGTCATTTTCCTCTCCACTTTCATAATTCTCCAAAACCTCGGCCTTTCTCTCTCGAAACCAGTCTCTGAAGATAGCAGGCCTGTTCTTGTGCTGCATCTGGCAGGATTAAGGGGGTTTTTAAGGTCTTGGTAGCCTGTTAACCTCAGCTGGTCCTATTTCCTCCCCTGTGTCACTCAGAAAGCACTTTTTTTAACAGGAAATCTGAAGTCCCCCACAGTTTACTTTCCATGCGAGGTGCTCAGTGTGAGGATGGCTGCACAGCCTGCCTGGCTACCCAGTTTGGTCGTGATGCTCTTCCCACAGAGAAATACTGTATTTCAATGTAAGCTGGTAGCCTCCCCTGATCCTGCAAACGTGGGTAATCACTACAAGCCGGTATTTTTTTTCCTGTGTGCTGCAGGTCTGCTGTGGATAGTCCAGGTTTCCTTTCTCTATCTGCATCCTTCTCTTTGGCCCCCGTGTGTGTGTGTGCTGGGAATGAGGGCTATGAGATGCCCCAGCACACCCAAGGAGCCCACCCACTCCTTTCCCCACCTTGGTCTCCATCCACTGTGCTGGGGCTCTCTGGGCCCTTCAGAAAACTTGTTGGGATGCTAAACGAGCAGAAGAAGTTTTTTTTATTTTAATTCCACTGCCTCATCCTCATGTATTATTCCAAATGAATACGTCTGTACTCATTTGTACTTGTAGTACATGCCATTTCCAGTCTGAAAATACCAGCTCTGTCTGAAAAATACATCTGTCCTACTGCTGCAACCTTCCTGCCCGTCGTCTTGTTAGATGGTAAGTGCTAACCAGTTGTGTCTGATCAATACCTGCCTGGGAGGACTCCAAGAAATCCTTGGCTTGTTCAGGCACTGCTATCACATCAAAAAAGTAGGGGTCTCAGCCTGACTGAGAGTGATGCCTTACACCGCAGCGGGCAGGGCTGCAAGGTTGGTGGAGGGCTTGTCCTTCAGATATCAGATAAAATTCTAAAATCATGGAATCATGGAATGGTTAGAACTAGAAGGTACCTTAAAGACCACCTAGTTCCAACCCCCCTGCCAGGGGCAGGGACACCTTCCATTAGACGTGGTTGCTCAAAGCCCCAAATCCCCATCCAGCCTGGTCTTGAACATTTCAAGGGATGGGGCATCAACAACTTTTCTGGGCAACCTGTTCCACTGTCTCACTACCCTCAGAGTACAGAATTTCTTCCTGATATCTAATCAAAATCTACCCTCTTCCACTTTGAAGCCATTACCCCTTGTCCTATCACTACATGTCTTTGCAAAAAGTCCTTCTCCAGCTCCCCTCTAGGCCCCCTTCAGATACTGGAAGGCTGCTATAAGGTCTCCCCAAAGCCTTCTGTTCTCAAGGCTGAACAACCCCAACTCTCTCAGCCTGCTTTCACAGGAGAAGTGCTCCAGCCCTCTTATCATCTTCGTAGCCCTCCTCTGGGCCCACTCCAACAGGTCCACATCCTTCTTCCACTGTGAATTCCAGAGCTGGATGCAGTACTCCAGGTGGGGTCTCACCAAGCAGTGTAGAGGGGCAGAATCACCTCCTTCATCCTGCTGGCCATGCTTCTTTTGGCACAGCCCAGGATATGGTTGGCCTTAAACATCCTGCAAGAGCTTTTATTTTTTGGAAGAGAGAGGGTGATAACGTCAGGCTCTTCACTGGTTTCCCGTTGTGGTAATTGGCTTCATTGGGTTGAACAGGGTACGTTGTTTTCACTTCTTGCAAAGCTCGGAGGACTCCTTCAGGGTTTCTAACCCTACTAACATCGGATGCAAACTGGCTGCCAGCTGGGTCACACCTGAGGTCAGGTCTAGCAAGACCCTTCCTACATCAGCAGGGATGAAAAATAACAGCTGAGTGCCCAGTCCTCTTCTGGTGGCCCCGTGACATAGAATCATAGAATCATCTAGGTTGGAAGAGACCCTTGGGATCATCGAGTCCAACCATCTACCCTACTCTACAAAGTCCTTCCCTACACCATATCCCTCAGCACTGCATCTAATAGTCTCTCTCTCCAGCGCAGAGCTCCATCCCAGCAGTGCATGTGGCCCAGTGCAATGTGACCTCGGTCCCCAGGGAGCAATGCGGGCTCGCTCCCACAGGGTCTGCTACCGTCTGCTCTCTTGACACGACATAATTTGTTTGCCAGCCTTGCTGGTTATGCTGGTATCTGGAGGCTCATTTATCTGAAATGGTTCAGAACAACCTCAGGATTTAAATTTTCTTTATTCACCAATCTCCCTTAATCTTAGGGATTGAGAACGATAATTCCCCCGATGCTGACTTTCATCAGACTGAGACTCATTCAATTATCTTTCACGTCTGTTGATCTGAAACTACAGGACTTGAGAAGTTGCCTTTTCCTCTACGTCTGTGTCTCTGAATGACTGGGGCTGTCCTAACAGTCCTGATACTGCTTTCTGCCTTTCAGGAACTGTCACTGCTGACTTGCTGCATGTGAATTTCATAACCTTTTTTTTTTTTTCCCTGCTTTTCATTCGTCAGTTGCTAAACTGACAGAAAATTACAATTTGGATTTACATTCTTATTCCTTCCCATATTTTATCACATAGTTCTGCTTTCTGCTTTCCAAAATCTCTGACAAATAATGAACATTTTCCTCAAAAGCATGTGTGTCCTTCTATTATTTTATAAGCCAGTCTCATCTCTGATAGTGTGTACTTACTTAGTCACATCAGAGAATCTGCACAGCTTTTAGTTCGTGAGCACTGACACAAAACCGTGTTCCTGTAGCTGGATGTAATTCCTTCAGCTTCTTTGCACCACCAGCATTCAAACTTACTCTTCCTAGAGGTAAAATTTTCCCAGACCTTCTTGTCCACAGTGATGAGCTATTTAATCTGGTGCCTAGTTTGACACACAGCAGTGTAAAAAGAGGTGGTGTTGGCTTAGGCACCTGCTCCTCTAGCCCAGTGTTGGGTCTCTAATCATGGCAATAGCTAAAGCTGTGTTGGAGTTGAGCCTGGCACCTTTTAGCAGTCCATAATGAGGCAGCCCTGCATTAGGGATGGCACAGTGTATATCCTGCCTATTTCCTTTAATATCTGTCAGTTGTCCATGAATTTTTGTACTCCCTTGTTTTATATCATGGCAAGTGATCCATGTTGTCTTGCTGTCTTGATGGTGTCCAGTGTTTTGTTGGCTGTTTAGGCTGCTTCTGCATAATGAACTGATGATTTGTGGTCCCCAGGTGTTAGGTCCCAGTCTGATTGTTGGTCCGGGAGGGGCTCGTAATGATTCCAAGGGTGCAATTGAGACACCAGGTTCTCACACCAGGTGATACCAGTGATGGCCTCATGATCTTTCTCCTGAGTTTCAACTGCCACTTCCAGGTTCAGCATCATGGCAGCATCAATGGGCGAGTTTCCAGAGACCCTGTGCTTTTTCTGATGGTAAAACCTTGGGCCAGGAAAATCCAAAACCCGAATTGGACCCATAGTGCTTAATGCATTATTCTCTTAAGAAAAATCGCAGTATATTGTCTCATTTCACACTAAACAAGAGGCTGGTGGGTGGAGCTGCCAGGCTAAGCAAACCCACGTGTGTGCTGGTCCTGGTGAGGGCTCAGCAGCTGCAAGAGACACGAGCTCCCTGTCGCTAGATCTGTTTTCTCTACGTGCATACTTCCTGACTGAATTTAAGAAAGATGTGTACAGAGAAGCTCTGACACGGCAAATACATCATTGGTCTTGGGTTTCCTGATTTCACCCGTTCTGCTTAGCAGGTTTTTAAAAATTTCTGCTGAGGCTCCCCCATTCCTCTCTGCTGTCTCTGTACAGCACCGATGCTGCTCCCTTAGTTCCAGTAATCACTGCTTTTTGTAATCAGTCACTTTTGTAAGTGTGACTACGTATCTGTGTCTATGCTCCCAGACACATAATACATTCTACCAACCAGACAATTTCCTGGAAGTTGAAAGAGGGGGAGGTGTTGGCGAAGTGAACTCTGCTGTTGAAGAAATCCATTATATAATGGAATAAATGGCTTTATGCCTGAAAGTTACAATTTTCAGCATCATTTACACCGAACACCAGCCCCAAAGAAAGGCAGGTATAAAAAAATGAGATGCAGCGATGACCTTTATCAGCTGTGGTGACAACTATAAATCAGGCTGCAAATTCTCATCAGCTCACTGGACAGAATTCATTACAGACAGAGGCTGCTGCATTGCTTTTTGTCTTTGATTGAGGTATGTCCCATTTAAATAAATGCTCTTGCACTGGAACAAATCACATGTTTCAAAACAGAAGTCCAAGAATATTATTCATTGAGTCTTTTGAGGGCTAAGATAATACGACTTACAGACCAGATAAACTTCACGGTGTTTTGCTTGGAATATAATGCAGATCAATTTTTTCTTCTCTTAAGCAGACCAATTTTCTGTTCATTAATTCAGATGCTGTGTTGATGGCTTGTATTGAATATAATAGCAAGATTTACAGCCCTAACAAATCAGTACCGCTTCATTTATTCTTCTTTTTTTATACTAGAAGTACATGCAGCAGATTAGCACCTCGTTTTAAACTTGTTTTACTTTAACAAATAATGGGAAAGTCTTTCATCTCCTTCCAACTATGGAGCAACTTTTATGTAATAATCTTGAAGTTTCACAGTTTATTAAAATGTTATGGTTTTTCTGGAGCATAGAGAGCAATAAAAGTTTAGTAGCAATGGCATTACAGGCAGTAATGTAACTTGTATCAGTTCTTGCAATGCTCAAGAAACAGCTACCAAATATTAACAGCCTTAGACGAATAAGCTACTTTACCTGTGTGCTGACCTTTCAGCTCAATTTCATTGGTGTTTTTCTCTCTAATTAGGAAATATCCTAAGAGGCTTGCATTTATCCAAATGCTTTGCTGGCCATGTTTAAAATGAGGTTTTTCTGTCTAGAACTTAGTATGTAATTGGAAAACATACTGTGTTGTTGACATAGGGTGATTATTAATCTTTTGCAAAATGCCTGATAATTAGGTAATATTCTGTCTCTCAATTTAGTTGTTCCTGTTATTTCTGGAATAACTGAAAATGAAAATTTGGATGGTATACTTTCCTTGTATAAAAAATGATGCTCAATCCTTAATGACCTAAGGATATAAAGACAAGGTGTGGGTGGAGCTTTAACACCTTTTATTGTATCACTTCCTAAATTGCTGGTGTAAAGACATTTCTTAAGGATCTGAACACAGAAGGTGGAAGTTAAAGTTGTAAATAAACCCGTGCTGGATCAGACCCCAGAGATCGTCTCTTCTGGTGTGTGGCCTAGGGAAGATTTTAAAAAGTGAGTAAATTTCTCAAGATGATAATTCAGGAAATTCTTCTAGTCCCTCATAATCTTAGGTTCAAGGGCCTTCTAAAAAGTGTCTCCCTTTGAGACCCATAATCTTTGATGGATTTTTCTTCCATTTTTCTATTCCTAATTTCTTCCATAATTCTAATTCTTGTTTGGACCCATATGCAGTCCTGGCACATGCTCTACTCTGGGACTGTGACTTCCTAAGTTTGTTTACCTTCTGTATGAAGAAATAATCCCTTTTATTTGTGTTGAATCGGTCACTGGCTGGTGTCATTTGATGCCTCCTAATATTTATTTTGGAAAAGGCAGGGAACAAGCATTCATTATTTATCTTCTCCGTGCTGCCTACAACTTTTTTGACTTCTATCCTAGTTCTGTTCACTTACTTCTTTTTCAGGTTGAAGAATCTTAGTTTGTTCAGTCATAAATCGTATGAGGTAATATTTTAAAGTCCTGAATATAATCAGGCATGCTTATGAAAATGCCATGCCCTTGGACAACACTGCAGAACTAATGACAAAATTTTAATACTGTCAAATCCAAACAGAAACTCTCTTCATTATTCTGTTCTCAAATGCAAGTCTTAATCTAATTCAGATCCTGCATTTTTTATTCAGGACCAAAAATGTTGATAAAATTTATTCCATAACTAAAAGAGATGCTTTGAGAACTTTCCCTGTGAATCTGAAGGGCTGATGCTGTGTACCGAGAATCTTACATTGGTAACATCTTATTGTCTGGAGAGGTTCATCTGTACTGCAGCAACAGTTTTGCCTCACAAAATCTGATTCATCCCAGTCTCAAAAATGATTTTTCTTCCTACTCATACATGTAAAACTGTGATATGTAGGAGATGACTGTTTTTATTGGTAGTAACAAGTAGTGTAGAAGCTTTTCATCTGAATTTTCAGAGCACTTTACAAAGATGGTTAATGACTGTGATGAGGATAGTCATCACCAGTTTAGAAACTAAAAAAGACTGAAACATGGATAACGAAAGACTGTGGTAGGTCTGTACACCAATGTTTTGGAAGAACTGGATGTCTGTAATTGATGTGGTCTTCAGCAGATTACCCTGAGCTGGGAAGTGCAGATCTCTGTGGTTGCGGTGAGTTGGGTCTGTGCTTTTATGAATCTGACAGGATTTAAACTCACCTTTGACTCATGCCAGAACAACTTATGGAAAATGTTTAATCATTCATGTGCCCCTAACAGTTGTGGATGCATCACGGTAGCCACCTTGGGGTGGCCACAGTGAGGGCAGGCAAGGAGGAATTGTTTCCTTGGCTGAAACTAGAGGCAGAAGTTTGGTAGGATCCATTAGTTTTCAATCTTAGTTTAGCCAGGTTACAAGAAAACAGTGACCCTACTCCTGTGTCAAGAAAAGCTGCTGGATCTTTTAATGGCAGTGTGCTTCAGACTTATGTTTTATCTGTGGGGCAGTGCGTGTGAGCACTGATCAGACTTGCAGTTTATGACATCTGATAAGATGACAACCCTTTATTGTAATGTTTTTTCATCCTGAAGCTTTGACCTGCCACCCAGCCCTCATTTGGAGTCTCTTTCGAGTGTCCACCCTAGCCTTTCTGTCATGAAGGTTCTGAGCTTTGCAAGCTGGAGACTATCTCCTGCCTCTGCAGCAGCTACTGGAGGGGATTCTTGTCCTTGTCCAGATGTCCTGAGTGCTGGAGTAGTCCCAAAGTGCAATAGGAACAAGCTGATTTGCCTTGTTCCATGTGAAAATGGCAATTTCTTTGCATGCATCTCCTTTTGGTCTAAGTTTGCAGGACAAATGGAGTTGGAAGATCTGCACAATATTTAGGCACCTTTAACTTTCAGAGACATTCTAGGCATCTGGCTGATTAAACTCCTACAGAGATTGGGGATCTTGGAAACCTTTAAGCATAAGGAATGTTTTTCAACCTTGTTTTTTTCTACACAAACAATATAGCAAGCTGTGTATCAGGTCACCCTCTTGTATTCAGCTTGGGAAAGTGTGGCAGAATACATTTGACAAACACTAACCATGTTGTTTAATGACTATCCTGGAAGCCACTTTAGCATCACAGCAATGGCTGCATGAAAAAAAAATAAATCTGTGTTCTTAGGAGGAAAGTTCCCAGCAGTACTTTTGATTCAAGCCCATAATTAGGTTATACACAAACAGACAATTTCAGATTTCCTTAATGTTCTTTTCTTTTCCTCCTTGCAGATAATGAATTCATTTATAGAAACCAGAATGGCACAGTGATTCTGAGGAATGTTGAAACGAACAATTCAACAATATTAATAGAAAACAAAAAAATTGTAAGTATTTTCTATAACGAGTAGCAGAATTTCACAGTTCTCTTGCAGTTAGATCAGTAAAGCAGAAAATGACTTGGGTTTCAACTTCATGTATTGTCAAGGAGAAGCAATACAGTGGTAATACTATGGGCTACGCAATGACTGATAAAGTGAAATTGAACTCCAGCTTTTGTTATTATTCTGCAAGCTCGGTTTCTTTCATACCACAGGAAAGTATCATATAGATATTTGAAGCTAGTCCTGCATATCATATATAATTGAAAGATGCACAATTCTCATCTTTGCATGCTTAATAGAATAGACAATTGATACAATTTACTGTCTGTTGGTGGCATTTTCCACATTCCTCCATGCAAATACTTATTTTTTAATTTGTGGATTTGCTAATTTTCTTGCCTAATGTTTGAAATGTAATTTCAGTGTTGTTGATGAATAGCATTGATGAATGGAAATGTTTTGCATATGAGAGAAACCCTGAGAAGTTATTGGGAAAAGAAGTTAGTAGGTGGCTATTAAAATGAATGAGAAGAAAATGATGTTATACATGTTATAACTAGATGGCTGGATGAGGGGAGAGGAGCAGATGTCATCTACCTTGACTTCAGCAAGGCTTTTGACACTGTCTCCCATAACATCCTCATTAGAAAATTAAGGAAGTGTGTGCTAGGTGAGGGGGCAGTGAGGTGGATTGAGTCCTGGCTGTGTGACAGA
>JAHREE010000143.1:8825482-8908456 GCA_033628505.1 Tringa tobata | reverse complement strand
GGGTCAATACTTGGCCCAGTCCTGTTCAACTTATTCATCAGTGACCTGGATGAGGGGACAGAGCGTATCCTCAGCAAGCTTGCTGACGATACCAAACTTGGAGGGCTGGCCAACATTCCAGAGGGCTGTGCTGCCATCCAGCAGGACTTGAACATGCTGGAGAGCTGGGCAGAGAAGAAGCTAATGAGGTTCAACAAGAGCAGATGTAACGTCCTGCACCTGGGGAGGAAGAACCCCAGGTACCAACATAGGTTAGGGGTGGATCTTCTGGGAAGTACTACTGAGGGAAAGGATCTGGGAGTCCTGGTGGATGGCAGGCTCTCCATGAGCCAGAAATGTGCCCTTGTTGCCAAGAAGGCCAATGGAATCCTGGGCTGTATAGGGAGAAGTGTGGCCAGCAGGTCGAGGGAGGTCATTTTCCCCCTCTACTCTGCGCTGGTGAGGCCACAACTGGAATACTGCGTCCAGTTCTGGGCTTCACAGTTCAAGAGGGACAGGGAACTACTGTTACACCTCATCCAGGAATGTTGTCTTTGACTTTTTCCTTCCTAGCTCTGGGTCACAAAAACTTTTGCTACCTTGGCACGTTTTCCTTCCTCTGTTTCTGTTATTAATATAACAGAAAATAAAATCTTTCGTCATGCTGACACTGCTGGCTCTCAAACTCTCCTGGTACCACTCATACTGATCCATGCTGGCCCATCAACCTTTTGGATGGCCCAGACTGGTAGCAGATGCCCCATCCCTGGAAACATTCAAGGTCAGGTTGGACGGGGCTCTGAGCAACCTGATACAGTTGAAGATGCCAACAAAGGGCAACAAAGCTGGTGAAGGGCCTGGAGAATAAATCTTACGAAGAGTGATTGAAGGAGCTGAGACTCTTTAATTTGAAGAAGAGGAGGCTGAGGGGAGACCTCATCACTCTCTGCAACTACTTGAAAGGTCACTGTAGAGAGGTCGGTGCTGGTCTCTTCTCATAGGTAATTAGCGAAAGAATGAGAGCGAATGGCTTCAAGCTGCAACAGGGTAGGTTTAGACTGGACATTAGGAAAAGATTCTTCACAGAAAGAGTGGTCGGGCATTGGAATAGGCTGCCCAGGGAGGTGGTTGAGTCACTAGCCCTGAATGTATTTAAGAGTTGTTTAGATGTGTTGTTGGGGAATATGGTGTAGGGGAGGACTTTGTAGAGTAGGGTCGATGGTTGGACTCGATGATCCCAAGGGTCTTTTCCAACCTGAATGATTCTATGATTCTATGTCTCTGCTCATTGCAGAGGGGTTGGACTAGATGACCTTCAAAGGTCTCTTCCAACACAAACCCTCTGCCTGTGGCTGTACCCTGGGTTCCCCACGCACTGCTGCCAGCCTTGCTGGCCTTGGGGAGGACTCTCCCAGTGGGATGCTGTCCATTTCCTTGCAGCCCAAATTCCTCCAGTTTGGTCCTTGGGGATCTGTCAAGGACTTGCATCTAATTTGTTAGGTGAGAGGATGAGATTTAAAAAGTAGTGGGTGAGCGGCATGTTAGTGGCACCTCTCTTTGACCTTGGTGCGCCAGTAATGTATTATCTTGAACCACACTGGAAAGGGGAAGGGATGTCTGCACTATAGAAGTGATAAGTGGAACAGGGAAGAGGTAATTCCTGACAAGTCTGAAATATTTTGGGGTCTTTTCTTGTTAGTAAGACTTACAACGCAGCTTTTTGTAGAACGTAGGTCAAGGTGCAGCTGGAAAGCTGTATCACCACAACATCCCAAAGACTGTTTTAACTGGGGAAAATGGGATATTTTTCCTCAGTGTTGTCTTGAGACAGTTTGTCGTGTCTCTTTATAATATTTTTCTCCAGCAGGTATTCACTGTTATCTCCAGCACTTTGGCCAGTGACTGCAGGGAATGAGAGGGAATTAATAAATTCACATTTATCAGGGTTTTCTACTACCTGCTGCCCACAGCTGCCCCTCCAGCCACTGACCAGTAGGTTTTTAAGGAAAATTCTGATTTTTTTTTTAAGATAGCTTCCTGATCTGGGTCACGATGCAGTTATACTTTCTCTTATGAGAGCACATATGTGCCCACATAACATTTCTGTTTTTTAAAAAGAGCTGTGATGTATTATTTTTTAAGACACTTAGTCTGGCAGTACTCTTGGTTGTTAGAAACATTGTCATAATAATTAGTTGTGGTGTTATTGATTTGAAAACTGAAAAAAAATTTATTTCAATGTCTGCTTTGTTTTCTAGGTCTCCTTAAAGGCTATTCGATATGAAGTGTCACCTGACCGGGAATATGCACTTTTTGCTTTTAACGTTGAACCGGTAAGTTAATAGATTTGATCTCAAAATACACAGCCATTGGTGAGCTTTTTTTGTTTGTTTGTTTTTCCTGCTTCTATGCCAGTGAGATGATATTTTAAATTCATTACTTCCTAAGAAACAAAGAACGAACCCTCCTCACTTGGACATTCTGAAAGCATGTCATACTGCCATCTAGTAGAGGAGTAAGGTATAACTAGCATTGTAGAGGAAACGCTGTTGTTGCCAGGATTTTATAGACTTTGGGAGGGGGATTGTAAGGACATGTCTTTGCTACGAGGATTTCTATTCCTTTTCTGTGCAATTTTTTTTCCCATGGTGACTTTTTCACTCACACTATAAATTTCTTCCCAAGAACAAAAAGCAACTGTCAGTGTCTCCCACAACTGAAATAATACATTAATTATGGTGTCACTGTTCCCAGTGCTGCAGTTAGGCTTGAGCTATCACTTTCATTATAAATCCTTTTCTTCAGAGGATTGGGTATAAATCATTCGTAAGAAATCACTGTTGAGTTACTACTAAGTTTTAGATTAGGGTGAATTTTCTACTAAACTTCAAAAGAGAGAAGTGTAATGAGTCATTTTTAAATGATGAGTAAAGTATCAGACACATGGGAAGCAGTTCTTGGGCATGAATAATATTTATTTTCTTTTTAAATTCTGCTGGTATAAAACTTGAAATGTTAGAATAATAGCCATGCTGTACTACTTGGATAAACTGTAAGCCCCATACATTTTGATTCCATAATCTAGAATTGCAACAATTCCTCAAAGTGAAAATAATTCATTCACCAGCAACTGTAATTCTTCTTCCATAAAATAAATCTAGTTTCAGCTGCTAAGCAAAGGCAATTTGTTGGTCCTTTAGGTAGTCGAGGTTGTGTCTCTGTTGCTCATCTAATTTCTCTGCTGTCATCTATGGAGTTATTCCTCACTCACAGGGGTATAAAAGTCAGAAGAACCATGGCTGGTGTTAGAAAAATTTCAAATAAAACTGTATCAGAAACTTTAGGGGTAATTCATAACGACTTTTTGCTGGGAAATCATTGTTGGTGCAACTTGACTTAACCAAAGCTTAGCAGAATTCCAGACAGAGATCGATGTAGAAGTGTTAAATTAAATTTAAATATGGGGAACACGTCCTAATGAGCAAGCAAAGCCTTTGCCTGAAAGCCCCCCTGCCCTGTGTGCCTGAGGGGTTTTGTAAAATTCAGTTCTTTTAGTGGAGATTGGCCTTTGGCTGTGGAAGCCCTGTGCTGACACTACTCAGGTGCATTGTGTGAGCTGGAAGAGCCCCGAGTAGAGAGGGCTTCCTCATTTCCTCTGAGAATGAGAGAAAAATTCCTATACCAAGAAAAAGTCCTATAAAATAAAAAAATTATAATGAGAGAAAAAATTTCATTCCTAAAAAGCGGTAGTTAGAAGATTCCTTTTTTTTCTTAACCTTTACCCAGCAAAAGGGCTGCACGTTCAGAATATCTGCAAGAAGCAAAGTTAGAGAGGCTTTTGCAGCCCAGACATTGCTTGCTGCCTGCAGAGGAACACTTGATGCAGGCAGTGGAGGAAGAGGAGGATGGGGATGGAAAGGGATGGACTGGATGTGTTTCCTCCACATCCTCCTCTCTGCATTTCAGTGCTTGCAGAACTGTGGGTTTGGGGTGAAAGCAAAACATGGAGTTTGTGGTGCTTGAGATGCCCAGCTGGAGAGGAGAGCTCAGCACACAGCCAGGTGCAACATTCCTCACGCCACATCTTCTTCCAGAAAAGGAAAGCTGAGGTGGCAAGCTGGAAATATGACCTTTGGGAAGATTTGGGGGTTGGACTAGATGACCTTTAAAGGGTCCCTTCCAACCCAATTTATTCTATGATTCTATGAATTCAGGATGTGACTAGACATATGTTTGGTGTAAAAGAACACTGCAAATTGTTAAAGCATTCATATATGACATTATGATAGCGAGTCTTCTGAAACAAAACTAAACCCCCTCCTTTTTCCTTTAAGATCCATGCTTATAAAGGATACCAAAAATTTTTTTTGAAGAAGCATAGTAATAGAGAGGTAGTAAGATTCACTCTTGAATATTGTATCCTTAAGCCATGATGGGTGGATCTTTGTTTATTGGAGTTGCAATAACTGTTAAATTACTTATTCAGCTTCCTTATTATTTGGTATGCAGAATCTGGCTAAAAATGATTGCACGTTAGTTAGTTTTTCACATTTCCTGCATTTCAAACTGTATTCTTGGACAGAATTCAAATTACGCTTTTTTCTGCAACAGAAGAAATTGATTAGCAAAGCCTTGGGCAGTTGTCCTTGTTGCAAAGTCAAAAGGAAATTTCAGGAAATGTGTTAGCAAAGGACATTTCTTTTAAGTTTAATTCTACAAATACTTTCAAAAAGAAACTTCTTGAAACTATTGTGGACTGCTTTTATAGGTGTCGGAAAGTGTTGCTTTATTTTTTGCCATGTAAAAGTGTGATGCGCTACCCTTGAATTGTTTGTGAGTATAGAAGTTTTCATCATTTTTTTTTACACAATACAGTTGTGCTGTGTTTACATATGTGTAAAATTTCTTAATATACATCATAGGAATTAATAATTTGTCTGAATTCTAGTATGAATGGGTTCAGCCTCTAATTTTAATACAGGTTAGGAATAAAAATCAAAATAGAAAAGCATAGTGTGTCACTCCAATGAAGTGAAGTATTTTAAAGAAAAATGCTAAAAATGATTTCCTGGCAGTAATAGCTTTCTTCTAAGGCTTTTCTATTTATTTGCACAGAAGCATCTCTGCTCAGTGTTGGGTCTGGCTAATGGCACTGACACCCACATTGGACTAACACAGCCCTGAACAGGCAGACACCTATTTTGCAAAGCTGTTGAGGCAACTAATGTTTGTTTTCCTGTTGTATCACTTCATCATCTTAAAGTATCATGAATTAAAGCATGTTCCTTAAAATATATTTCTCCCGGGAAGCTTGGCAGGTGGTTGTGAGACTGGCGTGAGTACATTGAGGCTAGTCGGGCTGTCAGGTTTCATTCTAAATGCTTTTTTGCAGTGCTTATATTTACAGAAGTTTAATCTTTCAGGCAGCAATATTCTGGGTAAGCCTTGTGCTAATAGGGAACTTTTCTAACCTTGAACACAGAAGATTTGTTCTTTTTCTGGAAAGGTCATAGGGAAGGTGCCAGGCTTCCTTGTCTTTAAAATACTCTTGCAATTTTTCTGTAGTTTGTTTATGTTTTGTTTCTTTACACTAGAGCAAGGTCGAACTTGAGGCTGAAAGCACAGGGTGAAGTTTAGGGAAAGCACTGGGGAATAAATGCACCCGTAGAGAAACTTTGATTTCAAACCATTTTTCCCCCCAAAAAGCATGTGGGGCTCTGGCCATAGAGTTTTATGACACCAAAACATGTAGGCAAATGGGGGTTTAACCACAGCATCTCAGCAGAAAGGCTGCAGAGGGTCAAGGCTGTCCCTGGTGGTGTCAGATCAAAGCCACTCTTCCCGGTGCATGGCTCCACCAGCATTGGCTGGACTATGTTCGTGCTCCCTGCACACCTTCTGGGGAGACACAGAGGTCTCTGGTGTTTGGGCTGGAATCATATTTGTGGGTCTCCATGAATTCCAAAAGTGTTTTCCTAAATAGCCAAGTGACAAACCACTTCTCAAATTCAGTAGTGTGTCTGCGACTGGGAGAGTGATGGGATGAGGATAATGACAAGTAACCAAACCCCATGGGCTTGTGTAGATTTCTGTGGTCGTCGGAGTTAAGCAGTGGAGTTTGTGTCATGGTGGTGAAAGAAACAGACAAAAAAGTGATTTTCTTGAGTGACATGGTGAGTCATTAAATAGAGAATATTTAATTGCCTTTATTATTAATAGCAGTCATTGTAATGCAAGAGAGGAAATAAAGTGGCCAAGATTCTTCTTAAAGCTATTTGTTCTTCATTTCCAATTTACCAGTCCATTACTGTGTTTGAGCTAGTTAAGAGCAATTACACACAGGAAGTCCTGGCTGATTAATATAGACCAATCTGCTAAGTTTCTGAACAGCAATTAGGGCTTAGAGACTTTTACAGCTGATGCAACAGCCGCTATTACCTATTTTGCAGCTAAAAGAATGCACTTTTATAATGCTGAAAGCTGCAAAGAATTAATCATCGTTGCTATTAGAGCAGGCCCGAGTATTTTTTTTTTTAGAGTGGTGAGTTTAGTATTTTTTTCACTCTGCCTATTGCCATAGATTTCACACAAATGGTGGGACCAGAGGGATCTCAGAAAGACCCAGTCAAAACCCTGGACTTTGTATTTAGAGTGTGAATGAAGTAAAAAAGCATTATTTATAGAAAGTAGCGTATTGTTGTTGTTGTTGTTATTTTTTACTATTTGTCCAAGTCTTGTTATTATGTGGAATGAACAGGTTTTGTGCTTATGGCTCCAATTACAACCTCATACTGCTTTAATTAGTCACATAAAAATTAAAATAATATAACACTTGTTATTTCCAAAACACTGATGGGTATAAATATTAATGAATCCTCACAACATCCTTTGGAGTTAGGTGAGAACTATTATTATGATAAATATGCCTCTGAAAATTAGACACTATCATAACTACCATCAGTTATACTGCTAATATTGTTGCTATGATATTTATTACTTAACTGAAATAGATTTACTTCTAGAAGAAATAGGATTGCATAAATCTGTTTTCTTTCTGTGGCAATAGATATATTTCAAATTTACCTTTTCCATTCCCACCCAATGTTGTTTTCACAAACAATGAAAATGTAAAGTGATTACACTATGTAAGGTGAGCACAGTTAGAAAATTTGTACCATAAAATAATGCACCTGCTTTAGAGATTTGTTTAATTTTTGATGTTTGTTGTAAACTAGTAGAATCTTTGAAGCTTATATTTAGTTTTCCTATCTTTTTTTCATATGAATAGAGTTTTGAATTTTTGTTGCTCATAAACCAGAACTCCTCTGTTGTAAAGCAACACAATATAAGGACAGTGTTGACTATTATCAAAGTCTAGTGGCTAAAACTATTTTTCCAACGTTTTCAAGCCTAAAGCACTGTCATTTTGTTTATTTATGAGAATAAGTTACCCATTATTAGAATAAGTAATTGTAGTTTCACTCCCTACATAAAAAGGAGAAAAAAATCAGTCCCAACAATGTAAAGTTTATATTCATTAAAATATTTTCCTGTTATTGCATCTGTCCATGTATCTCAAGCCAAATATCTTCTCTTTTCTTGATTCACCAGATGATTGTAGTCGTTTAGTTCGTCTGTAATGAGCAGAAGTTATTAATGAATAGACAAGCCACCCATCAACTCTGATGATTTGCTAAATCTTGAGTCTTTTTCATGAAAAAACACATCTTCAGTTGCTTCCCATAGAATAAATACTACTAATACCATTCAGCTAATATTTAATATTTTAGTAAAATGCTCACAACTTCTGAAAATTGCACCGTTATTATGAGTGTGCCCATGTGGGGTTTTAGCATGGTGATCCTGTGGTGCCAGGGCTGAAAGTGAGGGGCCTTCTTTTTTCTCCTTCTTCTTACATATTCTTATGCCCTGTTTTGAGTCATATTATTTCAACAGCCAAGATCAGTAGAGTAAATATCCATGTTTAATAATGTGCTTTTTATCCTATTTGTAGTGATAACAGAAGTGCTCCAGCTACATTTACATAACAAAAGCTAAGGCTTGTGCATCCAGAAGTATTGTATTAACAAGAAAGTGCTGAGGACTTAGGGGAGGTTAATTTTCTGGGTGATAGTTTACTTTGGATTTGAAGCTGAAGCAGCAGCTATTATTTGACAAAATTTTAAAGGCAGTAAATTATTTTTTGGAGATGTTGTGGTGTTTTTTTTTAATTATGAATCTGGTCTACTTAAAATACCCTTTGTGAAAGACTGCCTATCTTTTCTAATCACAAAACCACCATGAATAAATTCCCTAATCTGCCGTTTTCAATGCGGGCTGAAGAGCAGCAACAAGATAGACAAAAGAGGATTCTCAAAGGGATCAGGGAAGGTTGATTCGCAAATGTTTCTACACTTGCATTTGCTTCTCTGCCAGACCTGGAGGTGTGCAGCTCAGCCAGGACACCAGCCCTTCATGGTCACCTTGCATTAAATAAACTAAAGCTGCTAATAAAGAAAGTTTGAGCAACCGGGAGATTTTTCTGAGATGAATCTCAGCTCAGGCACAAGTAGCAGTATCTGTCAGACATGCCGGCGTGCTGAGTTCTTCTGTCGCATGTTGGTATCAGTAATTGGTTCAGCCTAATTAATATTTGATATCTGCAGTGGCACAGAGAGAGAGGGAAGTTTGCCACACAACTCTAGGGGGATTTATGGGTTTCAAAACTCTATTACAGCGTTGTGCAAACAATGTCTTCTCAGGTGTCCTCAGTTGTGCCTTTGACAGCAGAGCCCTTTCGAGCACAATATTTTTTTCTACTGCACATGCTTACAGAATTAAAAATTCTTGCTATGGGAGGGTGGATACCCATTTTAATTGAGTAAACATGTTATCAGGTGGTGGGAATATTTGTTCTTGCTGCTCAGCAGTCATTTCTCTGTCCAATTTCTGTCACATTGTGTGTTTAGAATATAAATTTTTGGATGCAGGCACAGGACAGTGGAGCAATAATTGGTGACAAGTTTAATCCTAGACCTCCCTTTTGAAGGAGAACATACAGAAACTAATTTCATTTCGGTAACTTTCAGGACCAATTTTGGACTAACACAGGGGGAGAAAAGAGGTCAAACCTATTCTTTATTTTATTTGTTTTGGAGGAGCCTCATAGTTCATTTCAAATCCCTATAAAGCTCCAGCAGAAAATGTGTTCCTTTATGTAGTCTTACTCTTTGCTCTTAGAAGCAATCCTTCTGCTTTGGCACAGCCCAGTTTAACTGCAGAAAAAATTCCAACTTAAACAGAAAGGTAGAGTGGGGTTAGGCACTCAAATACATGAACTGCAGGGACATTTTGGTAGTTAAGCTCCTTGGGCCATGGGGCAAGAGCTTCCTGGTTAAAAGTAAGGGTCTAACTCTGGGTAGAAGCAGCAACAAAAAATGGGGAGTGAAATGACATACCCCAAGACTGCATACTTTTTCTTTATTTTCCATTCTTAACAAAGGGGAATTGATGGGCATTGAGTCTCAGCAAAGAGGAATTGGTGGGTGGAGCCTTCCTGTGTTTATTGTCCATGGAAAAGGGTGTTTGCATGCATTAAATTCAAAGAACGGATGCTCACCACAGTATCATGCCCTCAGCAGATACTCCAGGAGTGGGACCATCTCAATGTTGAAGGCACTGGTGGGGACCTTGTGTTTATCATGGGTAGCTACTATGGTTGCTTGTAGCCTGCAGTGCTTTCCTGGAGCAAACAATTAACCCACATTGGGATCCCAGTTCTTTAGCTCTGTTGCTCCCCATTATTGGGGGATGTTTTCAGCAGGAACTTGGTGCTTATGAAATGGTGACTTAGATGCATTCATAAAACACGATAATGATGTGTTTGCCTGAGCTGAGGGGCAAAGCTCTGCCCAGCAGGTCTTCCTGCTGTCCCAAGTCTCCATATTCCAGTTTTGCCACTGCATACTCCCTCTACAGCAATGGTTGCAGTAAAACTGCACCAAATCTCAATTTCTTACTGAGTTTCCATTCCAGGGAGTGTTGTTTAGTCTGATTATTGCAACAAAACACTAGCTGTGTGAGATGGAGAGCATTAAAACTGAGTATGCTGACTTCAGCTGCTGCGCCACCTCTGAGCTTTCTGTTAAAAACAAAGGATTAAACTCTTGCTGTTCTTCTAATAATGGAGATAAATGGAGTTAGGACTGAACTTTAAGCTTCCTGATCTGAGCTGTGAGACTTCAATACAAATCTCACAGACATGACTGAGTGCAAAATAATGTTTCAGACTAAGTTGGACAGCTTTGCTCATGTAGCAGAGGCCAACAAACTGTATCCTACATTTATTCACAGGCACAGATATACATCAGTAAACTGAAAAGCAAATCCACAGTTCCAGGGAAGACCAGAGTGATATGAAAAGTCAGAAATAATTAGCCTGTCATGCAAGAGTACGTAGGTATATTATGTATCGGTATCAGCTATCAGCAGTCTTCCTCTGTAAATATTTTCTTTAGCAAATGAGATTTTCATCAAACAGAGAAGGGAAAATAAAAAGACTCAAAGCAAAACACTATGATACAAAAATACAAAAATAGTTTTTCTTTGCTTGGATAAGATTAGATTTTCCATTCTGCTTTCTTTTCCAAGTGTATAGATGATCTAACTGGAGCGGACAGACTGGTAGAGATTAATGGTCTAACAAAAACCACAAAACATCTTAAAAACAACCTGCAATTTATTTTTGAATAAAACATAGGAAAGGTAATTGTACAAAATCTCATAGATAGTCAAAATCAGATAGAGAGTCAGCAGTAAAAACATTGGAGTTTTCTTTTATGCACTCCTATGGGAATCCATCTGAGTGAAACACAGGGGAATCTTCTGTACTTTAATAGTAATGAAATAAATGTAGCTATATAAAAAATATTGAAAAAAAAATAGAACTTAAAAAAGAATTAGGTTCCTTGCAACATGTAGAGGCTTCAGAATTACATTAGAGGTGAGTTCCCTTTTTTTAGCATAATTTTGCTTCCTAGATTTTAGGGACAATAAAAATCTTATTTTGTGCTGGATTCTCATAAGTATAGTTAGTTATTTTAAAACGTTAAGGAAAGAAATATATTAGGATACAAAATGGGAGAACATCAGTGTTTTTAAAAGCATCAGAAAGAATTTAATTCTGGTGTCGATGCAGAAACATAGGAAGCAGTCCCAGCCTGCAGGAGTTTATAATCTAATTTTTCGGATTTCCAGTCCCTTTTATTAATGCATTTTTAATCACTGAAATAGGAACCAAGATTGTTTAGTGCCCTCTTCTGCAAAACTAGATCTTACTATGCAGAGCACCCCAATGAAATTTCCGTACTCAGAAATGCAAATCTTCTGATGCAAATGTTCTCCTCTTTAGCTGAGTTACATGCCTAAATCCAAGGAGTGTACAGCACTGTGTTTACCCTGGATAAGTGCCCTTTATGTCTTTAACTGCCTGCAGAACTCTGTTTTTATCAGGGCTATGTTAAAACCAATAATTAACGTTCCTCCTTGGGCAGCTAACAACCCAGATTTGAAAATGAAATCTTCTCTTTTATCCTCTGCTCAAAAAAAAAGCTCATTCTTGAAAAGGGAAACAAATCATAGGGCTTTAGTCAGATCTTTAAAAGCACGAGTCCTCAGGGTTTTATGTACAAGAGTGGAAGAGTATCCATACAGCCATGCTGCTGATGGTGCTGTTGTGAAGGGTTGTGCAGCAGGCAAGGAAAAGGGGATGTTCTGTGCTTCTTCCTGTCCTGTTTGCTCTCTCCTCATATTCTAAAGAGGTGCCCATCATCACCACAGTCCATTTATCCCTTGGAAGATGTCCACAGCATCACACAGAGGACAGACAACAAGCTCCGCTGTCTGTGACTTTTGTTTATTTTTCCTTATGTCAGAAAATAGAAATGTTGCCTCCAGTGACTTAGATCCACGTGTACATCAAGATACAGCTCAGAGCCTTCTGATTTCATACAGAACTAGAAAATTAATCTTTCACTGAACAGGGAGAGCATTTTTGGACTGAGGTCCCTGGCATATATCTGAATACTTTCATTCTCCTTTCACATCTACTTCAGTGCTCTTAGACTTCCACTCTCATGCTTTTTGAAGGTCTCGTCCTTCTTGTCTTGAATTCCTTTCTTTGAGTCTTCTAAGAGTGCCCATCATTTCAATGACAGTGTTAATTTCTTTGTATTATTCACCCCCTCAACTGCTATAGAAGAAAAAGCAATTTTGATATGCTAAGAGTAAATTTTAATAGAGAACATATGCTGTGGTTCTGTAGTTGCTAATTTCTGCCACTAAAGTGAATTATTTAAGAGTGAATAAATTAATTAGATATACTAAGCATTCAGCCCATTTTCATGGCTTAGTTCTCATGTAATTGCTACAAAGCTGCACCGTTTGGATTGTAAACTTCACAGAAAAGTGGTTTTTAGAATCTTTCCACATCCAGTCTGCCCAGCTCAAGAAATGTTTCATTTAAAGAAGGCATTATCTAATGTTTCAGTAAAAACATTGATTATTAAGCATTGATTTCTCATGCTGCCCTTCAGCCCTCAGACTTGTAACGCCAAAGTCAACCAAGGTGAGCACCAGTCAAGTGAATGTAGGTGTGAACAATGTAAACTCCCCATCTGGGTCAGCTGCCCTGGGCTGCCTTTATAATCAGTGTGCTCCAGGGAGTAAAACTGAGGCTAAAATAGACACCAAAGACTGGTCAGAGGAATCGTACCCCAAACAGGCTTTTGGCACCATTGTCTGGGAAAAGAGTGTTGCTACATGCGGTTGTAGGTGCAAAAAGGGTAAATGCTTGTAAAGAATGACTGGAGAGGTCAATGGCAGGGACATCCCTCAAGGTAGACAGCTGCAAAGAGGGTGGCTTCAAGCTGGGAAAATGTTTTGGGGAAGGATGACTATAAATAAGCTAACTCTAATATCCTTTCTGAATTGGCTTTGGGCTACTGTCCAAGCCAGGACAGAAAACTGGATGAGCTTTGGGTCTGACCCAATACAGATATTATCATTATGTAATATCATGTGTATGGTATTACGAGAAACACAAATTGTATGTTTTGTGTGTTTGTATGGATTGGAAGGTTTTCTATGTTTCCTAGGTTTGGGATAATTGTCTCCTTCTAAAAGTTTTATTTGACCCCAGGCTCCTTTTGTACTCCTATCCTTATTACATAATAACGCAAAGTTGTTTGTTTATCTTTTCCTTCTTTTCCTTCGATATGTTGTTTGATATGTTAGAATCGCAACATTAACTTTGTACTAGATAATTCAGTTCTCATTTCCAAGTCTCTGAATTGGACTATAAAACAGGCAAGTACAGTGCTTGGAGAATTTCCATGCGGTCTTACACTACGCCTGCTGCAGCGTGGGAGGGGAGCCTGGGAGTTTACCTCATGTGATGTGAATACCGATAAAAGTTTAAAAACAAGATCAACAACAAAACGAGCTCATTATTCACAACCCCCCCACCTTGTAATTCTTAATAACTTGATTGCAGATGCTTCCCAATAACCTGAGCGACAACAAGTGCACAAAGGCTGGTGCAAAAATCCTACCGAGTGTTTTGCAGCTGCCGTTTTATTTACCAGTAAAAAATGGAGCAGTCGTCCTTTAAGCCAGTGACTGCAAGATTTTGCTGGTGCTGCTGGTGCCAGTGGAACGCTGTGAGGGACAGGTGGCTCGGGAGCAAAAGGAGGCTTTTGTAATTGCTTGGCAGGGCAGAGCTGTATGAGAGTGCAGCAGCAGTTGGCAGATTGGATTAACGCTCTCCTAAGGGCGAGATCTGGCACACGAGCTGTATGTTAATACCTGTAGCCTAAGTTGATTCTGGAGCTGCGTTTGTAACAAAAAGAGCATCCACTTTACTTCCACCATGTCACCAAGTCGTAAATCCTAAAGCCAGCCTTGAAATTCACTTTTGGCATTGCCAGCAGTATAAGGCTCTCAGAAGTGCAATTTGTAAACAAATCTTTTAATAAAGAATTATTATCATGAAACAACTGAGATAGATAATCAGTTTGTGGAACATGAAGTAACAGCATTATCTTACAACACTGCACTCCATCTATTACTGTAGCGGATGTCGCCATCACACTTTATTTGTGTTCATTTCACAAACTAGAGATGGCACTGTTTGTGAAGGAGTAACTCCTGGGCTTAGCTGGTTCAGAGACCTTTGGTTTGGTAGCTGGAAAATCAGCTTTTAATCCTAGCATTCCCCTCGTATGTTTGTGGGAGAGATTTACATATTAACTGTGCGTGTTGCCTGCAGCCCATGACCCTGTTACGATTGGCTTGAGCTTGAGTTACAAATGCTTCTAAAATGCAAGTCCCTGCGGCGTGAATGTGCTGTCCATTCCTGATGTCACCTCGAGGTGACGTTGCTGCAGCTCCAAGGAAGCCTCTCCAGTGTGGGTGGCAGGCCATTCACAGCACTGCATGACTGGAGAGCTGTTCTGGTTGTCCTTTATGCACCAAGGACAAGCTGGTAGACTAAGGCTCCTTCAGGCTTGTATTGCAATGATTTAGTTTTCAGTTTTAGAGACTGAAGTATTAAAAGATTTGAAAAACAGAGACATGCAAAGACTCCCTGATGACCCACTGCCTCTTGTGCTCTTCCACTCTCCATTTCTTATACATAGCATTTTATTCCCTTCTTCCAAATCAATTGCTAAGATTTCTTCTTGATTCTGGAGATACCCAGCCACTGATCCTTGATTGCCTACAACACCGGGTAGCAGTGGAGCAGCTCCTTATTCATACTGGTGTGGCTGAGATGAGACACTGACTTGTGGGGTGTCTCTGAGACATCAGCCGCTTAGTGTTGGCTGTGTCATTTCACCCAGGCACAGGTACACTGCTGGGTCTGGATGCTCCTCTTTCTAAGAAAAATGGTTTCTTGCCTTCACTCAGTTGTCATACCTGCATTCTCCAGGTATGTGTCTTGCTCCTTTTGCCCAAGTGTTAGTTATACAAAAGTTAATTTCTCTGGAATACAGAGAACCAGTTGCCAAATGTTCTTTATGTCAGTTGATCCAGAGACATCACCTTTCCTGCTCAAACCTATTTCCCCAGTTTATGCTCTTCCCTGAGCTCCCCAGACCTCCCCACACTGTGTCTTAGTGTGCACTTTCTGTGGTTGTCACCACGTTACACATGTGGCTGATCAGCTGAATATGTTGAAGTGGGTAAGAGCATCCCAAATCAGGTGTTTGATAACAGCTGTGGGTTATTTGGCTGCCAGCTGAACCAATGCACAGGAAATGCTCATTGATAGCATTTCATTATGGTTTTCTTAATATTAGAGGCACAAAGAGAAATGGGCAGTGTTCCTTGGAGGGCTGTAGAAACAGGTTGGCACACGGCATGAGACTGTATTAGAGGTACATTGCTTGGGAAGTGATAAGGTATAAAGGGATAATTCAATATAGAGACAAAAGAGAATTTGCTGTCTCAGAAGAAAACAAAATAGGTCAGTAACACAATGAATCTCAAATGTAAAAATGTTGAAAAGACCTTAAATTATACGGTTTTATTGATTTGTTTGGTTCTTGCAATCAACCGAGCTTCACTGAGTGTAGAGTACAAAATACCAGTATGGATTTTGGTGTGGTGTGGGTTTTTTTTTTATTGCAGTGACACTGAAGCAATAGATAGTATGTGGTTTTTCAGAGAATCTAATTCCAGGCTGGTTACTATGGAGTGCCTATTAGCAATAACACGGTGGTAATACTTGGCTAAAATAGTTGGGCTGGGGAGAGTACTGCTGACCAGTCTGTCTCTACTGATAGAAAAAAATGAAAAGACCATTATCTAACTGCCCACAAACCATGCCTCAGCCAGAGGTAACCCATTGTGCTCTAAATCACAAAGACGTGGGAGAATGAAAGATCAGAAAATGAGCAAAACATTACCATGTTACAGGAATGAATTTTTCATCCCTTTGGAGGGCCAGTTTAATGTGTAATGGGAAAAGAAGGATTTCTTCCCAACAGAACAGAAGGGTTCAAGTTATTAATCAGTTTTTAGGTCGTACAGCCACAACAAAGCCAAAGGTATCGTAAAGAATTTTGATCAAGGCAACGATTTTGACTCATTAAGTGAAAGTGTAGTTTTTGACATTAACTTTCCTCAAAAATAGAGAAAATTCTGCAAACAGGTACAGTGACTTGCTTTAATTCTCCACAGAAAACCATAAAGAAATATGGCAGTGAGATTAATTTTAGACAGACAATTATCCTTTTCTCTACTGGAAGATTTATACAAATGACATAGTTACTGTGTAAAGAAAGCAATGTATTTGCTTGTTGGTGACTGACCAACAGAAGAATCAATGTGACGGTGTGATTGTGACTGTGGGTCATCCTCTACTGTACACAATATGTGCATGTAGTAGAAGGAAGCACAATCTCTGGCTAATGTTTTCTTGTGATTTTCCTTTAGAACCTGTTTTTCCCTCCCATTCATGCCACTGTTAGATAACAGGGTACCGAATATGTGAGCTGTTTTCCAGTGCAGCCCAGCAGCCTTCCTGCATTTTACTTTTCTCTTTTCCCTCTTAATTTGTCAACTTCAAAGCCTGGTTAAATATCACAGATATTAAAGGCCAAATGGCAGATCAGCTTTTACCTGCATATTTTGCATCACAGCATGAGTTACCGTTTAAGGGTGCCAGGACCATTTTGAAAGGTGGAGTATGTAATTACGTCAAATGTTTGGGATTATTCAATCAGTTTGACATGCATATGTGCATTTGGGGATTTGTCTGCTCATAGCACAAGTAGGAAAATGGGCTATATAATCTACTTCCAGCAAATGTCTTTTTAGAGGCTCTTCGTGGGAAACCCTTTTAATGGATCTGGCAGTTCCTGTTCCACCGGCCACTTGTGCTGTATTTTTACTGTCTTACTATAGAGTATGAAAGGGAATAGATTATAAAGACAATTTGGGTCTGCTAAGAATCCTAAGGGAATCTATTATTTGGAGATATACTTTATTGTTACAGAATAAAAAGTGATTCCTTTTACCCAGATAACTGCTGAGTGCTTTATGATTAATTACATTAAAATATATCCTTGCTATTTTCAGACTTTAGCCAGCTGTTATACAGTTTTATTTCTGATGATTGCTTAGAGCGTTCATTTTTATCTGGGGGTATGGGATGACTTTTTGGATGAAATGTGTGATTCCTGAAAAATAAGAAAGACAAAAAATACTAGAAATTATGCGTTAAGCCTTGCAAACTGCTTTGTAACACAGCTTGCATTTCTCCTCTGCCCTGTCGGTGTTCCCTTTCAAACTCTAAATTTTATGAGATTTTTTGTGATTTTTAGATAATTCTTTAATGTAAGTAACATTACTGCATGCAGGACCAGGTTGATCTGTGGAGTCATTTAGAAAATAGATGCAAGAGAGGTTTTATTCCTGTATTTATCAAATAAGTAGTAATCATGAGATCATGGCAGCCAGTCCACCTGGGTTTAATCTCAGATCCACCAACTGTTTAATAGGCTGAGTGGTAAAACCCTAAATTAGCCTGTTGGAAGAGGAGAGGATTGGGTTGATTTGAGGAGTCTTCTTAGGGCTTTCCCCCCCCCCCCTTCTTTACTTGTAAACCTCTGTGAAAGAAAGTTTGCATGTGCCTCTTGTTTGTATTGATTCAGTGCCTTGTCATATGAACATAAAAGAAAGCCTGTTGATAAATACTGATTACTGCTGGTGCTAGCATGGCATCAGCCCACAAAGTGTGACAGGTACCAGCACAGAAGATCGAAGTGTAAACTAAACTCATCCTTTTTTCTGATGCTAGTAGCAAATCCTCAGCTGGTAGTGTAATCTTTCATGCCAACCCAAAGGGGCTAGAAACATTTTTCTCATTTTCCTTCTAAAAATTCCCTAATTTCCATCTGAAACCTTTTCCTAATCCTTTGTGAGTTGCGCTGGCGGTGCCACATTGAAAATAATGGTGACAACTTCACATTTTTAACAAAAAGTTAATGAAGGCAAAGGCCCTGTGTGTCCAGCTTGTGTCTGTGTGACAAACCAAGTGAAATGCAGGAAGGATCCTGTCTTTTGGGGCTTATGCCAAGTATTTGTGCAGGTGCTTTGGGATGAGAACAACAGCAATGACTTGTGATTTAAAATATATGAATAGTCACAATGAATAAGTGAGTCCAAATCCATCCTATTCTTAAATAACATATTTTCTGTGTAAGCCAGCCCTACTGGAATAGGACCTGCATCCTTGGAGATGAAGCAAGTGCATTCAAGGAGACATTACTCTACCATTCACACCACGCTTTGCTCTGCATTGATGTGGCACAGAAATTGCTTCTTCCATTTTGTTTCTGTAGCTTGTTGGAACCACAATTTACTTGCTGTTTTGGAATTTGATGCAGGGGAAGAGGCAAATGCTCTCCTCTGCTGCTATATATGCAGCATTGTTTGCATTTCCACTGTTATCCGGTCATGTCCAGGTTTCTTTTTTTGATTACATAAAATGAGGTCAGTGGCTTCACAGCAAAGTGTTGTCATATATAATTAGTCCTGTATTTTTCTGAATTTTAGAGACATAATCGCCTTTCTAGGACTTAAGTGGAAACAGATAGATCCGTCTCTTAGGTCCTTCATGATTTCAGCTTAAACATGCATATGTTGCAGAACATAATGCAGATTGAAAGTAAGCAAGATCTGTGATGTGACCTGGGATGAGAAGCCCAGTGGGAGAGTGTTTCTGTCACTGTGGTTTCAGTTCAATGACTTCTACAGCACTCATTGGTCACAGCTGGCACGGGAGCTTTTGTGAGATGGTTTTGGTAATACCTAGAACCCTTCAGAGCAGTGTCAAACCTGTTCTAACCTGTTCTGACCCCCTGTTGGTGGGATGACTTGGCACACAGGGTCTACAGAGCAAAACAGTTGCCAAAATATCTTCTACCTTCAAATATGCCTCTCTACTGAAAGAGGCTGTGTGCTTCTGGGATCCAGCCAAAAACTGGGGTAAGGACATCAAATCAGTGCAAGGTTTTTTACCACATCCCTTGGATGGCTCAGGGGAACACAATACTGCTATTTTTGTTGGCTAAGCCTCAAAAACAGAGAATTTAAATGAAATTAATACTAACTTTTAAACACCACCCAATGCCTTTGGATTTCAGAGGAATGCTTGTCTCTCTTCTACACTTTTCTCTGGTGTGGGGCTTTCCTTCTGGTAAGTGAATAGCTACAGCAAAAATTCTGGCTGAGATATTAAGCACATGTGGTCATCCTCTTGAAAAGTTAAAATAATTTCATTTGTCCTTAAGAACTACAATAATAATAAATGTCTAAAATTTTGGTTCATACAATAGTTTACATAAGCAAACCTACTGATTTTAAGGATTTATTTGAGAAGGGATTGCTCCTGCAAATGAACTCTGCCAGTGACAAGCCTTTGAAGATTACATGCTACAGGCACAGCAGATGTGAGATATTTTAGTCTGGCCAAAGACCCAAGAGGGTGACAAATGATGTGCAGAAAATAAAGGAGTTCTTTGAGGCTCGTGCAATTTTTTGTTTTCTCCACTCCTAAATTGTCTCAGCAGAGAAAATCTTTTACCTTGGTCTCCATTAATGACTCCAAGACAGCTATAAACTCTCTAGCATGGCTGCAGGGGCTCTCTACAACAAGCAGGAACATCAGCAGATGTCCTGCTCAGATCTTCCCTGGCTATTTCTTATCCCTCCAGCCTGCTACATTTCTTTATTTTCTCCTGAAGGCCTCTGGTCATTTTGGGAGCTGGCTTCTGCCTTTGATAGCTGACATCACAGCATGGCTTGTCACCTTGAACACCGCTCCTTGCCTCAGATCCCATTTTATGCATCTACATCATTTTCCACATCCTACTGCCAGGATATTTGATGACAAAAGTTGCTCAGTAGTTAATGGCAATGTATTGTTAAGTTGTTCAGCTCTGTAGAAAAATTTACTCTTCCAATGCATTTTCTTTAATGAATTTTAGCAGTTTTAGAACTTAACCAAAGCTGGAATAAAATCTAAGGCTACATGCATCAGCCAAGTCTCCAATATCAGCATTATAAGATTCAAGTCTCTTTGGTATGATTGGATGAAGATGGGATAATGGTCATTTATTTGACACCATCTGAAACAGGTGGACGTAGAAAGGACACCTATTCTAAAATAAATGCCATCTTGCAGTGAAATCACTTGGGCTCCTAGACCTCCCTTGATACCAATACATCAGAGACTCACCTTGCTGAAGGAGTCTTTTTGTATCTGAATGCCTAAAGTGAGATATGATTTGGGTACATAACCTTTACATACATATTACAAGGATGATGTCCTTGTAATGGAGTGAATTGCACAGGGGAAAAAGGGAATCACATCAACCTGGCATTAGTCTCTGTATTTCATAGGTAGAAATCCCGTGCTTTCACCTCTATACTCTGGTGGTAGCTTTTTTTCAGGGGGTTCATGCAATAGTGTAAGGATTTACTGTTTGAATTCAAATTACAACAGAAAAGTTTGTTTTAATATCTACGGGATGATATGCCTTGTGTTTATCTGCCTCTCTACTGAGTCCCCAAAAGATGTAAGCCTGTTACAGACACTATTATGTAGGCTTCTCCTCAAGGGTGACGGGTGGTAAGTCATGCTTACTTGTCTGTGATGCTAATGGTGTGCTTGGGATGGCCACTGCTGAGTCTGGCAGCACCATCCAGGATATCTCATGGTTTCTTGGAATAAGTAAAAGCAAAATAATTGTGCCAAACTGGAAGTACCTAGGAAAAATAATTTTTATCAGACAAACCTGATTGGTGAAGCAAGTATTCAAAAAGTTCATCCTTTGTCCTCTGGGATAGGATGTTTTATGAGAGCTACTGGAGAGCAAGTGGTTTAAAGATTTAAGAAGAAGTCAAACGAAATGGTTGTTAGGAGACTTATTTATTTAGTAGCATGCAGTAACAGGACAGAATTACAAAAGTGAGTGCCTGTATAAATGTGTATAAAGTAATTCATATTTAGACCTTTCACATTAGTGCCCTGACTCTTGTATTGCTCAGCATTGCTCACCTTGGGCAACCACAGACCCCTATTAAGGATTGCGTTGTCCCTAATGGAAAATCAGTCCACCAACTCCAAAATTGCTGACCTTGACTCTGGTGTTATTATTGACTACTTAGAAAATAAGTAATAAACTCTCCCTTCTGAGATGACCTGCCACGCAAACTGATGAGCTCCTCCCCAGGGCCCAAAGGGTGCAAACTGATATGAAGATGCAATGTAGCAGGTCAAACAAATATGAGGTCAGCTTTATGCCCTAAGTCAATAAGGTTTCATTTGCTGGCTGACACAGGTCTTACAACCATCTGAGATCACCCACTAATACTCCCTGTTTTATTTATGCAGGAATAAAGCAAAAAAAATATTCATTCTATCCCTGTTGTGTCTAGTTATAATGATGGAGAATGTCTCCAGCTGACCAAGGTGTCCTCGTTAATGATTGTTCTATATTTAGCCCTTGCAGAGACCATGTGCCCCCAGTTTAATCAAAGACCTGGTAGTCATGGTAACGACACAGAGCATCTGGATGTGTACGATTTGCCAAACACTGTAATAAAGTGCAAGATGAAAAGAACACACAACAGCATTAGGTGAATTAATGTATTGTTCTTTTCTACTACAGATTTTGATGTGTTTAGAAGAGCTTCCTAGCCATAAATGCTAGATTGTTTTTGCAGAAAAAGAGCACTATTAACACAGGTGACAATTACTAATATCTTTTTTTGTTGTTTTGTTTCTTAATTCCATTTTGCAGGTGTATCGGCATTCATATACGGCATATTATGTCCTCAGCAAAATACCTCATGGGTAAGCAATTTTTCAATGTCTTCATTTTAAAGCTCGACCATTAAGAATTCTGCAAAATAACATGTATTGTGACAAATGGTTTCAGCTGCAGCATCCAGTGAGCTGTGTGTTGTACAAAAGATGACATAGTCTGGAAACAGAAGTACTCAGTTTCCCTGGAGAGTCAGACTACATGAATTTCATATTTCAGTTTTCAAGTTTTTGGCTAGAATACATATGGGTTGTTGCCTGGCTGAGAGCTGTGGTTGGCCACTCACCGGAGCACTGTCAGAGTATCTATCCAGGGGTGTTTAGTTCCTTAAATGTGGTCAGAAATGAGGCATTGCCCTTCAGTTTTGGATCTCTTGGCAGGTTCCCTTGATACAAGTGCTCTCTCTAGCATCCCATCTGAAGGCAGACAGACCAGTACTCTGTTCCCAGGGTCCTGATGCTGCTTAGTCACACGCACCCACAATTATATTGAAGCTACAGGCCTTTGGGTTTATAATTTATGTTTTCAGAGTGTGAGGTAAGTACAGACAACAAGAATGCCAGACAGGCTTTACACAGCATTTCTAAACTTAATGAAAGCATATTGCTTTACCTGAAGCATGTAGCGTGAAAGATTATGTATAATTATAAGTAATAAACTTCCATCACACAATGCCTCTTCATTTAGGTCCTCTCATCCCTGGAAGTCCTAAAGCAGGCTCGGTGTTTAATGTAGGCATTGATTAGCTTGAGAGGATCCTTTAGCTTTGATTATTCTCAGGTTTTTAAATGCCCCTTCTCAGCTTTGTCTTTCTGATGCTGCAGGTAACCTTTAGCTCCAACTCCATCACACTATAGGTCACCTTGCCTGTCTTGTTTCTCCAGAGTTTAGCCTTTAGTCTCTGTCTGCTTTTCCCTTAAAAAATACATTTTTACACATACTTTAAGGGCTGGTCTAACTGCTCAGGAATGGGATACCACCGTACTAACAAGACACACGTAGGCATATGATGATACGTGGTGTTTCAGAGTGGCATTTCCATAGCACCAATGGAAATGCATACCTTGAGCAGCAAAATTCCTCAAATTTCCTCAAATCAGTGTCAGTAAATACAAAGCTAAAAGCCAGGAAGCTGATGCCAGGTTGTGTGTTTAAGTGTCATCTAGGTGATAGCTGCATGGGAGTGCTAAAAAGGGGCAATATAGTTGTGCTCTGCCACTCTGCCATTTCTCTAGAACATTGCACATGACTCTGGTCATAAACCACGCATTTTCAGTATTCATTATGCTTCTTCACTAGCTTGTCATTTCTATACATTATGGCAAAACAAGTAGTAGATGCAAAACCTACAGAGTTTAAAAAAAAAAAAAGTGTGGTTTATACACAGGGAGATCACAGGATCACCATATAAGTCAGGTTAGAAAGGATCTCGCAAGGTCCAGCCTTCTTAGCAGGTTGAGCAACCTCAAAGCAGGTTGCTCAGAGCTTTATCCTATTTGGTTTTGAAAACCTGCAGGGGTGGGGACTCCACAACCTCACTGATAAACCTGCCCCTTCACCTGACTGTCCTTGTGGGAAGAAATTTTCTTCTTTTCAGTTTATATCCACTCTCTCCTACCTATCCCACCATATTAAATGGATAGCTGTTGCTCTGTCTTAGGAGAACACTAGTGCAGGTGCTAATGTCCTGTTGATTTCTGCCACCCTGGGACAAATGCCTACCCCTGAGAGAAGGCAGGATCCTGGCCATGCCCCTGTGCTCACTGGTTCTTCCTGCTTTTTGTAGCAGCTCCCAATATGCCTGTGTGTGGTAGACCTGCAGCCTTTCCACTGGTCATTCCTCAGATAACCTCACTGTTTTATACAGGAATGATATTTTAATGGCAAAAGTCCTAGAAGTCAGACAATGCTACATGTAAATTTTTGAATCCCGTGCCCTCTTTCTGCAGTAACCAGTGGGTTTAACAATAGAGAAGTACAGATTCAATGGCAAGATATAAACACATCTCTCAGAATTTTTCCCCCTAAAACTATTAGTTACATACAGGTGTTCCTCAAGGATTTGTCTCAGCAACCTTATGCACACATTAAAAAAAACCCAAACCACTAAATAAAAAAACCTGAAATAACTTTGGCTTCTACCTAGAAACAATTCTTTGTTCAAAAAATATGTACTAGAGATATATATGTTTTAAAATCTGTGAGCCCTGGAGCTTGTGATGCCTGCTTTCCAACAGCTTCTACCTTGTGAGACTCACCACAAAAAAATCATAAGCTGGAGGTTAAGTTGTTCCCATGTACAGTTGGAACACGGGAATTAGGACCATTTTCACCATCATCCATGTCCAAACTCTGGTGTCCCAGTGTGACACATTCCAGACTTCTTCAGTCTCCTTCCTTCCTTCCATCAGTCGGGTCTTCATTTTTGCTTTTCTTTTCTCCCCCCCTGGAACTTACTATACTTATTTAATATTTGAAAACTCCATCTTTCTGGCAATATATCTGAAATTAGCTTGTGGGCTGAAAAGGTGTTGAACAACAGGTTGAACACACAGCATGAGCACATAAGTTTTGTATCTGCAGTAAACCTGGCTAAGAGCAAAAGCATTTGACCGACAACAGAGTTCTATTCCAGACCAAAAATAAAAAAAGGTGGAAAAATAGAAGTATCATGCAGAGTGTGCATCGGAAATGCTCAAAAATTAACAACAGAGGAGTCCAGGCATTTTTCTGCTACTGCATGACCTTTCCTTGGCTGTGAAAATCAGCTTCTTGTTTCCCCCAGTGTCAACAATATTGCACACTCAGTTGTGTTTCAACTTGGTCCCTGTGTTTTGTTGAGTAGCAGTTCAGACAGTTGGAGGGGTGGTTTCAGAGGAGAAGTATCCAGTATAAGGGGAAGATTTGGAAAGTTGAGAGGGTGCAAGAAGGCAGGCAAGTGTGTCAAGCATTGGTGATGCTTGACACAGCATGATATAGTGGTGGATGAGGCAACTGCTGGCAGGAGAAGGGCTGGAAGGTATGTGGTTTAGACTGTAGGTATGTAGACAGGCATTGCAAGCTGTATGTAACAATTGCATTGATATTTCAGGTGATCATAGTGCGTGTGAATGGTGGAAAGAATGGCACATTGCCATTCCCCTGGAACATGGACATTTCTCATTCCTTTGGAGTTCTGTGTATATTTTAGGATGGTGCATGAGAGGAGAGTCCAGGTGTAGCAGGTGAACATGGTTTAACAGGTGATAAAAGACATCGACTGAAAGTTGAACCTCTGTTGGATGAAGGGGTAACAACCTCTTCATGTCCTATTCCATATTTACCACGGGAATATTGCTCTGGTGGGTGTGTATGGATGATGACTGTTGAGGGCAGGACCAAGTGCACTGATGCAGCACAAGGTTCAGGTCAGTTTGACGTTCTTTGGCGATGACAAAACTTGCAACTCACGGGCAGCATCCTTGCCCTCCACCTGATGACAACATGAGTGACAAAAGCCTTTGGCAGTGAGCAGCAACCCATTTCTACAAAGTGTTTTGATGCATTAGTCCTCTTCTGCAAGTAGACACCAGCTTTACATCCCGTTGGTGTGTGCCAGTGGTGCTTGGGCATACCTCCAAATCAGCAGCCAAGGCAGTGGCTGCTGGTGAACAAACTCACTCTGCTCCACAATATTTCTCCTGCTCATAGACACGCACTCCCAGAGACAGGCTGTGACACCCCTCTCTCTACCCTCTTCCTCATCCTCAGCTATGACCTGCATCATCAGAAAGGCCAGATAGTGTAGGCTTTGTACCCACTCACGCCCTTGCTACCCCCCTGCTGAGGCTAACTAATAAGGAAGCCAATTAATCTAATCTGTGGCATCACTTTTTAAATAACGTGACATTAGTCTGCCAGCATAAATTGCTTTCTAAAGGCAAATTTCTAATTATTTTTGCGGTGTTCTGCAGACTGTCCAGATTCAGGCTGTCTCTGAAGTGAAAAGGGGGTCGTACCAGCTTTTTTCAGATTTCATTCTGAGCTCCCCATAAGTTTGACAAGCCAATTTGGGAACATCCTTAGCACTTAAGCTAACAAATGCTATTTTATACAGGGTGCAGGACTGCAACATTTTTCCATGAGAGCTATTGTGGAAGTAAACTCCCCACATAAGGAGGAGTAACACAATTTGACTCTCTATAGGATAACTAATATATGCTAATGAGAGAGACTCAAAGGATGTTATTTAAAAATGAAAATAAGCCCAAGGTAGAAGAAAGAGTAAATATCCCTGCGGGGTCCCTGCGCAGATTTAATTTCTCCTTTTGTTCTTATTTCAGCCTTCTCACAGCCTCTTAGTAAACTCAAGGTAGAAACCCCTACTTTTTTTGCCAAATTTGCCTTCTGTTTTCAATGGCCCGTGTTTTACAGTTTTCACAGGAGGACCCAGCTAAGATCCACAGTTCTCATTTTCCTGGGCTGAGGTGCGTAGGGAGGTTATGTTCGGTTCAGCTTTCCATCACCCATTTTTCTCCTGCTTTTCACCCAAAATGAGATGCTGGTGCTGGGTGCCATCTAGTGGAACAAGCTCCTGCGCTTGCTGCTCATGGTCCCTGGTACGAACACCTCCTTCCTGTCCCATCTGCTTTCCTCTGAATGGTGCTCCTTTTCAGATACATCTGCTGATAACTGCTTACAGCTGTCTGCATTATAAATATTTTTGCAAAGCTCCTGTTGTAACCCCACTCTTGCACTTGCTGCATTGTAATTGCCAGCTAGGTTTAATTTATAGGTGCTGTGATAGCATCTGCAGGTCTAGATGTGGAATAGGGAGATCTCATTCAAGGTGCTGGGAAAAAGTGGAACATAAATACTGTATACAGTTATTTCCTAATATGATTTTTCCTAACTTTGGAAAATAAAAATTTAGCAATACAATGTAGACAAAAAACTACTTATGAAATACATCCACCAAAAATTGTTTTATTCTTTTGGGGGTTTTAATAAAGTTGCTCCTACTGAGTCCAATATGGATGATCCTAGTCACTCACATCCTTCACTGAAATAAAGGAGAAAGCTTAGTTTGTTCAGGGTTTTCATGGACAGGCCCTGACTGAGCAGGGTGTTCCCCTTGTTGCAGGATTTTCTTTACCAGTGTTAAGGTCATTTCACACCAGTGTGTGCTGCTGGACCACTGGTTTGATCTGTCACTACAGATCCTAAGCAAGAGCTAATTTTGGATTGATATCCGAGGGGGTACCTCTGTCTTTAACCTTTTCCTGTGGCCGGCAGAAACGCTGGACTTCTTTTCAGTTTTGAGTTGTGTTTGCATTCCCCAAAATAAAGCCCAGCATAAAACATCCATTTCCTCAGACCTCCTCGTGCTCATCCAGTTCTGCATGAACCCTTTCCCTCTGGGCACAGCTAAGTGCAGAGATTAGTGCTGCTGACCCCCTCAGATGAACTCTCAGCATGGTGTTAGCACATCCAGCTAGGGCATGTCAACAGGAGCTTCCAAATATGCTTATAGGGACCAGTGAGAAAATCAGCAGTTGTTCCCACTCCTCATTGATGTTGTGTATGGGAAGAAGGGAATTTTACACAGTTAATCCCATGCAGAATCCATGCTTCTTCCCAAATTTATATATTGTAGTCAGTGGAGCGTGGTAAGTAGATCACAGGAATAATTATGGAGCTGAGTTCAGCTTTTCCAACCTACACTGCCCAGCATTTGTAAAATAGCATATGCATCCCCCACACTCAACTCCCAGTAACTTCAAGAGATGTCCCATGAGTGGAGTGACTGCATCCACAAAAGTGATAACAGGAGGAGGAACTGAGCCCATTCTTCACTGTGAGTAAATTTTCAGTGATGTCTGTAGATCTCTCTGCAGAGCTCTCTACTAATGTTCCTGTCTCCTCCTTTTATATCAGCTACTGGCAGAAAAGAGGTTAAAGTTAATTATACAGAACTTAATCTGATTTCTGCATACCCTATTGTTTAATATCTTGAAAGAAAACAAGATTTTCCTTGAAGAAGCTTCAATTCCCACGTTCACAGTAAAAGGTAAATGTGTTTCATTATTTAAAGTCATGGTTAAAAAAAACTTCAGAGAACTGGCTCTGCTGCAGGCGTCTGTCCATTTGACCAAGACCGTTCTATTTTATTTTGTTCTGGCCTATTATGTGCCTTCTCAGTAGCATTAAAGAAACTTCCCGTGCCTCAGTGTCCCCATCTGCAAAGCAAGGGGAGAAATACTGCTTACTTGACAGAGGTGATATGTGATAATTACTGTAGAGAGTGCTGCACGATTTCACTCCTTAACATTTATAAACTTGTACTAGAGCCCACATTTTAATCTAAGAGGAAAAAGTACTGTAATCAATAGAGTCTGTTTTCAGCTAATTAAATATTACTTAGGGGAGCTGAATAGTTTCCCCCAACAATGATCTGTGGAGGTTGAAATAAACCCTTATAAAAAGGTATGTAAAATCAAACAGCCATGTGAAATTTGTTAAATAAGTAGATAAATGTATTCTGCATTTTGTGAAGAATCTGCTATTGCTACTTCTTCTCTCTCCTCCCACTTTATCAATTATCATTCCATATTTTTAATTGTCTTTTTGAAATAGTTTATATAGTTAATTAAGGCACCTCTGCTGCATAGTGTGGTGGCTTTTGTGCCAGACTACAGATAACAACATCCTTGTGATGTAATATGCTTTTTCAGTTGTATTTTGACAACAGAAGACTGGACTTTAGAATAGTTAAACTTGATAGCTTGACTGCGGGGCTGGACCTTAAGTCCTCTGAAGTGGATAGGAATATTTCGGTTGATTTTACTGGCATTTGGCTGAAGCCCTGATGGAGCTGTTGGGCTTCTTGCTTTTTATAATCAACTGAATTAAACACTCTGTAAATCACTGGAGCAGTGGTTAAATCACATCCCCGCTTATTGCTTGCGAATACATTTTGTACTTCTTTAATAAAATGCTGGCTCTTTCTTTTTAAGCAAAGCCATTATTTGAGCATCACTCACTTCCAAGCAGCAGCAGGTTGAAAGCAGCTCAGTCTTGGAAGGCAGCTCAGGCAGGACCCTTCACTGTGCTGGTGGGAGGAAATCCACTTCAGCAGCTCAACACCATATCATTTCCCCAGGGGATTTGCCATTTGCTCGCCCATTTTGGTCACTGCATAGCATTTTCAATGTGAAATGTTTCTTTCCTGTGTAGGCAAAGCCATTCTTACCATATGCTTCTCTCTTCCAGAGGCAGTTGTGATGTGGGTGGACACCTTAGAAACCATGGGTAGCGATAATAATTACGAATAGTCCCCTGATGGGAGGATTTGATATTAAGAATTAGAGTAATGATTTCTGAGACTAAAAAAAAAAACAACAAAAAAAAATCTTGGGTAATTAGTAGTTAGGTACAGATGTTAGCAATTTAGTAGAGAAAAGCCCAGCAACCAACATCCATGTGTCACAGAGAAGGTCAATAGCTTATGGCTCATCAGGAAAAAAAAAAAGGAAGGAAGAAGGGTTTGAAGCAAGATCTCCCATAGTGTTTGCCTGAGACAGCACCCTCTGTAATGGAGACAGAGCTCCTATTCAATTCTATTCTTGAATAAAATGTGTTGTGCTGGTGAGAAGCTTATCTGGATTTGGAAATGTTCGTGTGCGAATGAACGTGCTCCAGTGCCCAGGCTGTGGTTGCCCTCCAAACCATAGACATTGCCACAGGGTACGTGCACAACACTGACCACAGCCAAAATTTGGCACAGTGACATGGGTTTTCTTCCTTATTCATACACGGCAAGGTTGAGTTAGTACATAAATGTTTGACAGAAAGGGAAATAATTGTGGATGAAAGAGAATGTGTAGAGTGATGGTGCGTAGCACCGAACAGGAACGGACAGCCTGTACAATTGCTGTTTCCATGCATCACCTTCCCAGAACTAAAATTGTTCCGTAGGTGGATTTTCATAGTGGAGATTTGGATTTTTTTGTTTGTATTTTTGTCCTGATGTTCGAGGTTCTGGAGAATTTCTCACTGAAATAGGAGTAAGAAACATGCATTGCCCCAGGGGATGATTTTTGCTCCACAGTTGTCAGGCTGTGGAGACAACCTGCAGCCTGGACCTTGGTTATTTGTTGCTGTGGTTGGGTGATAAACTCTTTCAGTCTACTTAAACTCTCAGTGCGTTTTTCTTTGATTACACAGCACAAGGAATGTGCACTGTATGTTACAAAACAAGGACTCATTTTTTTGTAGGCAACTGAAAGAAGCCAGTTTTGAGGACCCAAGCCTGCAATATCGTGGGCGTTTCCTCACTGTCGTGGGGTTTAATGGGGCATGGGGTCAGATTATATGGTGAGGGCTATAGAGGAAGCTGTGACCAGTGACTGAGGAATATATAGCGGTCTGTGCCGTAGCATTTGTGTGCCCCAGCAGTGTCCCAGGGCTCCCTTTCTTCCTTCCTACCTGGGTCTGTGACCACTTCACAGGTAGACAATAACCAAATTTAATAGGCTGACAATCTCTTGTTATCCCAAAATAGGGATCTTGCCCCCTTTGGGAGCTCAGAACGTATGGAGAAGAAGGGAATGGGGAAATTTAGGAAATGCAAGAAAGGATCTTTGAGTGGAGAAAGGATGTTACAGCCAGGGATTTCCTTGATACAGGAATCACTGCAAGTTGCTTTATGGCAAAGGTGGTATAATCCCAGGCTGATAGCCCAGACTGTGTCACATCAGCCCTGATGCCTCTTCACCCTATACCCTAACCCTCCCTTTACTGAATGCTCCACTAGAAATTTGAGGAATAGAAAAGATTGCTTTCCCATGTCACACATGGGAAGTAGATAGAAGAATGAAAGGACCTTCTGTATGCACAGTTGTGAAGGCAAAAAGTTACACTCCATTTCAAATGTGAGCATTTCCTTTTGCATGTGTACTTGGGGTTTGTACATCTCTGTTACAGGGCAGAACTGTAGGGCTAGAGTAGTATGTCATTCCTTTAAATAAGGAGAGTATTTTACAACCCGCTTTTAAACTGTATATGAAATCAGGCTAATTGTGGTATTGCTTAAAAGTCATCATGTCACTGTTGATAAGAAATGGAAATTATGGCTCTACTAAGTGTATGAGTTGTTTATTTTAACTAATGAGAACATGATCCATGTGGGGAAACACTGTTTAGAAGAGCACTGTGTTTCAGTATACCTGAAAATACACGCACAAACTTCTGAGATCTCCTTATCCTGTTGACAAGAGAAGAAATTAGGTTCACTCAAAGACTCTTATTTTCCAAAAAGATACAGAGAATACTGAGTCATTCTGGTTTTGTCTGAAACCCAGTAATACAAACTGTTAGATTAGTTTAGAGTGCAAGCCCAAGAATCAATCTCTTGCCCCAATTAAAAGTGTGAGCTGGAGTCCAGTGAAGTCATACTGTAACGAGGCCCTTCTGCTGGCTCTGGCAGTGAGGAGATCACAGCTGCATCTCATTTTATCTACTAATAACCCCTTATTGCTCTCTGCAGGCATCACATCATGGTGCTATATTTTTATTAGGGTTTGGAAGTCAGACAAAGTCAGCTGGATGGAAAATGTTAAGGTTTCATCACAAACACACTTTCCTGGAGACTGGCAGAGTTGCTCTGAAGAACCATGTACTTTCATCCTGGGCTCATTATTGCTGAGATCTTCCCAGTTCATTCTTAAACATCTCAGTGCTTACTGGATTATTTCTCTTCAACCTATTTTTTTTTTTGCCTGTATTTTGGATAGCTGATATTTGGATAGCTGTAATTCTGACTAGCCTTCTTGATAACATTCAAGTATTTAGAATTTCTTTGCTTCCGCATCTCTGTTGCATATAAATAAACGTGAAATCCTGATAAATGCAGTGCCTTACCTCCTTTCTGAGATCCGAGCTGGCTGAGAAACCTCTACAGAGTAAGAAAAAATTACATGAGTAAGAGAAAATTACTTTTAAGTGGTTGTGTTTATCACCTGAATTCTATCACCTCTCATTGTCTCTGTAGGAGACAAAATATGACTCCAGGAGCAAAAGTTCTTGAAAAAATTGCAGTAAAAATTCCCTCTGTCATCTATGATTTAGAGGGGTCACATGAGAAACATGATAATGTCATAATTTTAAAAATAATGCTACCACTATCTAAGGAGCATTTCCACTGTTTGCTTAGTCAGGAAAACCTAGAGATTTTGATCAACGGCTTGCAGTCCTCCTGCCTGCATTCCTCTGATTCCTAGCCGTGTACCAGACTCGGATGCATTTTTAAATCAGTTTTCACAGACTTTCACCAGAGAGGCAAGCCTGTGCCACCGTTTTCCATAATTCCCAATGGAAGTTGGTCACTCCTTTTCTGACAAGTGATTGATTTTAAAGTGTTATTAGTAGAGTAGAAGATTTTGCAGGCCCAGTACCAACTATAAATACTACATTGAGGGATGCTTTACAGCCACTGGCAGACCATAATCAAAAAGACCTCTGAGGTCATACTGCTGGCATGAATCTGACTGGATTGCCAAATTAGGGACACATGTTTTAGATTCCCTTGCTTTTTCTCTTTTATGCTCTAAATCCGTATAGTTCATTCATCTTGGACAAAATGGTTGGTGAGCTCTGTTGTTTTTAAGCACAGCTGAATGATCTGATGTGTATCTGTAGTTGAAATTAATGAGTTCAAATTGCTTTCATTACCTCCTTCTACTTTTGTTCACTGAAAAGTGCTGTAAGGGAAATAATGTGTGTGTGTATGTGCATTAAATATTTAATAGTGGTCGAGCTTAGATGAATGGGAGAGCCTTCCCCATCTATTTAAGCACTTTTATTAGAATTCCAGGAGGATTCTTTTAGTTGCGTCTTCTGACAGTCTGATTTCTTGATTATCTGTTCTGGCAAGTCTTTGATTCCCATTTGTATTATATTTTATTCTGTCCCACTGCGAGTCTCTGTGTGGCTGTGTATCTCCTGGGAAACAGGAGATAATGGCACCTGTCTCCTCTTCTCCTTGGTGAATACTGAAGTAAACAAGTCATTTAATTGTTTAAGAATGCATTTTTGCTTCTCAAGAAATGGCATTCCTTCTTCTTGGAAATCTGTCCCTCTTTCTCCAAGTCCTTCTCTGTGGTTCTTTGTACATTTATAAAAACATATATTTTACATGCTTTTATTTCTTTTTGCAAATTTTCTCAAGAGCACTTTTTTCTCGTCATACTTCAAAACCTCTTAAATATTATGAAGTTTCCCGTTCTTTATAACCCTTCCAGATTTCTTCTTTCCATGGTGTTTTATGTCTTTTTCTTCCCTTTTTTCTAAGGAAGAAGAAATCTGTTTAAGCTGCTGTCTGATTTTATTCTATTAGTAGACGTGAAGACACCGAGTTCTGGTGCTGAGACAGATAGTTTAGATAGATGGATAGTTTTTTATAGTTAACCACAAAAAAAGGCTTAAAGTACTGTGAGCTGATTTGCTTAGGGCTATTGTCTTTCAAAATATCCAGTGCTGGCTTGATGCGAATAACAAGAGGGGGTGTTTTTGCTTTCCCCACAATTTTTTTAAATGTCTTTATTTCTTCAGCCTCTTTTCTCATACTACTGAAATCTTGATATACTTTCTATATTTTCCAAAATTATGGCATAGTTAAGCAGGAGGGTTCAGAGTTTTTCTGAAGAACTTGCTCCAACTCTTCTGGGTGATTTTAGTTACTTACTTAGAGGATAGGTATATCAGAGCAGCCTTTGGTGCAAACTGTTGCATTTTTGCTCACATTGGCAGCATGTGCAAAGAATTTCCAAACAAATCCTATTGTTCTGTATTTAAAATTAAAAGTTATTAAAACAGACCGTAGAAGAACAGCCTATACCATACCCCAGACTTTGGCTGCTTTTTTCAGTTTCAGACTTTTTCAGTCAGGCACTGTAAAATATTCTTCTTGAAGTATGCTTGAAGTAAAATGAGCCTCTCAATTACAGTGGAAAATTTCGATTGTTTTTTAAGTTGCTTTTGAAGGACTTAATATAGAATAGTTTGTCATGTTTGTGCTCAGGGGGAGACTTGGTGCCATGAGGTCTCTGTGGGAAATTGGTCTTCTTTAGAATAGGAGAAAATGTCAGAAGAGGGAACACATAGATGTAAAAAAAATTCAGCAAAACCAACACAATCTCTTCAAAAGTAGTTCCTCATTAGTCACAGTATTTTTTAAGGTGAAAACCAGGCAACCTGATATGATTTATTAGTTTGTTTTATTCTACATATATCTTCTGAGATAAATTACAAGCAAAAATGTTTTGGCAGACAGCATGCTAGTTTCACTCAAGAATTTCCCTTATTTGGAAATTTTGAAGGGAGACTTTTTGGCAGAAATCTTCATCTAAATGAGGAAATTTCACAATTTACTACGTCTATAACATTTTGTGAACATTGTGCTGAAATCATGCCCACGTCTGGAGCAATTTAACAACCTCAGCTCCAGACAATGTCGTGTTAACATGGAAGAGTTTATACAGCACCTGCTCCATCTTCTATCTGGCCTAAACCAACATTATTATTCCCTTCTTTCCTTGACTTTAACATCAATTATTTTAAGAGATGAAAGAAATAACAACTCTTTAATAAGGCCTTGCCATTTCTTTGGCTGGAAATGAAGATTTAAGTTCTTTTCTGTAAGGTGAAAACAGTGAAAATAGTGAAAACAGCATGAGGATGCAGTGAAGCTAGTTTTTTTTCATGCAAACCACTCACAGGAGATATACAGGCTGCCTTCAGAATAACCCATTTCCAAGCCAGCATCCTGCACAAATGAGCTCACAAGGGGAAGGCTCAGATCCAGCCAAGGCCTAATTATGAGGGTCTGTGAGGAGCACTAGCTCTTTGAAGAAGCTGAGATGACCCATAATATTGATCGATTCAAGAAAAAAATACAGAATTTTAAGCAGGCCATTTTGGAGGAGAAGCAAGGGTGTACCTATGGAGGACTATAGCTTATCAGCAATAGCATACCTCCCAGAAGGAGTTGACCAGCGTGAGATCCCATTTATGCTACACTTAGAAAATGGACAAGTGCTCTTGGGATATCAGTGTGCATTTGGTCTGACTCCCTTAATGGATCTTTTACCAAGGAGGACTAAAGGTCCAGAATAGTAAGAGATAATCCGAAACGTGTTTGATAGGTGCTCTCCAAATGTGTTTTTCAGTTTGAGGATCGCAAAGAGCTTTCCTGGAGAGGGTTGTGGCCATCCCACTTGGAGATGATGTGTATACAATTCCTCCTTCTCCCTCTGTAGATGATATAATGGGCTTCTAATGGGGTTGCTTGGAGCTGACAGGGAGTGTGTGTCCACACGTATTCCACTGCAGACCATGCACCCAACATAGCCTATGGGAATTCAGTCTTATGGTAGAGTTCACAGGTAGGTGAACTCCATTTTCATGCTACCTTCAGGCTTGCTGACAGCCTGGTCTCCCCTGGCCACTGCTATACAGCCCATCTCCAGCTCATTCCTACAGTTTTTCTGAAGTCTGTTAGATCAGGCCTGGCAAGGAGGGATGTATTCTCAGTCCCCTAGCATGTGACACTGAAGTTACCTGCAAGCAAGGGAATGAATGTCCCTACTCTAGGGAAGAGGATTCTCCTCAGAAGAGATAAGAAACAAGCCAAAATCTACCAAGAGGAAAACATCCATCTCTCAGGAGTGTTTGTGGGGGGAAACTAGGAACTTAGACTACTTTCATAGCCAATGATAGAAAAGAATAACTCACAACATGAGGATGGATGCCTGGTTACCCATAACCTCAGTGGTCTACATCACAATCTGGACAGGCATACAGTCATCTACTGAATATAGAGGCAGTTTATGGTAACTAGGTTTGTAAATCAGGTGCCTCTGACAATATGCAGTTCCATCAGTCAGCAGTTCTATCCGCATATTTATCAAAAGGTTTCAAGGCAAGCAAACAAAATTTTGCAACAAAAGAAGTTTCCCAGCCATTCTGAACAACTTCAGAAGGAACTCAGGAGGTGCAATTCTATTTTTCCTCAGCCATATCAGAGAAAGGGAAGATGGCTTCACTTCTTCAGTCTGCAGCAGAGGACTGTGCATTATCAGCTACCAAAGCTGGTTTATGCAGCATTTCTTTTTGCATTAGAGTTTTCCTCTTCGAAAAGATGATGCGGTGAGCAGAACTGACAGGACATGTCTGGGCTCTGATCTGAATTATAGGCTGTAATTGGTATGTCTGTCCCTTAGCTCCACCTGTGTTATCTGAAGCATTACAGGTTTAAATTCTTACAATTGCATAATCTGTTTATTTTGGAATGATATTTCCCCCCTCTATTTATAATACCTTGCTCCTCTTCTCACGTGAGTGAAAAAACCCAATAACTAGAAAATTCATTTGACAAATAATGAAATGCTTTTTTTTTTTTTTTCTCTCATAAGAGACTTTGATTTGATTCACTAGTTTTCTCTTTTCCTCCTGCACTTAGAGGTTACTATTTGTTGAGATAAACAGCATAGCGAACCATAGAGATTGAGTCTTAGCAGGAATAGCTGACTTGGAACTTAAGTAGCAAATGCATACAAGCTTGCAAAGATCCAGGATTTGTATGGCTATTCTTCTTACTGGAATGGGAATTTCGTGGCAGCTATTAGTAGGAGTTCAGTATGAGAGTTATCTGTTCTCTTATCAATATCTTACAAAAATGACTGTAAGCTGCCCAAAAAGATACCTTCTGGTTAATCACCATGAGAAGAAAAGTTATAATTTTACTCCTCTGGCAGCAGTTGGGGATGACACTTTGCCTATGGAGCCAGAAGCTACTTGGACACCCTGCGATACGCGCAGACTTGAAGGGTCAGCGCCTCAACAAACTGCTCTTGCCCCTCCACATTCCTAATGGATCCCGTCAAACCCGTCACCTTGAGTACTTTAACATTTAATCAACTCCACGGGCTTCTTTCCAGGGGTCTTGCAGACATTATGGATTAAGGTTTATAACTGCTGATACGTACCTTGCAGCAGGAGAGCAGAGGTTGCTGTTCCAACTGCAGGAGTTATGGAGAGGGGAAACAGTGGGTATCAGCATCCTCCTCTAGGCTCTGCCCTGATTCTAGCTGGCCCGTAGCAGAAGTTCATAGGAAAAGCTAGTTTTTTCACATTGGAAAGACTGCAGAAAATGAATTTTTAAAATCCCTCTTCCTGCTGTCTTTGGACTTGCTACAGCAGCCCCAGTGCAGTGGGAACGTGCAGCCAAGGGAAATCTTGCCTGAAAGGGCAGAACTGGAACACAGCTGTGGTACAGCACCAGGTCACGAGCCAGGCAATAAAGAGAATTCAGTTAGTGTCTAATTGTTGCATTCATTTTTGTTCTGTTTTGAAAATATGGTCTGGAAAACATTGCCTTTAATGAAGAAATAAACTCTGTACAAGAAGAGAAGGCCTTTTGCTTAAAGGCTGGGCAGGCTTTGGCTCTTTTCTCTGTTTTTGGATGATGTTGGCCTCAAATTACCTTGTTATCCCCATCTGTAGGCCAGTGATGATAATACCCTTACTTTTTAAAGCAGTTTGAGATCTGCTAACGAGGAATACTGAATACAGACTTTATTAGTGTTCTTGTTTGTAGAATATTACTATACACAGAGTTGTAGCAATGTGACTTTAGAATATGTAATGTAATTATTTGTCAAGGCAATGCTGTCTGTGCTGTGATAAAATGGCATTATGCTGATCTGACATTTACCAAAAAAGCTGCCTTTTTCTATATTGCATTTGCTATATCTCGCTGATGTTCTCCTACAAGATGAAGGTAATGGATCAAAGAACAAGAAAAGAATTTTGATTTTATTTTCTTTAAAAAATGATATATTTGGTATTAATAGGAGCTTTTCCCTTCGAAGCCAGGCTGCATATCAGTTGTTATGCAGTTGCTAAACTTTTCTGCTGTTATGTTCAAAGGAAAATTATTAGGCACAAAAGCCACTGGGTGAAGAAGATGAAATTATTTTTCAGTGTAATTCAAAAATATAATTATTGTTTATCCTTTGTGGACATCATCAGTGTTGATAAATACAATTACTTTATGTGCCATCCCTTAACTAATTCTTAAGGCTTAGGCAAGTCAGCAGTGGAACTAATGTGTTTAACTTCATATTAATAAGAAACAGATATTGTCGGTTTAATACTTGATCTTACCAATGCTTGCTAGTGGTATAGTGCTTACTTTACAGTAAAAAAAAATCTACTGAAATCTGGCAGTAAATAATAGATTATTCCAGCTGAAAGATACCTTATGAGGTCATGGTGGATTTCCAAAGCAGGTGTGCACCAGCTTAAATAAGGACATTTCTGAAGCTGAAATCTTATTTTTCTCTTTTTGCAGGGATCCCCAGAATTTGTATCCCCCTGAGGTCAGCAATGCAAAGCTTCAGTATGCTGGTTGGGGTCCAAAAGGGCAACAGCTGGTAAGAGAAAGAATAAGTGTGCAACTGAATTTAGAGACTATGCTGCTATTGTTTGGAAGTAAAAAAAATAATAATTCTTTATTGACTAGTTTCTTGAAACCTGAATGATAGCTTCTAGTACCTTTATGGGGATTGCTTTATCATGTAATTTATTTATAAAATTCCCAAATATATACATTCACTGCAAAGTAATTGTGTCTAAAAATGCAGAGAAAGAACACTTTGTGGAAGCTCTTTGAGAGGCTGCACCTGCTTTTCCCAAATTGGACAGAGGACAGATTATAAACATAAGAGACAGTATGATTTAGTTAGCATATCATTGCTTCACAAGGGTGTCTTCAGACTTGCAAACTTGGCACAAGGGATATTTTAATATTTGGAGCCCTGTTTGGAGGATGCATCTCTTTAGAGCAGAGTTGCCCTGAATTTGCCCTGTAGTTGTTTGCAAAATAGACAGAAGTAGAATTGTATTCTGGAAAGTTTTCAGAACTAGCTTTTAAAAAAAACAACAACCAACACTTGACAGGGTTTCATTGTGTTTCATGGAGCCTTTCATATGGCAACAATCCTGAAATCTCCAGTGTTTTGTCCCCCAGCCACTGCCATTTTGGATTTGCTCATTTTTCAGAGCACGTATTTCCTGGCCAGATCCCCTGGCTTCGTTTCCTGATGCAGATCCAGTATTAAGGTTTTGCATATTTCAAACAATCTCTTTCTACTGTAACAAGGAAAGAAAAAGTGGCAACTTCTTTTTTGATATGGAATTTTTATACCAAGAAATAAGCTTTAAAATCTCATTATCGGAGAAAATCTGGCATGTGTCTTCTGTCCCCAGTCCTCTCTTGGGGATTTTCTGTCTGTGTCCTTAACTAAATTGTTTTCAAATTCTGTGATTTAAAAAACAGCAATAGGAGACATTATAATTGCCTGTCTGCAAGTCAGATTGTGGAAAACATAACAGATACAGGAACAGGAAATTTTCTCCTCTGCTCCATCAGGAAAATAAGGTTTGAGAGAGTCATCAACCTCAAATCTGATGGGAGTGGAGATGCAGCAGCCTTTACCTCTATGCAAAATGACTTCTGAGGAGCTAATTTTTTTCATTGCACACATATACATGCCCCACTTTCATCCTCTAACACATGCCTTTTCAAATTCCTTGGTCTCCTGCCCAACAGATCACTGCTGAGCAGTTTGTACCTATTCAGAAATTGGGATCTTTGTATTTAGTGGTGAAGACCAATGCGATCTTGTCTTCGGGCTTCTGTCCAACTCATGATAATGTACAGTTGATAATACATTATGTTCAAAACCAAAGACTGCCTTTAGGACATGACAAAGAAAGCAAAAACCGACCAGAAATTTTTTATTCACTGTTCATTAGCTCTTTCTATTTTAACTCTAAAAAAATGAGCTTCACAATGTATAGCAAAAGCTACATCCGCTAATCGAAAGCTAATAATAAGTTGCATTAGTGATTTTCTCCATTTCACAAGTGAATCTTTCTTTCTTTAATATAGTTTTGCTGTGAACTTGCATGCCTTCAGCACCTTGAGTCATGGCATGTTATTGGTTCATAGTTATGTTAGTTTTACCAAGATGAATGGATGTACTTCCACTTTGAAAAGAAGATTTAACTTTTTTCACACCAAAGTCAAGATGACCAATTCACTTCTTTCATTGCCTTCTGTACCAGAGTAACATAACTACACAGAAAGGAAAAATATTCCTATCAAATGGACAAATTATGTATCCAACAGGACAGTATATACAGTCCAGGAGAACAAGTCATCTTTACTCCCAGCTTTCTCCTTTAATGCTGAAATAATTGATACCACTTACCACCAATTTTTATTAAGAAATATACAGTGAAAACTCAGTTCCCTAAGACATCAAGTTTAGTACATGTTCTTTCTGTGGGATGCCTGGCTTCAGTAACTTCAAATATTCCTGTTATTATTGAATTCCATATGAATCTTGGCAATATCTTGACACAGTGGATTTGTTCTGTATGTTTGAGTATTTTTTTTCTTTTTTGTTTTTTTTGACTTCCAAGTATGTAAGTCTGTTGACCTGTAATTCAGCTGTGTTCCCTGTTCTTGCATTTGGAATCAGGGTAGGTGAGGAGAATCTCAGGGGTAGTTTAACCATTATGTTCAATACCTCTAACATATGTGCCTTTTTGCTGTTTTTCTTGCCAGGCATTTACTTTAAAAAAGTTATAGCTGTAGTTTATAAAATAAGCAGGCTTTTTCATGCATCAGTATAATCTATTTATAGCTAATGATCAGCAGAGAATTGTTAGAGAAAAAAAGCTTTTTTAAAAAAATCTACAAGCATAAATTAGATAGAGAAAATATACAGTGCTCACTGTTCTGTATTTCAGAACTAATTGAGTCACTCAGAATATAATTTCCAGTGAAATTCATGTCTCCTTCTGTGGCAAAAACGTTGAGTGCAAAGGCAGAGAAAAATTAAAATCTATTTAAACTTGATAGTGTGCGTTTGCTGAATGTGGGCTGAGTTGTGTTGCAGGAGAAGGAGGGGGAAAATGGCAAGTGGGATTGAAAGGAGTAACGTGCTGGGAAATAGGCGTCAGCTCCCCTGGTTCTAGGTGGTTCCAGGGGCCAAACACTTGTTAGAGTGTTTGAGGATGGTCCTACAATTGCATGAAGATGTGTGAGTGTGTGCCAGCTCCAGTGCTGCTCACAGCAGCCTCCCCTGTACACAGCCTGTAACCCCACTTCGTGCTGCATCTCTCAGGAAAGGTGGGAGCAAGGGGTGGGTGGGCTTTTGATAACCTTGGAGATACCCTGATTTTAAGGAAGGGAAAAGCTTTCCCCTTGAAATCTCCTGGTTTGTTCTTTGGCAACACAAAGGAAAGGCTGAGCAGGAGAGTAAGAGGGTTTGGTTCCGAAATTTTGTATTCCCTTTGTAGCTTCTATTTCATCCTTCCTAGGGGAACTTTTGGTCAGTATGGCTGACCTCTTTCTCCCTTGCATGTCTAATCACTAAAAAAAAAAATATTCTGAAACAGAAGCAGCCTGAATGATCTGCATTCTTTGCGATTAAGAACAAAAAGTGGAACTTTCCCAGGAGCAATTTTCTATTTATCTTGTTTTCTTTTGTCCTTACTCATTAAATTATATGCCAATTTTTAGATGATGAATTCCTCAGAGCATGGTTCTTGACTTCTTACTAGCCTGCAGAATGCCACACATGCCAACAGAGCTGTATAAATAATAGAGGATATTAGATCTGAGAAAATCTATTTCAGAAGATCAGAATGCAAAAAAGCCTTCACTTCTGGCACCTCAGTAAAATGTTTCATTCTTTCTCAGATCACAGCCAAAGTCTTAACAAATTAAGTCTTCCAAAGCTGTTGGAAGAATTGGGTTCTTACCAGCGTGAGCTCCTGAGTCAATAGAAAGGGAGCCACTAACTTCAGTGCAAGCAGGAACATGTTTCCTAAATGTGGCTCATTCCTCTCACTTGTCCTATCACGTGCCATCATTTATGCCTTTGTAGAACGAGTGAAAAAAAATTTACATTGGAATAACAGTGTGATAAATATTCACTTTTTGTGCATGTTAATGACTATGCAAAAAGTCTATGGCAAAAATCCAGCCTTTCCATGGTGAACCTGACAGCCCAGTAAAGCCCCCCTTAGTATTTGATGGCATCAGCCCACTGGCCTTCAGCATGGGACTTGGTTGTTCTCAGTGAATAGGCTGTATTATCCTCAGTTTGTGTGATACTTCCGATGAATATGAGGATGATGGTGGCAAAATAGGACTGCAAAAAAAGTGTTAGGCTGTACCTTTGCCCTGTTCTGTGTACGCTTATCTTTGTAAAAATCTTCACTCCTTGGATTTTCTCTCTTTTTCTGATCTTGCCATTTATGACTCAACAGCTACCCACTTTTGAAGTTTCAATTCTGCCACAAAAAAAAAGCTTATTGTAATTGATCTTACTGGAGTATTTTACCAGATGCATCATGTTACATATTTTAGAGTGAGATTCTGCCCACGAGCAGAGGGCTCATGTGAGGTTTCCGTGGTACATTTACCCCAATAGTATCTATGCAGCAAAGATTAATAGTTACTATGACCCTGAACTCAGTTTTCATAAGACCTGTGTGGCTGACAGTCTTGGACCCCTCTATTTATCAAAAAGTAAAATAAAAAAAAAAGGACAGTGTGAAGAAGTTTCCTTCACTGGTTAGCTTGGCAGCACCAAGTCAGGGAATGCTTCAGGAGCAAGAGACTATCTGTAGCTGAAGTGCTCAAGGAATCCAAAAACCCTGAAGTTTTGGGGATACTTTTACCTAAGTTTTCCCAAAATTATCAGATCCAGGTTGAAAATATTTGCCTTAAGTGCAAGGCAGGTCTATATGTGGGCCCCATTGTCAAAAGGAAGGAGCAAGCAGTAGGACTGCTTGAACAACGTGCAGTGAATATTTGCCTGCATTGGCAGCACTAAATTACAGTTCACAGGAGTTGTTAAACTCCAATTTCAAAAGCAGAAGAAGTTCTGCTGTGCTGCTATTTTCTTTTTTTTTTTTTTTAATCAGGATCTATAACACCCCTGACAGATACTAATGATAACAGTGACACATCAGATGCTGGGGGAAGCAGTTCTGTACTACTTCAGAGGCAGCAGTTATAATTCAAAAAAACCTCTCTCATAGATCATAGTATTTATTCTTCAGCAAAGAGAAACATTTTTTTGAGGTTGTCCTGGCCAGTCAGTCTTCTACTGTTTCCACTGTTTCTTTAAAGTGCTAAAAACATACAGGAAGAGGGTTATAGCTGCTGGAAGTTTTGCACACCCTTGCACTTAATGCAACCCCAGAGAATGATCAAAATGGGTTTCTCCTGCATTCATAGTCAATACACTTTTTCCATGGTCAATTCTTCTGGAGAAGGAGCTAACTTTTATTCTTGTAGATTGTGCAACAATCAAGTCTATAATTGGTTCTAAAGTAATAGAATTTATGTTTCACAGCAGCTGCAGAAGTTGCATTAAGAAATCTCTATTTTTGTGAAATGCAAATGCCAGGAAAAAAAAAAAAAGAAGTCTTTCAGCCCCTCTCATGTTAGAGGTTTCCAGGTCTCCTCAAACAATAAATGCTAATGCTGGTAAACAGCTTATTGACATAGATATTACTGTCTAAAAAGTGCAATATGGTTTAGAGAAATACTGAAATTCATTCACGTGTAAAACATTTGAATGATAGATGCTGCTGTGTGGGGCCAAAACCTATCCATCTCATTTGTTGTTATCGTATTTTTTTTTTTTCACACAATGTCTTGCTAACAAGGATATCTAGATGCAAAAAGCTGGTTAAGTGATGACACCTGGAACTGAACTGGAGCGACTCCTCTAATTAGCAGCTTTTTCCTTGCCTGAATTTGTGCCTGTCATGCCAGCTTAGTTCCAGGCAGAAGGGCTGCATAGATATCAAGTGAGGAGGACTATTTTCATGGGAGGGACGAATCGTCTGCTGTTGCTCCTAATCCAGCAGGGCTTTTGAACTGCTCTGTGTATAATTGCTGTGGGTCTATTTGTCTTCACCATTATTTCATAGATTTTCACATCGTTATTTTCAAGCTGTTGTTCTCTCACCTTTTCTTTTTGCAATGACATCTGGATCAATATTTAGCTGTGGTCTCCTATATGTAATTATTCTGGCTTGGTTATCACGCTAGTTACAAGGAAGAAAAGCCTCCACCCACTTCCTAATGTCTATATAAACCCTATTTAAGTGTGGTGAGGCATATTCAGACAGCTTCTTACATGGTTTCCTCCATTCTGGGAAAACAAGAGTTTCAGAAAAATGATGTGCTGTCTCCCCTTATTCCCTTATCTCCTTTTTCAGTGTCAGAATATGATTGTTTTTTACAGAAACTGCAGTAAGATCTATTTCACATACACTGAATACTTGGGCAGGTTACTCTGGTCAGGAATTCCCCTTGTCCTCTCCCCCCATTTTATTCAAATAATTCCACTGGAAATGCATTGTGCTTGTTTTTCCCTTTGATGCTCTGCTCCTTGGCTACAGCGGCAATAGTGTCCTGTTTTTATTTTTGCTTATCCCTGATGTCCTTTGCTTTGGCATCAGTGGGCTTGATGTGTGCAGTCCTTGTTCACCAAAGGGAAACTTTGACACATTCAGTGTTATGAGCTGTGCTGAGACTGGGTGTGCCCCTTCCAGTCTCAGCATTCTTGGTATTGCATTTTCATCGGTGGCAAAAGAGCAAGATATTTAAGATAATTGAAGATGCTACAGTAAAAGTTAGTGAAAGAAGACATAGGTGATTTTATTGTGAATAAGATGTTGCTCTTCTTGTGAGTGTGAAAGATTTCAGAGGAAAAAAAATGAAACTGATTATTTGCCATAGAAATTTCACCAGTAAATCAGAAAAAACGTTACTGCTCTTACATCCACATATGAGACGTAGGATGACATAGTGTTTAGAACATCACTCCTGGAGGTGAGACACTGCCATAGGCTGCCTCTGTGACTTCATCTATGTCACTTTGTTTCTGCTTAAATTACAGCATGAAGATTGCAATATATTTCTACCGTACAATAGAGTTACAGAATTAATATATTAAACCTTGCAGACATTTACACTCTGCATTAAGGAAACTGAGTATATGCCTACAAGAAATGCATGTGTTGATGGACTTGCTAGTTTAGAGCTATTCACCATCTGGTTGCACTATAGAGCAAGTACTGAATTCTCTTCCTTTATATGTAATCACATTTTTTTATATGCTACTGCAGTTGCATAAAGTGCAAAATTGCTAACAGTGCACCACTAACATAGGGTCAGTTCCACTGCAAATAATTCCCTCCTATTACAGAGATCTAAAATGTTGATATTCCTTTAATTTCAGTTGTGTTTGATGGATATTTAACATGTATCTTTTGTTAAGGGCATTTTTCATTTCAGAGGTCTGGCAGCGAGAAGTATTTACTTTAGGTCTGTGCATAAGGGTTTCTGGCATCTTACAAAACCACATTTGGTAGATGATGTCCATTGAAATAAGTGCTACTCTTTGAAAGCTGCTATTTTGTTCCATGAGAATAGTTACCTTTTGCTTTAGATAGCAGCAGTCATTGGCAAGTGTGATTTTAAGTGACAGATGTGAGGATGCCACAAGCAGGACTAAGCTGAGCCGTCTAAGGGACTGTGGAGTAGCTCACCTTCATTTATGGTGGTGGTCTCTCCTTCCCCAGAAACTGCCATTTATCAGAGCCATGAGAAAGCTTCAGGAACAATTCTGTCAGCTCTACCCTTCAGCTGCTAGAATAAATGTTGATGGTTTCTGTTATTAAACATTGTATTAAAGAGCAATGTTACACCAGCTAGCTCAGTGTCCAAGGACAGATGTGTACCTAGAGGAAACCTGAATCCCAGTTGCCAGTTTCTTTATGCTGAGAAGTAATCTCTGTTCTCTCTTTAGCCAGATATTCATTCTATAATGCAATAAAATATTAAAAATGAAACACTGTATCATCTTACATTAAATAATCTAATTTATAGTGATGCCCTACATAACCATCAGTGATATTAGGTTACAGAATACAAGATAATCCATCAAGCAGAACTTAAAAGCAGAATCAGAGTTCCATACTAAATGGTACATTTACTGATACATTCTTTAATATAACAAGGCAGTTATAAATTAAAATAACCCCATTAGAATCCAGGGCAAGGAAATCCATGCAGACATGGTTCTCTTTGTTGAGGTGAAATAAACCCTCTTTTCTTCCCTGAAGAACAGAAAATAGGACAGCATATTTTTCTTGAAATGTATTTTTAAATATCCAGAATCATGATAATTGCTTATTTGGCTGGACTCTGGCAGATTCTAGATGTTATTAGAATCCATACATGTTGTGGACTAGCATGCTCCCAGAATACAAATGGAAATGTGTTGTGTTTGTAATGATGCAATGTCAAAATGTAGAGAAGCTTGTAGAAACCTGAGAAGCATATTAATGCACTTAAGGGTATAAGCTGGGAGAGGCAAGACAAAAAGTCTCATCTGTGCCCAGTTTAAAAGGGAAAAAGTTTGGGAATGTGTCTCCAGATCATATAATCCTATAGTCCATTATATGGGACTTTACCTTGAGTACTGGGTTTACCAAATTTGAATTGTCTCTAAAGACCTTAAAAACCACAGAATCTTACAAGCTCTTCTGCTTTCCAAGGGAGCCTTCATATTTATTGGAGAAAAGGTCTCCAGACTTTACTGAATACTGCAGACACACCATAAACATGATTTAGTAAGAATGTTAATCTTAGAAAAACCTTAACTCTTCCTAACAAGGAATTGCAATATATGGGCTTTACAGAACATGCTTAACAGCTAAATAACATTGCTTGCAGCAGATCCACATAGTCTTTCTGTTGCTGTTGATGTACCTAATAGAAATCATTCTTATTGCTCATTAAAAAATCTTGGAAATCAGGAGATTTGCACAATTTTCAAGTGGTGACTCTTGTACACTTCTTTTGCTAGATATGTAATCAAAGCCATGGAAGACAGCAGATTTTTCATTTGTCTTTTACAGAAACTCTGATGGTTTTCCTTTGCAGAATCAATTACATTTTCTTTCATTGCATTGATTTCCTCGCAGTTAATCTCTTACACTACTGATATCAGATGCATACAAGCCTTCGATCTCCAATGAGAAGTCATGAATACTGGGTTTGATGTGTTTATGGATCAGCACGATTCTTAGATGCATCAATCTGTTCTACTGTATTCTCTGGTTTCAGTGGTCCCCTGGGGTGGTTTCAGCTTCTCTGTCTCGAAAGCCTTCCTGCATAATCATTTTAAAACTGGAAGTAGTTCTCAGTTTGGTCTAAATGCCACCTTTTTGCATCTCTGGGCAGGACAAAACTGAATTAAAATAAATCTTTTCTATTTATGGCGTACCTTCACAAACTGCTAAGTCCTATAAATCCTTGGCTTGGTAAGGAGTTATCTTCATACCTTGAATTAAAGCAAAGCTAAACCCTTCTATGAAAAACTGAAACTGTAGTCTTTTCATCAATAATTTATCAAGATGTGATTCTCTGCAATGTGTTGATTGTGTGGAAGAGTTTCATTGGTTCATTGCCAGTTTTAATAATGGCATTTTGGTTTTGTAAGTAAAAAAAGTTGATTTTAAAATTCTTTATCTCACTCCTCCATCATAATTGTTATCTTTCTCTTTCCTAAATTGCAAACATGAACCATTTGATGGAGGGAATGAAAATATTTTGAAGTTTTTTTGTATTTCTTCTTTTTTCCCCTCCCGCTATCAAGCTATATTTAAATGGTAACAAGAAAAGCCTAATTAAAATATTTGCTCTTATTATGTAAGCTCACTGGTGAGGAGCAGTTTATGGGTTTATTACCCCTTTTGAAGAACTGATAAGAGTTGGCGTAATCATGTCATATGCATTAAGAACAACACTCATGACAGAATGCATTAATGGAAGCTATTTGAACATCAAAGTTTGCATTTTATGAGATTCAAAAGGAGAAATTGGCAGACTATTCATTAAATAATGCATAGTCAATCAGCAACAGGCTTTAGAACTGATTTTGAATTGATCATACATTTTTCTCCTGCAGTAGATGTAAGAATGATAACTGCAAAATGCCAAGACATTTCCAGTACAATGCTTGTCAGATTGCCTTGATATCACAAAGTGAAAACACAATTATCATATCTGCTTCAAGACGCTGCATGGACAAGGATGGGCATGCTAATTCTGTGTAGTAGTAAGGACAAGTTTTAACTTGGATAAAACAGCAGGAAGTCTTTCTCTCTTTACAGTTTTTCATTTTCACAGTCCAGGTTTCATATGACAGTGGGGGGAAAAAAATGGCTTGAGAAGGGATATCTCCAAAATATTTGGATGGAATTAGATAGCCCTAGACATGGGGGGAAGAAGGGAGATGTCTTTCTGTGTGTTTTATGTAGTTTTCTAGAACACCTCAGGTGAATAGTGTTAAAGGTATGTGGCCTCTATATGCTACTCTGTGAGAGCACAGGTTTCCCAGTATCATATCTGCTAGATGTTTTAGACACATGAAGGGTCTTAAAATGGCTCTGGGTGCCTATGTTTGGGCAACTGAGTCTTGTCTCTGGTGTCCCCGTCTCTCATTTTTTCATGTGTTGAATGAGGACTATAGTATTTCTCTGTCTATTAAAATTATATGCTGTTGGGGTAGGGACTGTTTTTCTGTGCATTTGTTCAGCATCTACAAGTGAAGCTCATGGATAATTGCCTTTACAAGGATATTTTTTACTGATTCTGCAAAATAAATATAAGCACTTCAGAGAGATGCACAGCATTATAAAATGAGTCTCTTATTTGATTTATTTTGCCAGAATACACCCTCAGGTAAACTAGTTTGCCAGCAAAAGAGCAGACTTCAATATGGGATAGGAGTAAATAAAAGAAAGCTTTAACATTAAAACCAGAAAACAATGACATACATAATGTTGGAGAAGAGTAGCATGTTGATTTGTAGTTATATTTCCCCACTCAGTGAGTCTTCCATTTTCTAACTATTTTTTTCAGACTCCAAGGAACTTTAGACTGATTTGGAATTTAAAACAGTGTCAAGGCAAGACTTTGTGCCTGTCTATACATGAACACCAGTTTTGATGACCAAACTCTCCATGTTAAATGGCTAAACTTTACATGTTAACTACTCTTTTGTAGTTAAATCCTGTGGGCTGATCTTGCAGTGTGGAAGGCTGCCTCCTAATGTATAGGAAACATTCATACTTCTACAAAGTGCTAATAACTTAAAGTAATAAGCATCCAGGCATTAACTTTATGCTTGGAGATGCTAAATTTGAGTGATGCCGCTCATTCAGTTGAAAATTATGCAGGTTAGAAATCATGTGGTAAAGAGAAAATAAACTTAGAATGCCACCCTACAGTTGGAAAATAAATAGAAGAAGTAGAAATGCAGTTTAATGCACATGAATTTATTTTCTCTTGGTCTGTGAAGAAATAGGAATTTTATTCATTTCTTTGACTTGAAGGACGGTGGCTTGAACAACTGTAAAAGGAGGTGTAATTCAGTGAAATTCAGTGAAATTCAGTGTAGCATTCATCTGCTCCATATAGTTGGTCACTGTGACTTTTGCAGTGGGCTTAAAGAGAATTCCTGAAAAGGTCCATAAATTAATCCATTTAAAAGCACCAGAATTTTAATTACTGCAGCATAATTGCTTAATACCACTCTGGGTCAGTTTGGTAGAGAACATTATTTCAGAAGCCTTTAAGAAGTTGCAAAAACATTTTAAATGAATCCTCCTTATATCAGTGTTGTTATGACTTTTGTATGTTTTAAGTGAATTAAGTTTAATTTGTTGATAGTTTAAACATTTACCTTACTGTACAAATTTATCTTACAGAATAAATACTTAATCTTTGACTTAAAGTTCTCCTTCTCTCTCAGGCCTGTGGTCCAACCAGTCTAGTATTTTTCCTCCAGTATTAGTTGTGTCACATAAGGACGTCAAACAGTTTGAAGTAATCAGCTCTGATACAAGTTGCAAACAGGCAGAGATTTCTTCCCAGCCCACAGGAGTTAGTTGTGTTGATACCTGAGGCTAACAGGGTTATATCTTATGCTGAAAGTTTCAGGTGACATCAGGAGCCACATAAAGCCAACAGCAAAATCCCCATTGATTTTTATTACCCTCGGATTAAGCGAACGCATTTTAAAAAAAAAACAAACCCAAACAACTTTTTCTTAGTGCCCCAGGATGTGCCAGTTATCTTTGTTGAGTATTTAATCTTTTGAGAATCTATTCTCACATCCAGCAGGAAGAGAATAAACTTCTTGTCTTCTGTGGGCAAAAAGTTCCACGCGTTAATTCTGATTTCATTAACAAATTATTTTTGCCCACTTTTAAACAGCTTTCTTCCAGATTTCATTGGTTTTCTTGTGGTTCTTTTTTTCCGTTTCCTCTCCTTTATCATGTAGAGCTTATGTCTTCCTTTTCTATTTTATAGAGATAGCAATTTTAGTTTCCTCAGTTAACGTGTGGTTGTTTCCATTTTTCTTACTTCTTTTAGAATATCTTTTCTTTCCTCTGTTTTGTGTGTGTCATGACAAAAATGGACATGGTATTCCATGTGGGAATATCTTCCTGACACAGCACAGGTTTATTTTCCGTGCCGTCAGCTGTGCTCAGTGTTGAACTTTATGTGCTGTCCATGATTAAAGGCATATATATTGCAAGACTCTTGGGGGTAAAGTCTTGCTCATATAGGAACACCAAAAAAAGACACCAAAAATTTGGGGTCTGGTCTTTGCCTCTCCTTATGTAGAGAGGCATAAAACTTGATCCCTTCTGTTGTCATTTTATATTAGTCTAGAACTGCTCGGTAAAGCAAGTATAAAATAATGTGAAAGTGATGTCCATACATTTTTTAATTATTTTTCTTTGCTAAAATTTCTTATCCTCTAATTAGCTGAAAGTATTGTGATCATTTGGTAGAAAGCTCTGCTTTGATGTCATAAAACCTAAACAGTAAAAAATATATATGAAATATGATATATATTTCATAATATATCATATATCATCTAATATCTTTCTAACCCAGAATATGAAGTAATCCAAAGACATTTATTTTTGATGAATAACGGAAGTTCAAAAGCTTTTTCTTAATTTATAAGATACATTACAGAGAAATCTTCCTTGTGCTGCTTCAGTTATCTTTTATCTTGATTATGGTTGACATTTTTAGGGTACAAGGCACTGTAGTTAGGAAGATAATTTTAAATTCTCTATGAGGTGCTGCAGTTTGGCTCTGAATTATATGGGAGACAGTTTGAAGTCAGAGCACTGTATTATTTTTCCATTGCAGCTACTGGACAAGCAGCCTGATTAGTGCAATGAAGTTTTGAAAGACAAACCAGTGAAGGCAAAAAACATTGCAATGCTTTACAAAACAAAAGGCAGGAACAGGTTGTCAACCCACCTTCTTTATTTTACCTGTAAATTCATTTAAATTTTAATACAGTACAAAATATTGCAAAGCCTTCATTTGCTGGGAGAATCTGGGCAAGGGAAGGGTTGCATTGCTTGAATAACTCCTCTTGATTGTGTGCCTATCACAGAAGAGCCCCCATCCAAGCATCCTCAGCACATTTGTCTCTTGGACACAGAGACTTGGATTTGTTTGGGCCCAAAATATTTTATTTTTCTTAGTCTTCCTGATTTTTATATGCATTTAAGCTTCAACAACCCTTCCTTATGCAGGCTAGGTAACACATAAAATTCTTGGCATCCCTCATCTGCTTCCTCTGCTTACTAAAAATCAAGGTAGGAAAGAGAATATAGTATCTTCCACAACATACTTTTTGCTTTCAAAAATAATAATTGGATGCAGCTTTTCTTAGTTTAAAAGGAATAAAAGCAAGCTAGAGTTTCAGTCATACTTTTTACCCTTTAGGCAAACTTGCTCTACCAAAAATTAAATTAGGGCTACCAAAATTAAATTAGGGTCTATACTTTCTGCTGGAATCTTTCCAGCTCATCTTTAGGTGAAACACATACCATAATAGGATGTGAAGCAGAGGCTGAAAGCAAATATTTTTCCCAATTCTGTGTTTTCATGAGAGTAGCATGAGAAATTTCATTCTACTCTTGTGGTAAAGATACCTAACATTTATTTCCATATAAAGGTTGAGCAACCTGGTCTATTGGGAGGTGTCCATGCCCATGGTAGGGGGGTTGGAACTAGATGATCTTGAAGGTCCCTTCCAACCTAAACCATTCTATGATATCTTCAAGTGTATGAAAACTCAGCTGTAAATGTCTACTAAATTATATTAACAGGTGGTATTTCAGTCTATGTGGCTTTCTGATACCCTGCTCGGTACGTCTTTGGAGTCTGAATGGAGTTTAAAAATATTTTTTAAAAAAGAGTGCTACTTTGAGCAGGATGCAGTTCACTTTGGGGTGAGGAGGGGACAAGATCTGTCATTGGTGACAGCAAAACACAGAACAAAGGATTTAACCAGATGATAAAGACTGATGCCATAGAACAATGTTTTTAAAATAGTTAGCTAAAATTTTCTTCACTGATCAGCACTTAAGCACCAAAATAAACAGCCTGTTTCCCAAAAGTATTGTCATAGCAGTAGATCTAATGACTCACATGAAATTAGCTTTAAAAAACCATGAAGCTTATTCAGGAGTATTATGTTAAGCTCCTCTACTGACATTCTTGAATTGAAATGTTTATGATTGATAAGAATTTTATATCTATAAATTCTCCTCCAAGATGGAATGGCTTTCCCATAGACAGCACCAGCTGTGTTTGCAGAACCAGGCTTTGGTACCCAAAGGCAATCCTTGGTGTGGGGCTGCCCTTGCCCCCACAGGGAGCTGGGAGATCCCATAACATTTTGATCATGTAATCTTTCAGCAACCTCAATCCACCAGGTTTTTGCCAAAGGAGGGGAGAGGTTTCAAAAGATGGGCTGGGTGTTATGACAGGCTGGATCCACACTGGCAGGGAGGTAAGACCCCATGGGTGCCTTCCTCCCATCCACTCTGGTTCCAGTAGGAAGGTGACCTGGGGACCAGTCTAAGCATACCCCTTTGGGTCCTTGGAGTGTGTGTATCTCCTCCCCAGCTGGAACATCAACCTTCTCGTGGAGGTTTGGCCTCGTTTGTTGCAGTGACATAACTGCCCCCTGTTTGATAGCACATGCCGTCTTGTTGCATTCGCATTAAAAACTGGATTCAAATTTATTTAATAGGTTACTAGCTACTGGATTCAAATTTATTTAATAGGTTACTAGCTGTGTTTCAAGAAAACAGGAGCAGCTGGAAACAAGCAAGAAGCCATTTCCAGTAGCCAGTTCACTCACCACATAACATCACCATCAGCTCTGCAAACTGCTACTGTGTCCTGGACCACTTTTTCAAAATCCTGAGTGAGGGCATTCTTCATTTCATGCCCTCTAACTGCACTGTTCAATTTCTGAAATGGAGACAGGAGTGAGAAAAATAAAGCTTGTATCAAAGGACCAAGACTTCAGTTTGTTGTAAATTAGCATCTTTCTATTAGTTGGTGGAATTGGAAACAAGCTGTGGAAATCTTTTTTTGACAAAAGATGCTATAAAAATGTGATATGTGATTTTGTACTGCCAATTATTGTAAAAGCAAAATGCAACATTTTATAATGGAGCCACTGCTTAATGCTGTTCTCTTTTTCTTTTTCCCTTCAAATCAGATATTTATCTTTGAGAATAACATCTATTACTGTGCCCATGTGGGGAAACAAGCCATCCGAGTGGTCTCCACAGGAAAGGAAGGTGTTATTTTCAATGGGCTCAGCGACTGGCTGTATGAAGGTAGGACATGACATTTAGGGCAGCAGTTAGTTATGAGTTTAAGTTACACTCTAGATTTATAGAACTGGCTGGAATTAGACAGTCAGCAGTGCATTGCTGGGGACTGGTGGACCATGGAACTGAAAATCTGCTATTCTAACAGTTTTCTGAAATGGTGGGCTGGAAATAATGTGAAATGATGTAAGAATTCTGTTTTCAGGCTGTTTTTCTTTCCCTTAGCCCAAAGGTAATAAATCACAAAGCTTTAATGAACAGAACTGCTTCATTATTTAATGGCACCTGCAATCACTCATAGACTTGACAGTTTTCAAATCACAGAAAAGGACGGAAATGGGGAGGGAAAGACGTTTCGTTATAAAGGAAGAAGCAAGGAAACAATTTTACTTGATTGGTTGTTTTCCACCTCACTAGGTAGGCCCAGGAAGCTGCCCAGATCTTACTACCTAAAAATTTTCTAAAAGCAGACAGGTCTTCATAGTGACTGAATTCTTTCCTTTGAAAATGGGCCTGGGGGAGTAGAAGGTCATCACTGGAGCACTGATTTGCTTTGGTCCTTTCAGCTGGTAAATGGCCCTTTAGGTGTCTATGAGCAGCTGCTTACAAAATAATCTCACCTGCTCACTAGCTTAGGGAAGGATCACAGACACCCCTGATTCTTTTGGGGGATGTTATAGGCTTTTAATCTAATACTTTATCAGAATTATAATTATAACATATATATATATATATAACATGCACACAACCTGCATCCCTCTCTCTGTCGCTGGCTAATGCTGCCAGCAGTTTCTTTTCACAAGGATCCTGTTTCTGGGACCCAGCAGTGTCTTTTTCCTGTGGCACAGTTTCCCTCTAAAGTCCCACTTCTCCCTGCAGGTCCCACCACAGTCCCAAGCTTTTCTTAGCTCTACAGAAAGAAGCCTCCAGATATGTCTATTGACTGCACCCTGTTGGCAGCTTCCAGTTTTCTTGAGGTTTAATGGAACTAAATTGGTTGCAAAATGCAATTCACCATTAATTGGTGTAAAAATATGAAACACTCCTTAAATTACGGTATATTACAGCTAAGCTGGGGCTATTGGACTCAAAAGTGAGGGAATTGAAATAAATTACTTTGTTTGCTACTTCTGGAGAAGCATGTTCCATAAATCAGTGTACAAACTTATCAAACACGTCAGTGGAAAAATCTGATAGGGATTTAGATTACTTTTGATATTTAAATGTGTGTTTACACTGTACCACTGAATATTTGCAAGTAAATGTCCTCCTTGCAAAGCATTTTGTAACCAGAGGTGTGGCCAAAAAGTTACAAAATCCAAATATCTTTACTTTTTCTTTATTTATTAATTTGTTGCTGAAGTTGTGGGCAGCCTGTTGACTCCGTAGGTCAAACGAGCATATTGGTACCTGTGTTTTGCTGATAAACATCATTTAGTACATAAGGTCTTCTCATAGTCTTGTACACAGCACCATGCTGACAGGAGTTTGTCAAGCTGCTGAACTCCAAGCACGCCAGCAAGCCTGTGATGACACTTGTATTTTGCTGACACATATTTTCATTCAATTATGGGATTGCTTGGGCAATTTCTTGGCTGACATTAACTTTCAGGTTTGTCCTTTATAATGAACTTTCTTGTTAACTTTATGTTAATGTGCTGGGATAAGAAATGAATCTATGATCAAAGCAACCTGATCTAGTTGAAGATGTCCCTGCTCGTTGCAGGGGAGGTTGGACTAGATGACCTTTTAAGGTCCCTTCCAAACCAAACTATTCCATGATTCTGTGATTCTATGAAATACAATCTGGATATACCAAGCCAGGTTCTGTAACTTCTCTGAGCAGCATGTACAGAGTAGGACTCCTGGACCTGCTATTCACTGCGAGTATGCTTTGCAGAAGTTTGGTTATAGCATGCGTTTGAAAATGTCACTTTCTGTCCAAGTGCAGCTTGTTTTGAAATAAAAACTTCTCTTACATCACAAGCAAGGTGTAGAAGGACCCACAGGAAAACCTGAGATAAAAATATTCCCAAGTAATGTGGTGCAGAACGCCAAATCAAATCTAGAGCTGGACCATGTGAGCTGAGCTCCTTCTCCTGCAGAACGCCACTTCTGCAGTCCTCGTGGAGGTAAACCTGAGACTGGAGTAAGGCCTGAGGATTCAAGGCAGATGCTCGAACAAGCTGTGGAGCCCCAGGATCAGATGTGTCTGCAGTGCTCATATGTCAGTTCTCTGAATGCATAGATGGATGGTGGGGGATCCCAGAAGAAGTACTGTGTGAGTGGGTAATGACCACTGAGAGATTGGTGGCACCTCCTCAACGGAGTCCATGGGAATTCAGGCATCACTGTCAGTGAAGCTGAAGTTTTACTTTAGCAGCACTGGGATATTCTGCCAAGACACCATTACCAGCGCCTTTATTTTTTCCAACTTCTCTCCTTTTCCTAGATGCGTCATCTTTGGTGGCATAAATGGGAATTTTTAAATCCAAACTCATCTGACTGGATTTGCTTGATATCTGGGCAAGGATTGGAATTTACCACCTCAGGACTATTTTTCCTCATCCTTCATTCTCTCTGATGTTTGTAGCCATGTCTTCCTCATCTCCCTAACAGATCTGGATGGGATCCTCAGACCCATGTTTGTTTGCACTGCCACCCTCTCAGCGAGTTACCGGGCTGAATGCTGAGCATATGTAGAAATCTCATTCCATCTGTGCAGCCATCTCCAGCAGACAGTCTGAAAAGGAGCTGCGAGAAGTGCTGAAATGGGATCACGGGGAGTTCAGCGTGCTCCTCTTCCCTCCCGTGCTCTTTTTGTTGCTGAAGTTCACCACCTCCAGCAGAGGCAGCCGAGCCTCCCCGCAGCTCCCGCCGGGTTACTGTGACAGCTCCTGACCTGCTTCTCACTTTCCCTAAATGCAACACACACGGAGAAAAAAAAACATGTATGTCTCCATGCTTTCTATTTGAGGAAGCCACTTTTTAAGGTCTCCTATCGTAATCAGCAAGAGCACATCAACAAATATCCCTCCCTCCCTCCTTCCCTGTCTTCGGGGCAACCCCCGACGCTTGGTATGAATGGTAGTCCCAGAGGGAACACTTTTCTTCATAATGTGATTGCTTTTGTCGTGACAGAATAGATGCAGGGTGCTATTAATCACAGGTTTTTACTAAGTCCGGAAGCCGGGGAGATCTAGAGTAGATTTGACAGGTTTTTTGCCCTGGAAAAACGCAGAAGTTCATTTCAATTCAAGTTAAGCTCTGCTTTTGTAAATCTGCCAAAGGGGAAAAAATTTCTTCGAGGTATTTATGCTGATCTGTAGACTTTTGATAATATAGTGAAAAACATTTCAAATCAATCAGAGCTTAATCTACTTAGTGCATTTAGCTGGAAGGTTATAGATTGATACATAGATTACTGTAACATGAAAGCATAGATTAAACATGGCTTTTATTACTAAAATAAGCATTGACAGTGTTTTCGTAGTCTGACTTAACATTTTCAGAGCTGTGCCTGATAGATGCTTATACTAAAATGGAGTGATATCCTATAAAAGAGAGTTTAAATTTCTGCAACTGAAACCAGCTAAGCATTTAAATGCATAGCACTGGCAAAGAGTGTTTGGTATTTTAGTTTGCTGTGCAATTGTTGTTAGCTTGAACGACAATGAGGCTTAAAGATAATTTTAAAACAAGTGGTGGTATAGCACAAAGTACTTTCAAAGGAATAGGATAAGAGTATTTATATGTTCTTTATATACATGTAGTACTTTAATAAGAGTAATGTACATTTTAACAGGTCAAGTGCAGATAACATTCATTTCATTTAAGCACTTTGTTACAGCACTCTTCAACAGAAATGAATTCTGTCACGGTGTATTTAAAGTATCTTCATTTTCTCCCAGGCACCTGGGGAGACTGTTCAGATGCTGTGAGGAAGGGTGGCAGTGAGGGGCTCTGCCTTTGCCATCCTGCTAAGTGACAACGAGAAGGTTGGGATGTCCCTGTGCTGCAGTTTGGCAGAGCATTGGAGTTCATTTGTGTTTGGGAGTGTGTAATGCTGAATCCTGAGGAAGGGGACAGAACTCCCTCCCTCCCTCCACGCTGGCCTGCTGCTGCCAGATCGGGGACATCCCAGCAGGGTAATTCAGGATCCCTTTAGGTGGTTCTGCTTAGCAGGCCAGGAACCTTTCCTGGGCTGCACTGCTCTATAGTCCTGGTGTGACCTCCTTTGAGCAAGTCTGACTTCACAGATAGAGGTACATGACTTCTGGAGAGCTACGTAGCTTGTTAGCATCTTAGCTTCTCTGAAATCATGGGCGAGCAGGATGTGACACAGTGGCATGTGCTCCTGTCACCAGTGGGAGGGGAAGGGAGGATTTTCACCCATAGGTGGGCCTGTCCCATCCATAAAGTGTGAAACTAGAGGGTTTTCCTTGTGTTTTGCTACACGTGTCCTCGGATGTAAGACGTAAATCCCTTAGAAGCTGTTTTGCAACTTGGTCTGCAGGACACATTCGTGATTTTTAGGGACTTTGGTTGCAAAAGGAAGAATTGCACGTGAGTTACTCCCTCATCTCATGTCACTGTCAGAGAGATCAGAAGGGTTCATCCTACAAGTCTCTGAAGATCATCTCAAAGTGAGCATCCCCATTCCAGGCTTAGTCCTGACACCGTGTCTGTGATGTCTCATCTGGACATCTCCTCATCCTCACGTCAGTGAGAACCACATCTGGCAGCCCAGCAGGAGCCCCAGCTCCCATGGCACGCCTTTAAAGCTCTTACGCAATATGAGCTATACGTACCCGTCATTTAAAATTAATACTCTGCTCTGTTGAGCTCAATGCACAGCAGTGTTGCTGCGCTTTATTTTTGGCTAGGGAGCAAAGGGAGGAGTGAAAAGAGACTCTTTTTCAGCGGTGACTCGTACGCCTTATTAATCTTCATTCTGCCTGCACGTTGTGTTATCACCAACAGATCCTCTTATGTGACTTCGCAGTGACACCTGGTGGGAGAGGCCAGGATGTCATCCTCATTAAGACAATGAAACTGCAGATTTTTTTTTTTTTGCTGCAGGATCTAGTGAAGGCTCCCAGTTTCCCCTAACATACATTTCCCTGAAACTCTCCCTGAGCTTATGGGAACTCCACATTCAAAGCTACAGGCTGATTCATGCTAATAGTGGTTCTGTTCCTTTTCTAGGCTTCATAAAGATAGGAGAGAGAACACAGTAATAAAGAAAAATCTTTCCCATAATTTAATCAACATCTCACAAAAGTCAGAGGGTATATTTAGAACATGTATGGCTGATCTCAGAGGTGCAGTGCCTGGTAGCAGCTGCCAAATGAAATAGCAGTTATTTTGAGCAGTATCTTTTATGCTTATAGTATTTCAAGTAAGTGAAGTAGATATATTTCTTAAGTTTAGAAGTATTAGTCCTGGGACTCTGGAAATGGTCTTAATACTGGGAAAATGCTAGATAAGTCTCCTGAAATGATGCCTTACCTAATTTGTCCGTGTGCTCAGTTTTCATTGCATAATTTGAGAACTCTGAACTTATACTTGGAAACAGGAACTTTGATGATCAAATTATACATGAATTTGGAAAAGGACATTCATAATTAGGCTGAAAGCAAGTAACTCCTAACATTTCTGTTTGGTGTCACCAGAGAAGGAGATCAGATATCCTAATATTTCACGGCATAGGTCTAACCTTTACCAGTAATTAGTATCTCCAAGACCTGGTGGGGGAGGATGCGATGAAGAATTAGACTGAGTCATCACTGAATTTTTTAAGATACTCTGGATAAATTAATCTCTTGCTGGAAGGATGCTAAAACCAGGGCTCTAGACAGTAAAAGGGGACAGCACTACTATGACTACAAGTTATTCATTTTGACAATATATGTGAAAAATCACTGAGACAGTGAATACAGATTCTTTTTTATTTTTAAGAACTTTCACATTTTCAGTCACAGAGAAAATATTTCATGGAGGTGGATAAATTGGAGTTCTACACATCTGCTAAAGGATAAAGGAGGTAGGGAAACACTTCTGACTGAGAAATGGCCTCATATAGTGCTACAAATGCACCCTGAGTCTAAAAATCACTCGTTTGTCCTCAAGTAAATGCTGCTGTTATTCAGGGCTTCTGGGGAAGCTGCGTGGAATTTGTTCCCTCATTTCTGTGCTTGTTGAGGTGAGATAGTGAAGTCAGTGCTGTGTTTCAGTGACATTGTCATCATGTTAAAATAGAAAGCTTTCCTCTTTTTTGCGTATTGGACATCATTCAGTGTTGCCCATTCAGCACATGCAGCTGTTGTGTAGCTCTTGGGGCTGTGCAGTTCCCAGTTAGCTATTATTTAGCTGCCTGTTGAAAGTGCAGGTGGCTCTTTTTTGGTGCACCTTTATTTGCATGGTCGTTTATACCAAATGTGCATAAAATCTGGCCCTTTCAGTTGCAGCCAAAATAAGAAGAGCAGCCCTTGGTCTCAGTCATGTGTGTTTGAAGTGAATATTTCTACCATACGTAATTCTGTTGCAGGGAAGGTGAACTAGATTCAGCATTATTCTGCCTAACTCATGTTAAAGCAGAGGAAAAGAGCCTTACATTTTACCAGATGATTTCATGAAAAATTTGGTAGATGTTCCCTCACCTTCTTGTTTTGGCAGAGGTTCCTCTGTCATAGGGAAGCTCACACTATAGATTGCATCACCAGGAACCACCTTCTGGCCCTTCTCAGTTGGCAAAGGTCAGGGAAAATTGAACCATTTTCAAGGCACATTGCGAATGCCTGCCTGGAAATCAGCAAGCTCCTGAAAACTTTAAAATGTGCTGTTATCTGGACTGGCTTCAAAATCCAGCACCGCACCGTGGTAAACCTTGCCAGCTCTAGCCCAGTCTTTAACCTTCCCTTTCTGCAGAAGGTTGTTGTGGAGGGGGCTGCCAGCCAAACCCAACACCTGTCATCCTCTCATTTTTGGATCGCCATCATTCAGGTTTCAGAATGGCTTTTGGAAGGAAAACAGATTATTTACTGTGGTCAGTAATCTCCTTGGGGCAGTGGAAGGAAGCCAGATGTCCGTCCTGATGTCGCAGGTTTGCCAGTGGCTGCCAGTGCTTTACATCAAAAGGTGTTCAGTGAGTGAGGTGGTTTGTGTTTGCACTGAAGCTTGCGTTGTCCTTCCACAGAAATCCCATTTAAAAGGGAATTTCTTCAGAAAAAGTTCTGAGCCAACCGTCATTGGATGATTTCTTGCAGTAATAGTAAAAATAAAAATGTCATATTCTGCTGTTGCCAGTATTTTAATCTTTTAAGGTAAGGCAACGCTCGTCTGCATTGCAACAAATTGTGAGTGACTTGTTCAGGTCTGCTTGGCGATGTGATTAAAGAGATTATTGAAATTTATATGAATCTTTCTCTGAAAATAGATTTGCAGCCTATACAGCAAACACAAGAGCATAAATTGTGTGCAGTTACAGACATTTAAATCCAGGCTAAATCTTTTGATCTCTGCAGATTTAATCGAGATGTGCAACTTCCCACAAAATTTAACCAGCTGCTGTGGTAGAATCTCTTCTCTTTTCCACTGTTATTTTGCTGCCACTGCTTTGTCAGGGATACAGTTAACTCTTCAATTACCTCATGTGAGAAAAGAGCTTCCCAGTTTGCAACCAAATTAAACGCAATTAGTTAGCTACTGTTCTGCTTAAGCAAGAGTATGTGAATAAAAATGAAAAATGGACAAATAAAATACATTGAACAGTATTGGAGTGTGAAAGTAGCACCTGGTAGGTATCTGAAAATAGATATTGTCTCACTGAGTCAAATATTTCCAATAAATGTTATATTAAAAGTTGTATAATACAGCTATTATGTTTTTCTGCTTGTACATGAGTTCTGCTTCTCTGCACCAAATTCGTTACAATAGCCTTGGGTTAAATATGCTATTGGAGATGTGTCCCCATTTTCTGATTATGCTGGTATTTTTAATAGCTAATTAGTATACTGGTACTTTAAATATTGCAAAATAAATTTTGACCTATACCATGCTGATCTGAAGCTAGTCATTTTGCTCTGGATCTGCACCAGGCTTCTGAATGCGAGGGTCTTGCTGTAATATTTGTTCTTTTTGTCCTCTATCAGGGTTGCAAAGGAAATATCTTAAACTGACATTATTCCTAGAAAAAAAAAAAAGAGTATGAATGTTAGAGAGTATTTGCAAATTCACTCAAGTTTGAGAGCAATGTTTTTCCTCCATAAAATCATGTCTGTGGTTTGATATAAAAAAACACAGAGAATTTAGGTGGTCAGGTTCACTGTGGATAAAACAAAAATGTATCATTTCTATGTTGGTGGCTGTGACACATATAAGAGTTTTCCAAGCTGTAGAATGTTATAGAAGGTTAAAAGCATTGGGTTAATATTTATTAAAACTAAGTACATTAGTATTGGGGGGAAATATATCCATTAAGGTATATTGTCCGGGGATACTGTAGGGATCTCTGTCCTAGTGGATTTTTAAGAGTGAATTAGATGGATTTTTGTCATAGTTTGTTGAGATAAACATCAGTTTTATTTCACTTCAAGGGGGGGATTAGAAGATTTCTTTTGGCTTCTTCTAGATCTACAGTTATGTGATTTTATGTATAGTTTTGATGGCTTTTTCTGGTCTCTTTGCAGTTAGACATGTTGGCTCTGAGATTACAAAGTCACTGTAGGAGCTTTTGGAATATCCATACAGAAGTTAGAGAATACCTGGTTTTATATACTTCAGGATAAATGCACATAAACCACTTGTACAAGTATAGGGAATGGAGACCTTTATCATGAAAAGTTTATATTTGCCTCATTATTCCCCTGAGAGAAATTGGGGATTTTCTTCTTCTCAGGGTATCAGCAAACTTTTTGTTGAAAAACGTGTTTTAAAGAAAACAACCAGTTGTAGTATTTTTAAAGTGCTGCAATCAAGAAGTAATTAAAAGGATAGAAAGAACAACCAGATTAAAAGATAACCATAGAAGTTTTATGTTAGTGCATAATTCCACCAATTTGACCTGAAAAGTAAATTTCTGTGTTTTTTTCTTGATGCACTGGTTCTTCCTTGGTGTGGCCTTGCTTATGGAAATTCAGGGGAACAAAACCCACAGGCTGTTTAAATAGCTATCCTCTCTCTCTCTTGGCCTGAACAAAGACTATCTGCTGTAAGAAATTTTAAAAAAGCAAAAATGAATGTACTCTGTCCAAATTAGAACAAGTGAAAGCGACATGAAAGGGATGAAAATTCTGCTGAGACGTGGGATTCTTACTGGAAAGTTGGCCTATCCATTGCTGTAAAATAGTAGAAAAACCAAAAGAATATCAGAAACGACAGAAGCCATCTCATAGTTTGTGTCCGTCAGCTCTCCTAATGAAAAAACAAAACAAAGCAAGAAACAAAGAACCAAATTGCACTGAAGTGCAGTTAGAAAACTACAACTCTGAATCCTAATATCAGTTGGAAACAGTCAGAGGTCGGAGCAGGTCTTTGACTGGGAGAGCAGAGGAGGCAATGACCTGTGAAACGCAAAGGGGGAGTTACTGCCGAGGGCTGGCTGGGGACGAGGGGTGTCCCCGCAGAGCTGAAGTCCACTGTTTCCTCCAGCAGAACAGGCAGGAGGTTAAATCTTTGTATGTGAGAAACAACCTTTGGTATTCCTCTCAGTGCTGCACTTGATTGAGGAATGTGCATGAGGAATGATAACCAGCATGCTCAGATCCCGGCACTGGCAAAAAACAATCTGAAAACAGGACTGGTTTTTCACACCAGTGTTTCAAGCTACCAGTTCTCCACTGGACTTCAGACCTTTAGGACATGAGAGACGGGAGTGTTACAGTACAAGGTATTTTTCAAACTGGGGCAAAGAAGCCTGGTGGTGACTGCGATGTTGATACCAAGCAGGACATGGAGGTGACTCTCCCTGGATTTTGCTCTCAGTCAGAACAACTGAAGAACTAGGGCAGATAGATCTTCAAAGCAATCAGATTGACATACCAGCAGTTTCTAAAAGATAAACCATCCAGGGATTCTATCACCCTCAACACTCAATTAGTTTATGTTGCTATAAGTAACTACCATATGGTGTAGCTTCTGCACCAGCTGTTTTCCAGTCTTCGATGGGTACAGGTCTACAGGGGAGGCTATGCCACAGAGTTAACACTAATTAGAAAAGTAGAGGAAAATAGCATATTTTAAACATCTTAAAACTTTCAGATGGGTAAGTAGTAAAATACAGGTGTCCAGGGGTGCGTTGGCTGTTGTGTGCCAGGCTGGGGGTACGAGCTGCCTGGAAACACTGCGTGTCTGCAGCAGGGTGGGTTGCAGTGGTTACAGCTGCTCCTGGTCTGCAGTGGTGCAAAATGACCAGTGTGGGACAGCAGGAACTGAATCCAGACACCCTTAATCACCTCCTGGTATCTGGGATGAGAGCTGAGGACCACAGGGACCGAGCAAGGCTTTAACCAGTGGGAGATGTTTCCTTCAAACCCATGGGAAACAACAGCCAGCACTGCTCCAACCTGGCACCCTGCTTCTGCTTCCCTGCAGCCCTCGCCCGCATCCACTGTGATTTCTCAGGGTCTGGAGGTGGGGTGGTACCTCACAAGCCAGGTTTAGCTGTCTGCCAGACCATAGCTATCACACCAGGGACAGACCCAGTGTTTCTACATCTGCTCAGCTCTGCAGCCTCCAGCAAGAACATCAGCAACCGCTTATGTTTCCCCCAGCCTCTTTGCCTGCTTTCCACTCTGTCCATTGCAAACTGGGTATAAGAAATATTTCCATGCTACAGCCAGGCCACGTGGACCTGGATTTGATGCTGCTCTTCCCAGTTCTTTTCTTCTAAAGGGATCATGGCCATTTCTGTGTTCACCTGGATCATCTTGGTGCTGAATGATCACACTTTCAGCCAGCTTGTGCTATCAGCTTGACAAGTGATTGTTTGCATACCAGAAAATTATGATTACGCTACCTTTTTTTTTTACCTTTTTTTTTTTTTTTGTTCTGGATAATGACTGAAAAATTGTTGTTCCCTAATCCACAACCATAAGAAGTTTTAAGACCATGAAAGTTCTTTTATGTCGCTCTGCACTGGAAAATTTTAGACTATTGTTTTGAATTACATCAAAGAGCACGGCAACACAAAATGCTGCTGAGAGCTAAATCCTGTAATTTGTTTTAATTATTTAAAATTCTTATTAACAAATTCCTTAGTTGTGGATTTTGAAGGAGTCTCTTCTAACTTCTAAAGGATTTTTGAGATTTTAATGAGAGTGCAAGCATCGTGTAGTACCAAAGCAAACTATCAAGTGCTGTGTGTTTTTAGCCACAAAATTTCCTATGATGTGGTTAGGTCTCTAGATGGCTTTGCAACTGTAGTGGCCGTATGGATGTAAGCCACACCAAGAAAACATTCACTCATTGTCTCACCTGGCTCTGGTTATACAGCGAAGGGCAACCACTGCAGTCTGTTGTGCAGAGTATTTGAATTCCAACCTACTAGCAGAAAAATATTTCCCATAATTCATACAAATGTGCTAGAAAAGTAGGTGTAAATTTCACAATTACACTGTCATTTAGTATGTACGATAGCCTGACTTATATACTAGATGCAGAGCAAAATTATGCAATTAAACAGTAGTTGATACCTCTAACAAATGTACAGATTCTTTAAACTTTTCTGAGTTTTGCTTCAAGGTTTTGTTTCTCTTTTGAGTGTTTCCACTGACTTATATAGTACCGTATGCGTGAATGTAACCAATTAAGCCTTAAATCTGTGTAGCCTGGGCTAGGGACCAGAGAATGATACCTTTCTACTGAGACCTGGTAATAGTAATATTCCAGTCTGCAAAGTATCAACGCTTCTTCAAAATGCAGAAAAAAGGTTTGTGTCATAATTTAGATCTTGACTGTCTCTACAAACTGATTCTAAAATGAAGTAGTAGGAGACAGATTTTTCTTTTTCATTTTCTCAGTAGCACAGTCATTTAAAATGAAGACAACAAATTTACTCCTTAGTGTGCTTTGCAAAGGCCTGATCTCTCATAGCTCATATTTTCTTATGCATTTGTAATTCTTTTCCAGGCTGAATCATTTATTATTTTTTTTGTTGTTGTTACATACCTGTTCCCAATTTTTCTTTTTTGTTTTCCATGTATTGTTTTTCAGCTGGTTTTAAATAATTTGCAACTCTTTTTTTTTTTTTTTCCAATTTAAATGAGGCAACAAAAGCAACACAGACTAAATAAAAGAGGCACTATCTTGGAAGGAAAGAGTTAATACAGAAGGGCATATGAATGTGTGTTGGCAAAAAGGAATAATTCCAGAGTGGTCCTCAAAACTTCATTAGAGATCAGAGAAACATGCAGTATTGCATTAGCTGAAAGAAAAACTCTTATATAACAGGGTTTAATGTCCTTGGAAACGTTGCAGAATTTATTTGAAAAATAAACCCAACAATAATCTATTAAATTTATAGAGGAAATGGAAAGCAGAAACTCAGAAGACTGTAATTGCCACCTACAAATATAATCATTAGAGTGAGTAAGAAGTAATGAGGGAGGAAATCGGAGGCAACTCACCTCCCTAGGAGGAAGGTGGAGGTTATATTGCCACCACGTGGTAAGACTATGGAAAGCCAAGAGCAGCAGATTCACGCAGAATAGGGCTGCAAACAGTCAGAAATCTGCATGATTTGCTGGAAAAATATAGTATGCAAATAGCATCCTGATTAAAAAAGAAGCAATGCGAGATGAAATCCCATTTTGCTTTTGATTAGTGTGTACGGTCGGTTCTTTGGTGGTGTGTTTGTGGGGGTTTTTTTGGCTTGAATTTTAATTCAAAACTCTCTTACATAAAATATTCAGTGAAAAAGTGAGCTGACTGCAGAAAAGAATAAAAAAAAAAGGTCTTTTTAAAATGAGGTCATTTATAAGCTTTTATGAGTACAAAAATCCATCATTCTGTCACATGTCTTCTTGAAATCATCTCCAAAGTTTCTGCATTAATTTTGTTTTTTCTCAGATTCTTCTGAAAGTCCTGGGATACTTCCTAGTTCCATCTCATATCGAAATATAAGCCTTAGTGTTTCACAAAAAACTTTTTTAGAGCACACTACATAGAAACATACTTTGTTTCTGTGTTATGCCTTTTTTTCCAGCAGGCACAACTGGAAGACTTCCCAGGGCAGGATTTGGGATTCATAAAAGTGTGTCAGCTTCTTCTTCCCCCCTGCCCCCCTTTAGATCGTAATTCTTCATGGTATGACAACTGGTTGCTGTAGAAATTATTAGGATTCAAGAGCATGATTTCACAGCCTGAGTCGGATGAGCTTTTCACAATCCCCTTTTTGATCAGATTAGCACTGGCCCCTGAGCTGACCCACAGCCAAGGAGAGCCAGGCAAGCCTCTCCATCACAGCCCTCCCAGAGCAGGGATTGCTGATGGCTTCGCTTCGGAGAGCTCTGTCCTGCTCCACTGCAAGGTCCATTTCTTGTACTTCAGTGTAGCGTGAACCTTTCTTTATCTCTAATATGTCTAGCATCACTTGGATGGAGTTGTTTGGATGTCAGCGTAACAAAGTGCTTAAACTTCAGGCTAAATACAGCAGTCACCTTTGTAAGAACAGCTCTCCTCCTTAGCACCCACACACTTGTAGCTAAAATACAGGAATGAGACTAAATGAGCATCACCGATGCTCAGCTGTATCTCTTGGTACGTGTCTAATTATGACCTTCACTGAGGCAATTATTCTGTCTTGATCTTAATGCCTTCTGCAACCATCAATTAATAAAACTTCACATAATGTCCTGGTAGAACAGGAATCATTACCGTTTTTTTAGAAACAGGCAAACTGAGGCACAATTATTGACCTGGTTTTAGATGAGATGAGAGAAATTGGGATGCAAAACTGAGATGAGAGTCTCACCTTGGGCACTAGATGCCAAATAAAATGAGAGGATTGCATGAAAACCCAGATCTGGCTATTGTCAGCATGTCCCTGGAATTGTCTCTGGCACAGACCCCTGTCAGGTCCCCTTCAGGTTTGGTCACAGGACATGAGGGATGCACGACTGGAGAGAGGACTCTACGTGGGTCACCGTGCAGGAAGGCTGGGCTAGTCTCAAGTGATTTCAACAGGAGCAGGAGCCCAGCCATCCCATGGGGCACCCTACAAGCAGAAAGCAAACTCCTGCTGCTAACGCTGTTCTGCACCATGGAGGGGCTGACAGACTCTCACCTGACTTGCAAACCCCAGAAAATAGGAACAACACCTCGGTCTTTCCCTTTTTACGCATATGACTCACAAACATTTGCCTCCCACGTTAGTTTTGCTTTTCCTCAAAGTTGAGTCATTGTCTTGTATTTGATTTAACAACAATAGCAGGGGAAAAAAAATTAAAAATCAGCATCAGTTGCTACTGCATAAGACTAGATCAAAAGCAATTCTTTAAAGGAGGCTTTCAAGATAGCTAGATTAAAGATTTGGGAAACTGGTAGGAAATAGAACTGAAGAAAAACAGCTCCTAAAAGCAAAACGTTATGTTTTCATGCTATTGTGCTTTTAAAATTGAAGGCAAGAATCTGAAAACAGACATCGAAATATATCTTGCTTGATGGGAATTATCTGGAGATCATTGTATTTATTGCATTTGTTTTGATTTTCCAGTCTCTGCCTCAGACTGTAGGCACAGAGATGACTTAAAAGATTCAATATCTCATTTTAAAAATTAAACTTTACTTGATTATTGAGCCGACCCATCCTAACCTGGAGACTGTTACGTATGATTCTGGAATATCATCAGCAGGCTAGAAATCGTGAGAATAGGACCGGAGGTAAGAGCTGTGTCCCCAGTAGCTTAACGATTTCAGGTGCGATAGCTGAGGCTGTGCTGCCCCTCGGAGGCACGGCACAAAGTTGCAGCCCATGGGGAGGGAAAGGATTAATTATGGTGCTTTAAGATTATCTTGTTTTTTTTCCTCTCCCTCCTCTCTACCCTTCTCCCCCAAACACCCTGTGTGTTGCCCGAAGGTCTATATATGTGTGGAGGCTCTTGATAAGGGCCTAAAAGCCCTGTGATTTAGAACATCTTGCCCAGATTGTATCATGAGCGATGATACCCTGGAGAAATCATTTTCCAGCTAAATGTAGGTATTTTAGAAATCTTTCCTGCTTATTGGTTCTTTTCTCTAATATTTGGCATCTGAAGCAACCATGGAGGTCTCATAAACTATTGAGGATAAAAAAAAATGGGTGGGATGGGACGGTCGGAAGAAGGTTCAGGGACTTGATGCGTTTATTGTCTAGCACTATGGAGGAGGGAGCAGTTTGGGAATTTCCCTGTGGATTTCCCCATTTTAGCCAGGTCTGTCAGTGAAGTTGCTGCTCTGGCTTATGGGCACCACTGATAAACACCAGACCTGGAGCAGCAGAGGGAGAAGTTGGCATCCTTCTGCTGGTACAGCTCAAGCAACAAACAAGAAGTTCACTTCTGCCCGCTCTCAAACAAGTTTCTTTTAAAAATCCCTTTCTCGGGAATGCTGGACTCAGTTAAAATGTTATGTTCTTTAAGTAAGAACACCGTAAGTCTGCATGTGGGGCATCTCTTGTTTAAGAGCCTCCCTATGAATTTTGGTCATCTGATTTTGACCTTACTAGTGAGAAGAATTTGAACTGGGTGCTGACGTGGCAAATAGTGAACCAGGAAAGCTCGGCATGCATCAGAAATGTTTCGGTGCTTTTGTGAGATTCAAAAAGGATGCAAGGAAGAATAATAACCCCCAAGAGGAGAGGAGATAACTTTCACGGGGTTGCTCTGGCTCTGTTGGCAGAGCACATGTGATACCAGAAGAGAGGTGGGAGTAGTAAGACAAAAATGCAGACGTAACAACAGTTTTCTTCCAGTGTGAGCTGCCATTCGGAAGAGTTGTAGTTCATGATCTACTCGTTACCGAGGCCCAAGATTATCCTTAATGAGCAGATCACACAGCACAACGCTGCTGAATGATGCCTCAGCCTGAAGGGAAGTTACAGGGGGAGTGGAAGAGCCAAGAGATATGTTTTCCTCCATCCCATTGAGTCTTCAGAAGGACCACTGCAGATTCCAGTCCTGGCACAGCTCCTTTCCCTGGGAGAAGAGGAAAGCAGCAACAAGATGGATGTAGCCATTTTGCTCGAAGCTCAAGCACTGTCCCTGACTAAGCATATTAGGGTTAAAACAGCCAACCTTTCTCTTCCTGTCCCAGAACTGACATTCTCCTGTATGAATGATTTGCCTGGACCGTGTAGAAATTACAGATGCAAGTCCACCGAGTGCTTGGTAGTAAGCAGCAGATCACAAAGCATTTGGCTTTGGTTCCAGCAAAATAACATTCCTGGGCCATCCAGGGCTGTCCCTGACCAGCTCTGTCCATTGTTTGACCTGTTCTTCTCCTCTAGGAGAAAGTATGCATTTGAAAGCACAGCTGAGCTATGGTTTAGAGGAGAAACTAGCCCTTTGCCTTCAATGCAACAGCTAAAATGTGCCTGAAGATCAAGACTCACGTCCCCTGTCTCAATTTACCTTATTTTAAGCTCGTAGTTCAGATTAGTGGAAACAGTGTGCACTTTGCTGACCACTTGAAGAAGGAAAGCAAGCATAAAACAGTTGCTTGGCTGCACAGCTTTCCTGAATAAATGTCTATTTTTGGTTTCAAGTGGAAAATAATGAATCGTGTAGTGCATTCACCAGTATGAAAGGAGTGGATTTGGCTCCTCCAAATGTCCTTAGTGGACAAGCATAACACTGTTACGTGTCTTTATATTTAATTGAAAAACAAGAACTGGATCCTTAGTTAGTGTGTATCACTAGATACATTGTTTATAATAGCTATGGATGTTTTAAAAAAAAAAAAAGAAAACAACCTGCACTAAGCCAGCTCGGAGTACAGAAGGCACAGAGAGATAATTTACAGGCAATTAGTCAATGAGGTGCTTGTGTTTATAGCAGTATATCATGGTCCCTTTTTCAGTTTGTGAACATGGATCTGCAAAACAGAAACCAGACATCCTGTTAGCACTCCTTAAAGAAGTGTTCTTTGCACTGTAAAATAATAAAAACCTGTGTAATCATGATGTAACCATGTTTTTTAATATCTTCACGTACTGGTGGAATCCTGCTGAGCCTAATGAAGATGAAACCACACCTAATGAGCCAACAACTTAGTTGGGATTTATAGCTGCAGACTGGAGCACACAATTTTCACGGTTTGGAGGCAATGACAGAGAAATATCACCCTGAAGAAGCCTGAAGAGTAAATCACAACCTCCCTCTTTGATGGACATTGCCACACGTGGGTCTCTGTCCCCACAGGAGGAGGGCTGAGTACCCATCTCGGGGACTGCCACAGCCACCCATCATTGGTGGGAAGGGACATTCAGCCAACCCAGAGCTGCTGTGGTTTTTTTCCAGGGGGAAGGTTACCATGAAAAGGTGAAAGGCAACAAAGGAAGCTGTAAAAAAAAAAGGGCAATATATATTAAAATTGGCATCTGTGAGTGTAACCCACGTCCGGACACTCCAGGAATAACGTGACTTAGAAAATATCTGCGTTTAGTGATAAACAATAGAAGGTCAAGGAGAACTCAGCAGCCGGGGTCCTACTCAACAAGGATGATGGTATTTTCTTTGTAATTTGATAATGTTTCCCATCTGAACATTTTAAGGCATTTCAAAACGTACGCTTCATACTCCGGTGGTGGGAAACTCCGTGCCATCTTGGTGTGTCCCGTGTCCTGGCTGTGCCTATTGCTAAACAAACACCCCACAAAACCAGAGCCAGACCCCAGACTGCTGCAGGGAACGGTGAGACACCAGACAGCCGTGATCTCAGCACAGCAGCACTGCTGATGTCGTAGATGTCACAGTAAAAATATACCGGCAGAAAAAGGAGCCACTATAATGAGTCTTTTTTTATGTGGGGATTTTCCTCAATACTAAATGGGAAGTATTTAAGAGTCGAGCAGACTGTGAGGCCTTAGAAATGAAGATTAGTCTAAGTTAGATATTGTGAGCTGTTAGGTAGATAAAAATGGAGCCATCTCCATGCTGCCAATAAATGCAACAGATAAAGAGGGGAAAGGGGGAGGGCATTTTTTTCCAAAGCCACACTTAATCAGCAAAAAACAGCAGACAAAATTATCTTTGGTAGATGGGGATTTGTGGGGTATGGGTTACATTTATTATCTGCTAGGTTATAAGCTTTATTATAATTTCCGGTATTTGCCTGTTACATCCTAAGGAACAATACGAGCTGGATCGAGTGCGTGTCATTTATAACTCTGTGCGTGTCATTTATATGGTAATGGGGGAATTTCCCCTCATCCCCAGTGATTTCAGCAAAATTCTACATGCTGGTTCTCAGTGTGTTTAGCTTACTCCAGTGTAAATTAAAATGCACATTCATGATCTTTGAACAAAGCGGGCAAGGATAATTAGTAATTTGATACTGTTCTGTGCAACGCAATTCAAAGTAATACTTATAATTTGCAGTTAATTAATCAGGGTTTTTTTTCCTTAAAATTCTTAATTGCCTTTCTACGATATTCATTTTTAATAAGGTTTTTTCCTACCAGTTTTAGATCCAATTATGCAGACAATTTCTTTTTGCTCTTACTGCATGGCTCTGTGTGTGTGTTTATGTCTAAATTTCTCTATACATTTTGTGGGTTTTTTTCAGCAATTTTATGTGCTGGTTAATGGATGGGGGTTTTATCAGCTGAAATTAAAAAAGCTGAAAATAATGGAATAGGTGCACAACTGTGAGAAACAAGATACAACAGAGAATAGAAAACTCAAATCAATGCAACAAAATAGAAAAAAAAATTAATTACATCTCTGGAATTTCATTGCCAGTATGAATAGTGATGTTTTTTGTCAGTGTTAGGTTGATGGTTGGACTTCATGATCTGAAAGGTCCCTTCCAATCTAGACAATCCTGTGATTCTGTGATTCTATTCTAGTTAACCTCATCTGGTATTTAATTCACTATCCAATTAAAACTTATTAGAAGACTCTAATTGTTGTAGCTTTAAAGTAAAACCAGCAGTCATTAGAGACACAAGCTTCAGACTCTCCAAGGAAATTAAAATGGTCATAAACGCAAAAATAAAAATGTTAGTGAATATAGACACGTTGTGGGGGTAGTGCTTGTGATGAGAAACGTGTCACGTGCCAGACGTTTGCTGGGCGAGGCGCTGAGTGCTCCGGCCCTGACAAACCCTGGCAGCTCCCCTCCCAGGAGCAAGCTCTGGGTGATGCCACCTTGCTCACCCTGCTGGTGCTCTTTCAGGGCCCTTGAAGGCCTTTATACTCTTTGTGCTCTGCAAATGTGGAGGAAAACACTCACGGCATCTTTCTTTCCACCTCAGTAGAAGAGAAGGTGCTTGCCTAGTTCGTCTGTCCCTCTCTGTGCATGTGTTTATCGCCTTAATATAAAGGGCTTTAAAGTGGTTGTTGCAGAAATGTTCTTCACTGAGAACTGCTTTATGCTTTGCCAACGTTTCCCTGTTTGCTGTTCTGTTGGGTTTTATTTACTGTCTCACTTCTGGGAGTTTCTGGGCTGTGGATGTCAATCGGAGTTTCACAGACTCGGTACCCTTGCCCAAGGTGCTTTCCCTCTTGTAGTGCAGATGGAGACATCACCTGGACCCAAAGCATCTGTAACCAGCTTCTAGGCATTACCCGGGTTTAACCTGAGGTCTGAAGTTCCCTGGGGAGATGTGGTGTAATTCCAAGTGGTCCAAGCAAGGTGACTATGCAAACTTTTGTCAGTAGATTCAGAATTACTATGCAGTAGTCCACAGCTTAAAAATATTGGGGGGAAAAAAAAGGATTTCCTAGTAGTAGAGAAATCAAGAGATTTCGGTGGGTCACATTATCCCACAGATGCGTTTGTCTTTTCTGTGTGCTCGCTTGAGTCAATAGTTGAAGTCCTTCAAGACTTGCACCTAGGAAGAACAGAATTTCTGTTTGACATGCAAGTGCCACCGCTCTGATAAATTCAGTCAAACCACACTGATCCAACAGTGGCATAAACTTATTATATGGCATTACCTTTATTAATAATAAATGTTTCTGTTATTTAATAGAATGTTCTTCTGAGATATTGCTATAAGCTAATTCAGACTCTGTTTTTATCCTGCTCTCTTTTTTTATTATTCCCGGGTAACTCTATTGATCTCAGTAGTTCCTCTGATTATTCAGTCCTGTAAAATCAGATTCACCCTCTGAGTCATTATTGAGCTAAATCTCTCAGTTAGCCAGATCCTGAATCACTGTTCAGGTTGAAACCTCTGGGAATATTGCCATAGTAGGGCAATATAAACTCTGAGTGGGTTTTTAATGGCTGTCCAATGACTGTAGCAGTTTAAACCGGGTAAGAAATTTGAAGCTAAACTGAATTCCTTCAGTGTGCTACTGTTCTCATTCTATAATGCAGGGCCGTATTTTGCGATATTAACCGATGTTCATTAGCACTCATGCGAGGTGACTAGCAGGTGCTGCTCAGAGTGAATAAATCATGCAAGTAATTCATGTGAGAGACAGCTTGCACAAGTGCTGATAGAAGTCCACGGGGTTGAAGAATCAAGTTCTTTAATAGCAATGTCAGGCTGTTCGGTCTTCTTATCTCTCATATTTCTTTATGAAATATTAAAAGAGATTGCTTTTGGGCACTTGTGTTTTTGAACTATTGCAATCGTCTAATGAATTTTTGATAGTCAAATTCAGAGGGTTTTGTGATCACTAACTTTCTTGATACATCTGTAGCTATTGAAATGCATCCCCTGTGTCAAGGTTGGTTGTCCATCTTTCTGCTATCATAAACCCCACAGATTAGTTGGGAAGAACGTGTAACTTTTAATTTAAAGGAAAGGTGAAGTGGAAGCTACTTGAGCAGGTTTGAATAAAGTAATATTCAGCATATAATGAAAGCCTTGATTTGCTCACTGCATAGATAAGCAAATTGTATTTCCAGCCATAGCAACCTGTTAAGTGGCAGGGGAAAAAAGTATATTACTATTTGGAGCCCTACTGCATCCAGTCAATTGGGCAACATGGATTGTGTCTTGTCTAGGTTCTTAGCCATTGAAAAGGTATGATACAACCTTGCAATGAACATTTGCCCCCAGCAATGAGCTACAGTGTAAATTACTCAGAAGACTTTTGCCAGGAAAAGTTTCTACAAATTTCGTGCCTCTAGCTAACAGGCTTTCGTGGAGAGCTGACAACAGGCTGTGGGTTTATGTTTATACCAGGTGATGGAAAAATGCATTCTTATTATGCATTAGGGACATACAGCATTGTGCCTGGGCTTTCTAGACGCATTTGCTCTTTGGAGTGAGTGTTAGAAGCAGGAATATCTGATGATATGTTCTCTAAGTAATATTTCTACCTTCATCATTCAGTCCCCATTTTCATTATTACATCTGGGCATCCTGACAGATCACAGACTTGCCTGTGCTGATGAAACGTCTGCATGTCAGTCTAGCCAGGATGGTCCAAGAGGTTTTTCCTGTGGCTGCATCTGACTCACACTATGAAAGGAGGAAACCTGCTAATTGTTAGGAGCTACTGAGAACATTAATCATTAATGATTTAGAAAGCAAACAGCAAGGGTTGCTAAGGATGGCGCACAGAGGAAAAGTTGGAAGGACAGAGAAGGGAAATTTCTGAAAAGAGCAGAAAGAGGATGTGGAGGCAACTCAGTGTTGTGTTGTTCTGATGTTTGTCAAAAGAGATGTATATCTTCCTTTATGTTTTGCAGCACTTGGTGTGCCTTCAGGATAGTATGGCATTGCATACGGCACCTGGTAACTCTTCCTGCCATGGATGCTCTGGGGGGGTACCAGACCTCTGGGGGAGCTGCTCCTTGCTGCTGCTGGAGGCACAAGGTCCATGTGAGATCCAAGGGACAGCCCCTCTCCATGGCTTTTTGCACCTCAAGTGGGATTTACACAGCTGAGTGCACTTAGCATGCCAGGAGGTGAAGATGGCCTGGAGGAGCCCCCAGCCCCTCTGGCCATTTCTGAATAGCTGAGTTCTTCTCTTATTTGTGAGAATCTGCCTGTACTTCTCAGATGACAACACACACTTGCGTGCATCTATTTTGTTTGGTGGGTTTTGTTAACAAATCAATTTGTATGGATGAGGGAGATTGTAAGCATTTGTGATTTCTTAGTTATTACAGCCTGAGCCTGACCTCCTCTGTGTGTTCTGGTAGGAGCTGTAGAGATGAACCTGAGGACATGATCAGGCCCGTAGTCAATACCGCCAGCATTTTGAAGCCCCCAAGCACTCAGACAGCAAAGAGTGTCTGGCAGCTACTTGTCAATAACCTTGTAAACATCACCCCAGTGCCCTGACTCATATAACAACTACAGGATCTCTTACTGTTGGAAACACAACAAATTAGAAGAATCGATGTACCAGGGAAAGCAACCCAAGTATTAAACCAGCAGTTTTGATGTGAGTGAGATGAGTAGCCTCAGAAAGTCTCTTCTGTCTGTCAGTAGCTTGATGCCATCCTGACACAATCACAGTCCTGCTCCTTGGGGAGAGGTGTCCGAAAGATTGTCCTCGGAGGAACAATGGTGTGCACTCCAGCTTTACTGGAATTTTGGACTCTGTATAAGGAGACTAGGTTGAAGTGGTAAGGATTTGGCCAGGTTGGCTGGCAGAGCAGCTTCTGATGTCCGCACCCTGGCTCTGCTTTTCATCCCTGTATTGTTCCCTCAGGGGTCCTTGCCAGGTATCAGAGAGCATCCAAAGGTGATGTCTTCTGCTGGAGCACAGCAGTTTGTGGTGGTGTTACACAGAGCCACCTTCACCTCACAGGTGAAGGTCTGGCTGGGCTCCTTTCCCCAAGATGAGGGGATGCCACCTTCTCATGGCTACTGAACCCATGGGAGCTCTTCACCTGCATCTCTTAAGCTCCACAGCTGTACAATGCTGCTGCCATCAGGTGGTGAGCTTTTTGGTTCAAGGATTTGATATTTAAAGCATGTCCTCAAAAATGCCATGAAAGCAAGTAATATTTTATTCTTCATAAGCTGGTTGCCAGTGGCAGAGGAGGTTGTGTGTTTTGCATAGGAATAAAGGGTCACTGGGGTGGGTGTTGCAGCTCAGGTTTTCTTAAGGATCCCTTGGATGATGGCATGAACACCTTGAGAATGACTGTTGTCTGCATACACACTGTGGGATCTGGAATTTGGGCTCAGCCAAAAAAAAAAATTTTATTTTTTTCTACATAAGAAAGATTGTTGAATTGTTTAGTGGCCCTGCAAAATGACTTTTTCCACCCGACTCAATTAGATAACTGTGAAAGAGGATTAATTGCATTGAAATCAATAGTGCTACAGGGCTATTGCTGACATCAGCATAAAATAATGTCAACACAGGAAAATGCAGATTGGATATAGTAATATAGAACAGTTTTATGCTATTTGCATACACATAACTGCTTTTTCACCCATTTTATACCTATTACAATGACTTAATGAAAGTCAGTGTAAATCTAGAGCACAGCAACCAAGACAAAAATTTTCTTGCGTACTTATGAAAAACAGCAGGGTGGTCTCCTAAAGCCACCTCTGAAACACATGTCAGTATAGGCCAATACGAACAATGTGTTTTCTCTAACTGGGTAAAAATACTTGCTTTCAAACTATACAATAGTAATCAATTTGGATGTGTGGTTGGTGGTTTGAGATGATCTAGTAATTGATTTTAAAACAGATGGCAGCTGTCAAATAAGCATTTGTTTTTATTTGATGTTTCTATGAGAACCCTTGGGGTTTCGCTATCTCAGAAGTCTTTGTTTTCTCCTTTCCTAGACCCCCTTTCTGTTCTCTGATCTGTCTTCCTCTTATGTTCTTTTGATGCTTCATACTGACAAATTCTTTTGAGCTTTTTTTCCTAATGTAAGCCATGGCCTTTGTGTTAGGCTTTAATTTCTTTTTGTTTCAAATTCCGTTTTATTAACAGTTTTAATAAAACAGCAAAATGTCTGCAGCACACTAAGTACATAATGGTCTGAGCATCATCTACAATACATCACACAAACAAAACCATTGATTACACCTTCTGGAGTGGCTGCACGTTACTACATCAGCAATAAATAGCATAGAAAGGGAAGTTCCCCCTGTCAAAAAAAATCTTGCATGATTCTTTGTGTAAAAATTAAAATATTCTGAAAGTAATGGGTCTAATGACAGAAAACTAGATACGTTTGTGTGTGTCTCTGTGCATGTATCTGGATCTACTCAGAGGAGAATCAAACTCTATTTTCCATTTTTGTCTTCTGTGGACACAACGTTAATAATATTATTTTGATTTCCTACTGAAGAAGAAAATGCAATGTCTGGAACAAGAAAAAAAATATTGATTGTATAAAAAAAATGTATTTATTTAATAGGTAAAACCTCCTAAGTTTCTCTGCCCATTACACCCAGACAGTATCACAGTCCTGGTCTGGGTAAGGGTTTGTGTGCCCCAGTGTGATGGCTGGCAAGCAAAGCTGTGGAGAAGGAAGAAGCACAGAGCCACCAGCAACTGACCATGAGGAATCACTGCAATTTACTCACAGCATCCCTACATCATGTAGCCCCCAGCGACTGCAAGCTTTGAGGAAGAGAGCAGAAGTTTTGATCAATTATCACTTTATACTCTTAGCTAGGAGGTCATGTGGAGGGGGACTTGGATGTTTAAGGAGAACCTGGTTTCTTATATGCGTGAAGTGGGTTCTGAACTGACTTTAGCAAGACCCAGGAGAATTGAATGTTACTGATTTTCTGAGCACATGGTAAATGCAAGCGCAAAGAGTAAAATGTCCCCATGACCAAATTGTCTGCACATTGCATTTTATTTTCAGCTGAAACTTTCTGGTATTAGTGCATTTTATATTTCATAAGAATGTTCTCCAGTTTGCTAAAACTAACTGATCTCTCTAATAACAGCAAGGTCCTGGCTATATTTCAGGGCAAAGGTTCACGCAATTAAATCTCATTAACAGAGGACCACAAAACCTGCATTAAACCCTTTCTTGGCATGTGACCTTCCACAGAACTGCTTCATTAAGTCTGAGATCCTGGAGAAAATGTTTGCTGAATAAAGTCATTCCTAATTAATGTTAAAATGTCAAGGATTCATCTGCCATCCATTTTTACTCCTTTTCCTTTATGCTTTTAATTATCTCCTTAATGAGCAACCAATACAAAAGTCAAAAGCAGCATCTTTTAAATGTACACGCAACAGGTGGTACAGTGCAGCACAGAAAATTTGCCAGACATGGGCTTTCCCGTGTAATATTTGCAACTTCCTAGACATCTTTCTGAAATCTCAGGTATTTCCATTAAGTATTGATTAATTAATTTGTTATTTGTAGAAGGCATGACTATCGAGGGTGATTTTCCCTTGAACCCTTTCTAAGATTACCTTGAGTTTTGTCTCAAGCCATATGCAAATCCGCATTAACAAAGGTGTTCATTTGCTCTATGATGAATATAATTGTCTGTTCTTCAAGAATGACTCATCCAAGATTTTTTAAAAAGAAATAAAACAGCCTTTGGTGTGTTTCTACTCTTCAGACCAGAGGGACATTCTGGTTGGATCGAGGGGTCGTCATAGGTTGGTGCACAAACCTGGTGGGTTTGAAAATCCTCTTTTTTTTTTTTGCAATGACCAGCAATAACAGCAGACATTGGAGCTGCTTGGACTTGTGGAGCAGGACTTCAGTGATGAAGGTTTAGAAACGCTCTGCAGCCTCCTCAATTCTTGTTCTCACATTAAAGTAATGAGACCTGTCTCCCTGCCCATCAATCTGTACAGCGTATGCAAGTCCTTCTGCTATGGTTTAAATAGGAATGACTCATATGATATTAAGCCTCTTAATGAAAATGGATTACGTTATTGCCTTGTGCAAAATGGAGGTTTAAAAAGCCAAGTCAGTGTCTTCCGAATGTCAGTAACTGGAGACACTTTGGACAAGGAATGAATTTTACAGCTTTTCTGGGTATCTATAAGCTGAAGTCATCTTTTCAAAGAAGGGTAGGAAAACTATAAGAAAAAATACTAGAAATTAGAAGTTCCTTGCATTTGTGTTTAATAAGAATTAGGTTCTGCAAGCCTTCAAAATAATTTCTTATGATGGGAATCTTGTTTTTTTCCTTACATACTTGAACTCTGACGTGTTTGTATTGGCATCTCTCTGAGCACCTTTTCAATAGCAACTACATTATTCAAATCACCAAAAAAATCTCTCATCCTAAAATTCAGTGGTAAAAAGGATCAGTTTCCAGCAATTTATTCAAAATTGCTTTGCAAAGATATTTTAAAAATGACATAGGGATAAAAGTTAAGATGGTATCCAAGCCACAAGCTCCAAAGCCTGGTATCTTGTAAAGTGTTACAAAGTGCCAGAATTGCATAACCTATAGACAATTGCCTTTTTTTTTTGTTTGTTTCTTCCCAACTGGCAACAGAGTTTGGGAAGATTTAAATTGTAGCTAAAGAACTTGTATCTAAGTATAAACACTGTTTGAATCCATTAATATGTGTCTGGTATGACTTTGTGAGCTCCTTATGGAGGAGAACTAAATCTCAGTCATTGCAGTTTGCTGACCCCCAGTGATGTGACCATCGGGGAGGCAGGAATCCAAGCTCTGCCAACATGCCCACCTATATATGCTCACATATCCGTGTACAGGACACATAGGAGCAGCAGGGCCTTTTATGATGTCATCAATATGTGTATTACTATGAATAATTTATTGTTTCTTGAGCAAGATAATTATGCTTAATAATCTATGTATTCCGAGTAATTGTTATCAATTGAGTTCATTTTTGTAATATGGCATAATTTAATGAGTATTTTTAATGGATATTCCTGTGGCATTTTCCCTATGCTGTGATTAGACTGGGATTTTCATATCTACGCTGTTTCATTTATTGCTAACTAGTAATTTGTGTCTAATAGCTTTTTTTTTCTATTCCCTCCATTTCTTTTTTTTTTTTTTTAATTTTTTATTTAGAGGAGATCTTGAAGACTCATATTGCTCATTGGTGGTCTCCTGATGGCACCAGGTTAGCATATGCAACAATTAATGCCTCCCGAGTCCCCACCATGGAGATCCCAGTATACACTGGCAGCCTTTACCCTACTGTTAAAACGTATCATTATCCAAAGGTAAGGGAAAATAAAACAAACAGTCCTGTTGCTCTATTAAAAAAAATGTGTTGTTTTTTTTTTCCAGTAGGCTCAGACAGGAGACTGTGTAATAGTGCACATTCATAACCAGTGAAAATAAACAGATCTAAGGGGAGATCAGCTGTTCCCCAGTGAATTACTCTCTAGTTCCATTTGTAAAATTGCAGTTTTCTGATTCAACTGTTAGTCATTCTCAGTATAATGAAAATAAAATTTAAAAATTCTTTCTTTGTCCCCACACAAAAGCAAATGTGCTTCCATGCTAAATAGGTGTGTAAGAGTTTGGAAGGCAGCATTACTACATTTAGATACATTCCCTTGTATATAGAAAGATAACGTAGTATTTGGGCTTCATTAGAATATCCAGGGTGGCCTAATGTCAGAGGAGATACCCTGGCTTTGGAGTCACGTTGTGCCTGAGTGTTACCAAGAACACAGTGAAAGAAAGAAAAGGCTTAAGAGCCAATCTCTCCTTGATTGCAGAGACCTGTTCAGTGGTCCTGCAGCAGGCACACAGCACCAGCACAGCTTTCCACCAGTATCGATACGCTGCTGCTGTTGTCATTGTAATTTTCTACTATAAGACAGTACAGCAGTGTACTGTGCTGCAGTCGCTTCTTCTGGGTGTCTTGCTTTATGCCCTAATTACCTAAGACCTCATATGTTGGTCTAAATTGAACCATAATTTAACAGGATAGCTATCCACATATATGCAGGTTTTGGGGAAGGTAGCAGTGATTCAGCAGGGGATGCCCTTTTCCTACAATACAGAATGAATCAGTACTTTACTATATCTGCCGTCATCCTTTAGACAACCTCTTATCAAAAGATATGTTAAATAGCAATATTTTTAGTCGCTATGAAAAGTAACATTATTTTTATCAAGGCTAGAGGTGTCCTAAGTGAAATTACCCCTTGGTTATGCCTACAAACATCTCCACACCTCAGTGCCACATCACTACAGTTGCAGTTTTGTTGTGGACAACTGCAGCAGTCCAGTCCGTAACCCCATGAGATGGGAACACATTTCTATCATCCATGGGGACGTAACAAATCAAACCCATTCTGTGTCATATAAGAGATGGTAATTTGTTTTTATTTTGAAATCCAGGCTGGAATGGAAAATCCAACTATTTCTTTGCACGTGATTGGTCTGAATGGACCTACCCATGACCTGGAAATGACTCCCCCCGATGATCAGAGAATGAGGTAGGTGCTTTCTTGCCCTGGGATGCTCGACCCCATTTCTGTCAGTGATTTAAGTCAGTCCCTGACTTTCTTCAAGATCATTTTACAGTGCCTTTCTCTGCCACTGTCAAGAAGTTTCATTTTGTGTGAATCTGTTTCAAATTTTTCAAATTATTTTTCTTCTTACGTGTATTTTTATAGAACATTATTGGTGCTTTACTTAAAATGTCTGTGACCCAGACTAACTTCAGTGTATGGTTATTTTTAGAGAACTTAGCAGAATGTCTCAAAATCCATAACGCATTCATTTCACATGTAATCACAGGCATTGTGAAGGGGATGTTGCCTGCAGCTGATATGAACACCACGAAGCAGAAACATGGCAGCTCNGAAGGGGATATTGCCTGCAGCTGATATGAACACCACGAAGCAGAAACATGGCAGCTCTATAACATAACAAACACGAGCTCACACCTTCATGACACGCACACAGGAATGAAGCCAGGCAGACATTCTGCAAACAAGTTGCCCAATCTTCATAAAAAAAATAAAAAGGAAAGCTCTTTGCTGTTTTTAGGGCAAGTGTATTTTAGAAGTTGGCCTGCAATTCAGCCAACTACTTAGACACCCATTTCTAATTAAGTAAGTGCTTAAGTCTGCATTCAGAAAGACTTTAAAAGGTTGGCTTGGACTTCAGCCTGTGGTCAAAGCTTGAGCTACGTTTATGGGTCTGTGAACACTTGAAAGG
>JAHREE010000143.1:8765599-8821642 GCA_033628505.1 Tringa tobata | reverse complement strand
AGGGCAGCTTGGAGGACAGGAGAGGGTGCAGGGGTATCGTCATTGTGCATGGTAAATATATAAGGCCTCTAAACAGATAGTCTTTGTAGCCTTCTGATGAGAGGATACTAAAGCAGTGGGATTATTGATGGTGAAAATTGCCTTTCTTTGCTAAGAAAGCTAGTGTCAGCCTCAGAACATGTTTTCACTGAATAAAATACTTCAAATCCATTTATGCAACAAAAGGTGAATGACCTGTGACCAAACCAAATGGTTATGACTGCCCTTGCCTTTCAGAAAAACAACTTCAGATCTGTGTACAGCAGGCAGCAATTCAGGATCAAAGTACCCCCATCACAGCATCCCAATCACAGTATCAGATCTGCAACTCCTGGACAGTATCATTTTTCTATTGCAAGGATACTCTATAAACAGAGAGACTCAGGAACATTTTAATTACAGTAATAATTTCAGACTTCAAGATCCAAGGGTTGTTAATAAATTTGTCCTTGGGGGTTATGGGTGGCTGTAATTTATTTGGTTGCAATCAATATTGTAAAATGATGCAAAATATATCATAATTAATCGGTCTCTGTATATTTCATCAAAACCATGGCAATTTCCATCCCTAGGGCATAATATAAGTAGTGTTGCTAGAGCAGTAGGGGTGCATTTTCATTATGCATATGTTTTCTGAAATGAGAGGATTAGTGTGATAACATTTCATTAAAATAGGCAAGAGGGACGTACCGTACAGTTAGTTACAGAAGGGAGTTTCAAAGAAGCAGGGAAGCTGGTGATAAGGATCTTCAAGCAGAGCATTCCTATCCGAGGCATTTCAGTGTGAGCAATCTGTTCACGCAGCTGATATATGGACAGAGTGGGACTTCTTGATGTTCTTTTTATCTGGAGCAAAGTGGTGTAGTACAATTAATAAGGCTGAGAATAAAGTGGAGATATGCCAGGGTCTTTTTTTTCTTTCAGAATTAAAGGAAGTCAGAAATTTTCCACGGAACTGGGATATTTTCCAGTTTAAAAAAAAAAAAAATAAATAAAAAGCTGATGATAGGAAAAGATTATCTGGGGGAAAATACATAATTTGATGAATAAAAATAGATATATATAAAAATAAAATATATAATTTGATCTTCATTCTGAGCATTTTTGCCAAATTTCCTCCAATGCCATGCTTTTCTGTGAGAAAAAGAGAGGGAAGGGAAGGGATGGAAATTGCAGGGGAAAAGAAAGTATTATAACATTTTGTATCTGACAGGCAGTTTTTTATTTTTTGTGAAACCCATTGGACCCCAAGAGTTACATCAGCAGGTGGTCGGGATTGGACCGGGATCCAACTTATTTCTCACGTCACATTTGCATCCCAGGTGGCAAATTAAAGAAAGATGTTATCTCCTCTGAGTGCAGAAATAATCCCTGGTCCTTGCTCAGGCCAGGAACAAATAAATAATGGAGAAACTCAGACAACTGGAGTCTGGATCAGAGGCAGGAGCCGCCAGTGCCCCAGGGAACTCAGGCTGGGCTGCTGCCTGTCATTTGGCTACATAATATAACGTTATCTGTTCTTTGTGGTGTTTACGGCTTTATTACTGTTGTCATATTTTAAGTATTCATATTGTAGGTTCATACCTTATATTTTAGATTCATATCTCCAGAAAGCAGCCAATAAAGTTAGGGTAGGAATAAGGGAGCTGCACGGTTACCAGTCTGAGATGACTGCAAACCCAGCCACCAGAATCTTTACTGGGATGGGGAAATACATTGCAAAGCTCAGCATATCTGTCCCCTTCCTGAAGGGGCTCAGATAAGTTATTCCTTCCCTTTGGGAGGGTGTAACCCGCTCTGGTGTGGATTTTCTACAGACGAAGCAGTCGGGTACCTGCTGGTCCTGATTTTCTCTATCGGAAGAAATAGTTTCTCCTTAAATCAGCTCTGTATAAAATCTGGTTCAGTTCAGGCAAAGAGGGCTTGGGAAACGCACTGTCTCCCTGTTTCTCTCCACTGGCTGCTCAACCAGTGCAGCTGCTGGAGCTGCAGATGTTTAAAATTAAGCGAGATGAATCACGTCTTATTGTGTCTCATTTTCCTCTGCAGAATGGGAAACATAAAACTTGGTTGTCCTACAGAAGAGATGTGAAGTGAAGTAAATTAAAGACTTCACACTACTCTGAGGCTATAATATTAGCTATACAACTATCTGCAGTTGTCTACTGGCTGGAGGATCCGTGGGGTTCATGGCTGGGAGAGGCTTCAGAGAGAAATTGAGACTCCATGTCCATCTCCAGGGTGGTAGGGAAGATAATGATTGACTTAAAATAATACTTAAAAGTTCCTGAAAAAGAACTATGGCTCCAGTGTTCAAACAGCGAGAGGCATGTAAAAATTGAATATATGTCCTTCGAACTTTAAATTGGATTTATGGAAAAAATGCTCCAAGCCACAATATGTACTAAATTCACATGCCTTTTCTGGGGAGACTGAATCTGCTCAGTTAATTTTGGAGAGAAAGAAGAAATGGTTATACAGTTTAGTTTTGCTTTGTTGGTTTGTTTGGTTTTTTTTTATCTCTTAGGGCCTATACTGTTGCTGATAAAGATTCAAATTACAATTTTATTTCAGGCACTGAATTTTCAGACAGCTGTTGTATCACCTTCTTTCCAGTGCAGTGGATGCAATCATTGAGGTCTTTTGTTGTTTTTCCCCAGCCAAATTCAGGCACTAAATATTACTGAAAACTACAAAATCAATTTCCAACTTGTTATTTTGTGAGACAAACGTGCCTTTGTTGCTTTTGCCCTTTCTCTTCAGTATATGCAGGAGCACTTGCCAGAACACAAAGTACTCTCCAGCGACACAGCACATTAATTCCAATGAGCAACAATTCCTTATACATATTTTATAGCAAACAAATGAACTAATACATTTTTTATAGACTGTATGCTGTGAAAAGTCATATTGTAATTTAAGGATAAACTATCACATAGCCCAGCAGTATATTATAACATCACCAGTTTTGTCAGCTCAGCCAGGGTTTTACCCTACAGATAAAGTGGTGAAGCCCTGAATTGCTGCAAAGGTGGACACCTGTGAGTACCACTGCAGAATGGCTTTGAGAGGGCAACCATCGGTGTATTTATTTGTGACTCTGTGTTTTCCAGCCTGGAAAACACAGGCTCACAAATAAATGTCTCTAGCTTTTGCTAGAGACATTGATTACAGGACTGTGGAGCCCATACTGGGGATTTACTCCACATATTATCACAACCTGAATATGTCCAGCAATAGAGGGTGGCACAAGGAGCATGAGACGATGGTTTTGCCAATGCAGACTGTCATATTTCTGCTGACATCCTTATGGCAACCAGCTGCATCTGCTTTGCAGAAACCCTGTGTCTCTCTAAACTCTATCTTTTTTCCTATTTTCCTTTTAATGCAACACTCGTGGATATTTTGGTGTGCAGTAGGCATATTTAGATGCCATTAACTCTTCATAAGCATAAACAATCCAGCCATTGGCAGTGATGGGTCTGAATCAGCCAGTTATTGTGCTCAGAATGGAAATTGTTTTCAATTTCTTTTCCACCTGTGCATAAATTTGTAGCTCCAGGCGTTTCAGTCCTTCTTGGAAGACGAAATAGCTTGAGAAATTCTTTATCTCCGTATTTGTCTCTTCTCTGAAAATGACTTTCAGAAGTGGCAGATAAAACACCTGCACAGCCCTAAAAGTGTCATTTTTAGGGGCTGAAATCGGTACATAAGGAAGCCTAGAGACATCAAGACACAGCATTCTTAATAACCAGAGATATCTCCTGGACCATTTGCCTGCAGCAGCCTCCGACTGTTCTACCATGTGGCAATTCATTAGGGTGTCAGCGTTGTGATTTGTTTTACCTATGTCTGTGTTTGCAGGGACTACTACATAACCATGGTGAAATGGGCAACCAGCACCAAGGTGGCAGTCAACTGGCTGAACAGGGCCCAGAACGTGTCTATCCTGACACTGTGCGACGCCACCACAGGAGTCTGCACAAAGGTAGGGGAGATGAGCCAAATGGCCATTTGTCATCGGTTTTCATAATCCACACCAGGAAAAAGTATTTCAGTTATCTCACCTGGCAACAAATCAGCTGGCACACATTGATTTGGGCAGACACAGAATGTAAACAATGTTTGCAAAATTTCCTTTTTTCGTGTGTGAGAGAGTGATTTCTTGTCTTGAAAGAACTGCAGACGTGCACGAGCACACACACATTGAAAGGGTTGTCGAGTGTTGGAACAGGCTGCCCAGGGGAGTGGTTTATTCGCCGTCCCTGGAAGTATTTAAAAGATGTGTAGATGTGGTACTTAGGGACATGATTTGGTGGTGGATTTGGCAGCGTTAGGTTTGCGGTTGGACCCAATGATCTTAAAAGTCTTTTCCAACCTAAATGATTGTATGATTCTACATATTTAATGGCATTAAAAATGGCTCGTGCTTGTGAACCCACATTTGAATTGTAGCTAATCGTGTAGACACACTAATGTAAATGGCATATTGACATAACCTGTGTAAGTGATAGCAAATACCATCTTTTAAAGTGGAATAGGTGTTTCCACAGCAAAAAAGGGTTCTGATATATCTATTGCTTGAAAAAAATGATGCAGTACTGTGCATAGGGCACAGTGCAGCGTCTTTTCTTAACAACTTTAATTTCAACCTTTCTTTATTTCTTAACAAGCTTTATTTCTTTGGGGAATAATATATCTTGTGGATTTATGTGTTTTGTCTGTATGAGTAAAATGTTTTCTTGAATGAGTGCATGCTTATTCATCAGAGAGGAAAGGAAAGCAGTCATTGGTTTATACTCTTGAAGCACAATTTAAATATTTCTTTGTGCTTCTGCACTTTTCAGCTTCAATCCAACTGCTTCCTGCACTGATAAATGAGATGTAATACATGCAAAGTATGGTATTTAATGATCTTGTTTTGTTTTAGAAACATGAAGATGAAAGTGAAGGCTGGCTGCACCGACAGGTAATAGTGATCTCTTCATAGTCAAGTTTTTGGTAGGTTTTTTGTTTCACTGTTTTTTTCCCCAGAGAGAAAAACTGATTTCCAGACCTGAGAAAGATACTTGGAAGATGGCATGATTTGTTCTTGTTGAAGTTGCCATCTCCTCTGGTAGGTCCCATAGTTCTTAGCCTGCAATTTACTTGGATTTAAAAGAGATGAAGAGCTGATGCTAGTGGAAATTCACCCACTGACTTGTCAGCCTCAGAGGTAGTCCTTCGTACCCTGCTTGGAGAACTGATGATGATTTTGAACAGTGCAGTGGTTGCTTTCTTATCCTCTAGACGGGAAAGAAGTCCACTGTCAAAACCAGAAGATCAAAGGTCATTTCATTAAAAGTCCCAATGTCCACTTAGAGACAAAGTCATGCAAATAGGACTTTTAAGTCATTTAAGCTAAATTTGACAAAATTATCTACGTTACTCTGCAGCTATTTGCACATGTAAGAAAGGTGAAAAATAAAATCAACTTGTCAATGGGGTAATTAAAACAATGAGAGCTTACATGGAGCACAGAATGGGGAGAAACTACCTGATGCAGTTTAATGTCCTGTTTTGCCATCTGTGTCATGTAATTCTTCTGACACTTTAACTTGTGCAGAACCCAATTACTTTGTATGGCTATGTGCTCCCATCCCCCAAACGAAATAAAACAATGATGAAAATAAACCCTGAAAAAAAATAGAGATAGAAATTTTAAACCCCCAAGAAGTTTTGATTTATGGGACTTTTTCTTTTTTGTTCTTTTTTTTTCCAGAAAAGGTTTTTTTTTAACATATGTCTGTATAAAACCTCTATATTTCCAGCATATAAATCTCTTGAAGATCATTTATAACACTTCCCCAGCAGTCAGGTTGTGATGTGACCTTAGATTTGATTAAGCTGTTCTTTAGAGAGAAGCTGCTGATACCAATTCAGCCACAATAGTGAACTGTTTTTCATGGGATATATAAGTGCCAGACAGGGAGTAGCAGATAAAGATCTTGTACTATATTTTTCCAAGTCCAGATTTAAAGCATTTCACATTTTTGGCACAGCTTGTTCAGAGGATCCGAGAACCTGTAGAAACTGCAATATACAAGTTCACAGCAAGAACAAGGATCTCCTCTGTTCCAGTGGCTGTCCTACAGCAACGGACTATGCCTGATCCAGACAAAAATTGATTTTACAGAGAAAATAGATTTTGTGCTCCAAGCATTTCAAATGATCTTTTGCTGGTATACTCAGGCATAGAGTAAAAATGCTGCTGAAGTATTCTTTAAATTCATAAAGGAAGCATTGCCTTGCGTAGAAAACAAAAGCTTCAAAGACAAGCCAAGTCAAGAGAAAATGAAATTGCTCATATTTTGTATCTTTAAATTTTTTTTAAAAAAAGTACTTCACAGGATTTTTTTATTGTATAAATCCAAGGACAGTTTTAATCTTTTCATTGCTATTTACTGGGACCTCCATTAGTGCAGTGCAGTAGAACTTGTGTTTTTACACTGCTGTGGTCCTTTAGCCATTTCCCTACTACATGGACAAACATTTAAAGATGGTATTTTGATAACTGAATAACTGTAGTAAATGATCTGTCAGTCTCTAACAGGCATGCTCCAAGGAAATCTAGCTTGTTTTACTGCATCTACAGGCATGACATACTTAGTTTGAGGTTAGAGAAGTGTCTTGATTACAGCCAAATGAGTCAGACATCTCAGTACTAAACTAAGATAACATTTGCTATGGACTCTGGAGACATTTGTTAGTACTCTCCAACAGCTTTTGTAACAGTCTGGAGAATTATAGACCTCTTTTGCCTGTATTTCTGACAACAAAATTACTTAAAATTCTAGTTTTGACTGAATATGTGATTACTAGGATAATGGTGTTTTCTATATTAACCTTTTTCTCTATGACACATTCATCTAAATAACTGGAAAGTTATTTTCATGGCATGTGTGTCTGACTATGAGAATGATGTGAAATGTTAAATGCTAGTGCAAATCCTCTAACCTAACCTCTTTAGGGAGGAGATAAATTCCACATTAAACAGCTACTGAAGGAGCTCAGGAGTGTGACTCAGCTCAAGATGAAGACTCCTTGGTTGAGCCATTTTAATAGAGGAGTACACATATGAGCTAAGTGCCCAATTCCCATCTCTGGGTAGCCAGTATGGTGAGCAATGTGGTGACGCAGTTAATGGACCTTGAGCGTGAGAATCAACTTCTCCACCCTGGAGAAGACACTCCTAGTTGGACAACTTGTTCTGTATGCTCCATTGACCAGACCTTTTTTGAGAAGGACACCAATTTTAAATCAATAGGAATCTAGCTGCTTGCCTCATTCTTTAAAATACTCTTTTATTGTACTCCATACACCTGATTTGGAAACTGTGAAGAGCTTTACCTTTTTCTTGGGAGTCTAAGTACATCTGATCTTCCTGGAATAGGGGCCAACTTCACAGCAGGCTGAGAGCAGGAGTCAAGGAGAGAAAAACATCTGTGTCAGAAGATACTGACCAGGGACATGAGGGAGTCTCCAAGGATGACAGGGTTGACTTTTTTCAGCTGCCTGAAATACTGGGAGTTCTGAGACAGGGCCTAAGACCCATGAATATGAATTTTGTTGTTATAGTAGCATCTCATTGAGATTTAATAGTCTGTATATGGAAGGTCATAGTAAATGATCTTGTGTTCCCTTCTGGGCTTGTGAATTAATTTTATTCAAGTTCAAAAACTTTGGAGAGCTTCTCTCCAACACAGGCAAAGACAAATACCGAAGTCACCATCTGCATAGCTGAAAAATAGGATAAATTATTCAAAGTATGTTGAGAAATATAGAGTATTTATACAGGTTTTGCTAGAAAGCGTCTGTCACTCCTTGTCAGATGAGATGACCAGAATTTTCAAACCTTTTGCACAAATTCAAACAGCTGCATATTCACTGAAGCTGCCTAGGGATTTTGGAAGTTTTTACTACTTTCATTTATATATTTGCTTTTGCACTTCCGAGCATAAAAGCCAGATTGAACTTTACTCATGCTTTTGCATAAATATACAAATCCTTTGCAACAGTAATTATAGCTATAAACAATTTTGTTTCAATTTTTGTGAAGAAGCCATTTCCCGATAGTGCCAGTGATCGTCATATACAGACAATGAGTCAGCAAGGGAGAAATAAGACAATTTCTGAGCACCTGCTGAAGATAAACTTTACTGGCATTTTAATTGGCTTATTTATTTAATTGTGAATGTGGCCTGAACAAATTTAATTATAAACCAGGGTGCAATTCCAACTCCATCAAATGCTATGGGCTTTGACATTGATGTTGACAGGACCAGGAGATTACTACCGAATTCTTTAGAGACATATAACCTCCAAAACTGCCTGCATGGACTGGCTGGTTTCCCCTGATAACAGTTCCTTTGAGCTGAGTTTTTCTTTCCAGTCCTTCCATTTCCCTACTGTTTCAGATCACCTAAGTCTGAAAATAAGGACATTTGCTCTGTCAAAAGGTTGAAGTGTTGAAAACCTCACACCATTTTTCCTTTATAACTCCCTTGTCTTAAAACTGGCAGCATGATAACCCAATAATGATTCTCTCACAGGTGGTTAATAGTCAGTATGAAATAAGATTATTTTAAATAAAAACAGAGGTCAGAGGACCTTACAAACAGGACTAACTGTTTCACCCTGAAAGAGTTTCTGTCGTGTAACAACCACGTAACTGACTTGAAGTTACCCTAAAGACAAAGGATGAAGCAGCAATAAGACCCAAAGCCCCATAATTCAAACACCCAAATTCATCTGCCAGAGCTAACAAAGCAGCTTGTGGTTACAGGTCTTTGGTGCTTAAATGAAGAGTCCTGATTTCATTCAGTGGAGGCAGACTGATACCTGGAGGAATGGGCTCCTCTCCAGTTGATGACCCTGTATTTTGATGGCAGGTGCCCTGGCTTCAGAGATGGCCATTGGTGTGGTGCACCCAACCACAGATGAGCATGCAGACTGGGATGGAGGATGAAGCTTAGAATTGACACAGGGGCTTAGTGTGGCAGAGGATGGGAAGAGATCTTCCCCCTGCACCCAGAGGAGGAGGCGACTTCATTGCCACAGTAATGCCGACATGTATTTATAATACTTCATAGGATTTCAATAAACTGTCTACCAAAATACAAAGAGTTAAAAGTATTTATGTCACACCTGTCTGTTTATCAGAGCTATTGCCCTATGACATTTAAAGTATTGGGGCATTTCCCTGAAAGAATAAATATCAACAGAACAAAGTCATTAATTCTAGGATCTGGACAAAGGTGGATCAGAGAGACTGGCTGCAGATCCAGTGATGCTCAGTGACAGCTCCAATACGTCTATAATATACTCTTTTTTTTTAATTTTTTATTCTTTGTCCCAGGACTTTATGTCCTTCTCTAAGGCCTACAGAAGCTCAGACTACCCTTAGCCTCTGAGGCACTCTGAGCACATCATTTTGCTACACAGCAATAAACGAGTTGCTGGAAATGGAGTTGCTATTGCTTTCTTTTACTGACAGTGATGCAGGTTGGTTAGTCCCACCAATTCCTTCTCCAGCCACAGAGTCATACTTTGTTTAGTGATTGTTCCTTCAACTCTGTGGATGACTCCAGCCACATGTTTTCTTCCTTCTCCACCCTGGGGACAATCGCAACACATCTAGCCAGCTCTGGCTAGATCTGCTTCCTGAACCAGCCCACTGTCTGTTCACACGGGTCCCAGAAAGGCAAATGGGTCAGAGTCAGAGTTAAGCTTGAACTTAAACTGCTGTGGAATCACACAAGAGTTACCTTACCTTTTTTTTCCCCTTATACCTGAGTCTCGAGAGCACTGAGTTATTGCTACGCATAGCTGACATGAGGACAGCTTTGTCCTTCATCTGCACAAAGCAGAGGATTTCTGGAAACCAGCCTTGACTGTTTGGGTAGAGTTCATTTGTCTAAATACAGAGATCTGGCTGAGCAAAAAAGACAAGCAGAGCTATAAGGACTTAAGAAGTGCCCTACTGAGCCTCATTGCTGCTTCCTCTGCTCCTTCATTCTGCCTTTAGCAGGCACGGCAGCTGATGGTATTTAAGGACAATGTTTGAGCCAACTGCTTTCTGCAGTCCAGTCCTCTCATATTTCCCCACCATCTACAATAAAAAGATTAAAGACATTTGAGACTGTACCCATGTCTATTCCCTTTAGTAGCGGTTAATGAATCATGAGTATGTTCAATCCCCTTTTCACACCTTCTGATACCAACTGCTTCCATAAGCCTCCGGGGGCAAAAACTTCCAGAAATTCCCTACCTGCTGCATGAGAAAAGTACTTTCTTTTACCAGCATGAAACTGATCTCCTGTTATTTTCAAGGAGTACTCTTCCGATCTAGTGTTTTGGGTATTCAGGGAAAAATAGTCAGCCAAAGGCTCGAACTTTTTGTGTGACATGCAGAGTATTTTGATTACATGCCCACTGTAGCTCCCAACAGTATAAAATCCTGTTCCAAAAGCCTCTCAGCCTCATGTCCCCCCTCATTTACCATCTGGGATCAGTCACCATCCCTGTCAAGATCTTGAAGTTCTGGTTATCTTTCCAGCAACAGGAACATGCAAACAGGCTGTCTCATAACATCAGCCGAGGGCTAAAGCCTCGCATCTGCCATCCGTGCCGTGTACCTCCTTCCCTGGTAACTGAATGAACCTCAAACTAATCTGCCCAACGCCTGCTCTCCCTGGCAGAGACATATTGCTGGAATATATAATGCAGTAGGCACAGATATAGAAGTGTAGGGTGAACTCATTGCTGTTTGCCTCAGTAAAGGAAAGCCTGTCGAGCGGAAGGTTCGCCCAAGTTATCACGGCTGTTTTTCAATGAGGTTTCTCCTGTCAAGGAAGACATTTGGAAATAATACAGAGTTTCACGTTTCAAGTTCAAGAACAATGTTCAGAAACAAATGAAACCATTATTTCGTAGAACTGCAACAAACTGCAAATGGGCATATTTTAAAATATACTGAAAACCTAAGCAGGGAAAAATAAAAGGAATAGCATACAGTTTGAACACCTAATAGTGTTGATAAATCTGATAAATAGTGGAAAATAATTAATCAGTAAAGAACTGGGAGCAGAGGAAGATACAATAAGAATAATGTGTTAGCTAATGAGAAACAAAATGTTTATTTCTTTGCTCTAGGCGTTTGCATTAGCCATAAGTCTCCCTGTACAATCCAGTTCTGGCTGGTTCAGTGTGGTATCTTGACATGTGCCAAGCAGAAAGCCGGGGTGTTTCATAAACACTTAACCAAAGGATGACCCAGAAGAGGCTGAGCAACAATTTCCCTGTTGATGGTTCTTGAAGAAGAAGGGGCCATGAAGCTCCATGCAGCCAGGGACCAGGGCAGACAGAGGCTCAGCCACCCCCTAGAAAAGCCTGATATCAGAGGAAGGGTTCAGCAGAAGTTCAGCTTTTGATTTAGTCCCAACTATTCAAGATGCAGAGTAGAGGAGCTTCAGCTAGCAGTTCCCTTGGTACAGTGCTTCTGTGTCACACCATATGGACCATCCTTCTGCTTTCCCTTGTAATCTGCCGTTCAACCATCTCCTGCAGTGGAGACTTTCCGTGTGCCTCGGGGTTCCTGTACAAAATGATAACAAAGACCCTTCCAGGAAATGCTTGCTTGCCACATGTGATATTTGATTTCCTTCTGCTGAGTCTCTTCTGCCTCTGATTGAAAGTTCTAGTCACTCAATAAAAGTCAATCATCACATCCACCTGGGAGCTCGGTGTCAAAGACAGCTTTACAAGATTTCCTGCTCTCTTACAAATGTTTGTTTCACTGAAATATTTACGAAGGGGAGGATAAGACAGCAGTTAGTTGTGTTTCCTCGAGGACAGGAATAGATCAGTTCCTCCAGTGGGGTAAACAGGGTTTGTCATACTTGGACCAACAAGGTTCAAACCATTTCTAAAGGCTTCATTCCAACTGCCCCGAGCAGCCAGCTGTATATGTGCACTTTTTGCTTTGCAAAAGGGAATTTGCTTTATAGCCAAGGGACTCTCCTTACTGCCCATCTCCCTGTCTGCTTTCCCAAGAGCACAGAAGCAACAGTTTTCAAAACATTCTTCAGTTTTCAGCGGGTTTTTTGTTTACCACAGGTTGCTGTTAAAGAGCACTCTCTGTTTCCATGTGAATTAATTTCATGGGGTTTTGCAGTGCTGAGCAATTTTAAATGCAATAAATTAACAGTAATACAACCCTTACATTTGCCACTTGCAGAATGAAGAGCCGATTTTTTCCAAGGATGGTCGGAAGTTTTTCTTTGTGCGAGCCATTCCCCAGGGAGGACGCGGAAAGTTCTACCACATCGCCATGTCGTCATCACAGGTGACTCACTTGCTGCCACTCGTTTGGGTCTTACCTGCAGTAGAAAGCAATAAAAAGTGGTACCTGCACTCATAGGGGCCTTACAGGAAGGTACAAATGTGGGTCTTGTGCATAAAGTGAAACCTTCGATCATGGTTTCTTGGGCATAAGATAACATGAATTTCCAAATGAGATACTTCAAATGAAAAGGTCAACTGTCTCTTTCCGGACAATATCATTGCTTTGTTTTGGTTTTCTAATGCCTTCTTAGTTGTACATAAATAAGTAAATCCCTCAACTGCCATAAAGGATTAATCAGAAGCTCATGGGCATGCTGGATTAGAGGAAGGGGTTTGAAGCTGTTCTGTGCTGAATTCATCCCATTATCTTCCGTGGAGCTATGGTTAAGATGATTCTGACTCTGTTTTTTCTATGCCTTTAGATTCTCAGAAATAGCAGGGGGAGGGGTAAAAATCACACATGCATGGTTTACTTTTAATAGGTAATGGGAGTCAAAAGAGCCCCTTTCAGCAGAGAAGCTTTGCTCAGATATCTTCATTTAAGAATAAAGAAATACAATTCTGTTTTCTTTCTGGCAGCCCAATACTAGCAGCGATAACTTACAGTCTATTACATCTGGGGATTGGGATGTGACAAAGATTTTGGCATACGATGAAAAGAGGCATAAAATGTAAGTAAATTTTGGTCTAACAAATCAATCTTCCCGTGTTTAGCCCTGCACTGTAGTGACAATGGTGTTGTGTATGCATCTGAAATGTATGGCCATAAGGAGGTGGGCATAATGAAGCAAGAGAAGCTGTCTGCGTTTTGGCTTAACCTCTCTCACCATTCTATATATCTTGTCTTATTTAGGTTTTCCCTGTATAGTTCAAACCTTTCTTTCTCTGACTATTATATACATTTGTGTAGAGGAGTGATTTCTCCTGCTGCAACTTCTGCTACTAACCTCTGAAGTCTATTTTCATTGACCACCTAGATACTCAGTTTTAGAAAGAACCCTTTATTGACTGGCATATTTTATCAGTGCATTAGGAAAAAAAAATAATTGCTAGAATACCAAAACCACCCCACCCTTCTTCACACTTGCCTTTTATGCTTGTAAAATAACTTCTGTAAATGTTTACTTCTTAAAATACAGTTCAAGAAATTATGTAATAAAATGTTTGGAAGGTTTTCTGAAATCCTTTCCTGGCAAAGTTTCAGCTGGATACAAGGCTCTCACCTCTCATTTTCTAAAGGTCACTGAACAGCTGAGTAAAAAGTCTCTGGAATATGATAAACTTGAATGATCATTAAGAGCACAATGCTCCTTCAAGGTTTTGAATATCCTCAATTGCCAATAACTTCAATATGATATAAGGGTCTCAACCACTTGACAGAGCTAAGCAGAAAAGTCTTATTTGCATTTTAACTGTCCAGTCAAGCAGAAAATTCCAGGTACAATTTGTGCAATCAAACTGTACATCCAGGCACATGCAGCTCATTGGAAGCAGACCAGCCAGGCTGAGTATCCTGCCTGATGTGTTGTTCACCCCATGGATGCTACATATGCTCCTGTAGTCTGTCATTATTCACATGAAATGCTTCTGGGGGATCGATCTGGCCCCTGTACATTGGACTGAGGTTGGCCACCTCCAGCAGCACCTCTGTTACCTTCAGAAGCTGTCACCACACAAGACTTTTGCTGTTTAGCCAGAAGAGTTCACCACAGTCTCAGCAGAAAACAAAGGCAATGAAGTGTTCTTCAACGTCATACTGTGTCTTCCCTGAAAATCCAACACCCTTTTTCAAAGAGGACATTTCAGTGGTTTCAAATCAGACCCTGGTTAGCTATCTGTCTGGGTGAAGAGTAAAAAGTGATCAGAGAAGTAAAAATTGGTTCTAGAAAAAAAAAAAAAAGAAAGGTGTTTAACAGTAATTCTGCACCATAAAGCTTAAGGTGAAGATGTGAAGGTTTTTCACTTAATCACTTGATCCTTTTTGATCCACTGACACGACCAGTCTAGGACCCAAACATTTCCATGCTTCTTTTAACTGCCTACAATGTACCTGCTTGAGCCTCTGCAGTGATGTGTCCCACTGTATGTTTTTATAATTTGGTTTAAACTTTTCTTGCCTTTACAAGATGAGGAAAATGGCTATGTGAAGAAAGATGGTTTTTTGTATGAGATACTAGCAAACACACTTCTAATGATAAACTTGTCTTTTTAATTCTTTTCCTCCAGTTATTTCCACAGCACAGAAGATTTGCCAAGAAGGCGACATTTATACAGGTATGTGCTTTATGAGCTTCACATACAGAATTCTCCATTTTTTCAATCTTACACAAATCATTACATAGAAATTGCAATAGAAACAATTTCTTACATGTTTATCTTTAATGGCATTGCAAGATCTTGCAATGGGATAGACAGAGCAGCACAACAATAGTGAACAAAATACCTGACATTTGGAAATGTTTTACATTTAGCAATTTTCTCATTTTATTGCAAATTTTAAATTGGTCTCAACTGTCGCAAAACTTTCAAAACATAACAGCTTAACACTTGAAAGAATTCAGAATTATATAAACCAATGGTATAAACTAGTTTTATACTTCCAGGTGTCATTTTCATGGAAATTTGATAGCACCTTACCTCTTGACAAAATTGAAAAGAAATAACAGTATGTTATTTTTGCAAATGTTTTTCTGCAGTTCCAGATAACTTTAGTATCCTCTGTAATTGTATGATGAGTAAAAGGCTGGTTTTTAGTAAGCTATTGGTAGTGTAGCTGTTGTGAAGTATTGTGGGAGCAGATTACAAAGGGGAGGACACCCAAACTTTTAAATAATCATTTTGGAATCATTATTCCATTTGTCTTGGTTTTCTTCTCAATCCCCCTGCTGTCCTCTCAGCATCTGCGACTCAGCAGAGTTGGTGATAGCATCAGTGAGTATGGGACATCAGTATATTTTCCTTCTCTAACATGATGTCATACCTTTTTTCCCCTCAGTGGGAAGGAAACTAGAGGAAAATAAATTACCTGTAATTGAATCATTTTTTCTTTCGAGACCTCTATGACTGTTCACTGCACTCCACAGTTCATTGGGAGTGGCTCAGCTCAGTGCTTTTTTAATTGAAGAGGAAAAAAATTTATATAGACCATTCATTTCTATTGAAATCTCATTTTAAATGCTGAGTCCAGGTGCAGCTGCTGAAGAGCTGCTGGTATAAGACAACGAGCTTCCCGCCCCTCATCAGCTTAGCATGCAGCCCACCTTGGTGCCTCATGACCCTCAGTTCCCCATGTAGGCAACAGAGAAAGGGATGCCCAAAATGTTGGTGTCGTTGACCTTATTTTGATTGCAAAGTGATCTTGGCCTCACTTCAGGTATTTGATTTCCTGCACTGGGGGGTTTGACTTTGTCTTGTCCCAGCCCAAGGGTGTCAGCTCAGGAGCATCTTTGGCATGTGTTAATTGACAGAGCTCCACTGGAGTTCTCATAGTTTATATCAGATAAAGAACTGTGTTTTGGGGTTGGTTTTCTTTTTTTCCTTTTTTTTTTTGTTTTTTTTTTGGTCTGATTTAGTAGCTTGTAAACAGCATTTAAGGCAGAGACATGATCTGAGCCTAAACAAGAACCAGGGGCTACTCTGTTCAGTCTCTATGATGCTAAACAGGTTGCTCAGATTCATCTCTTTCTATGGTGAAATAGCAGCAAAAACACTCATCTGCTTTACAGTAATACTGGAAAGTTCTATTAGTTAGTATTCTTGAAGCGTTTTGAAGTTTCAAAATGCTATAGCATTGCAAAATTTTATTTATTAGTATTTGTTAATACTCTGTAATTCATTCTTCAACCTTCAGTAGACTCTTACAAAACACTTCTGAGCATGTGGACAAACCACATCACATTCTTTAAAAAACAGATCCTTAAATCCAGTCTTTCCTTTCTACTTGAATGTTATAAGAGCAACTATTTAAATGCCCAAAAAGAGCTTTGGTCTGTGAGGCAGCTGCTGGCAAATCAGACCAGTGAGGCAACCAGTAAGAAACTTAAATAAAGCAATTCCAGCTTTTTATTGTCTGTTGTAATGTGTGTAGAAATACTGCTCCATTGTTTCATGCCTTCATTCATCGAATTATGACTTCCTCTTGTGGAATTGCAACGATCATTTTCTTTTAAAAACTGTACCTTCCTTTATAGCTACCTGACCTTGCAGAAAAGACATCAGTATCCTTTTATGTATTCTCCATTCAGGCATAAAAAGCCATTACTGCTATTTAAACTCAACCAAATGGAAATGCTTTGTCTCTTACTAATGTTAGACACATTATATTTATGTTCTTGTTCTACAGTACAGTAAGGTTCAAGTAAAGTTGCTTCCAGATAACATTTGCTCACTGACCTTCATGGACTTGTATTAACTTTTTCAGCGCAAGCACAAATGGGAACTTCAACAGACAGTGTCTGTCGTGTGATCTGATTGAAAACTGCACTTATTTCAGTGCATCCTTCAGTCTCAATCTGGAATACTTCCTACTGACATGTGAAGGTATGTTGGGTTTTGTTATTGCAGTTGTTGTGCCTAAAGTAGGATTTAGAGCCATCGCTGACATCTTCAGATATCCTGTGTACCGGTGGGCAACTTTGAAAGACTGGCCATAAATATCTGTGTTACTTTGCTTTCAAAGCTTTACTCTTTGCTTTTTTTTTTTTTCTTTGGTGTATTTTTATTTTTAGCTAAAAGCAGATATGTGCAACCTTTTTCTGTGTGTTTTTGACTATTGAAGATAAGAGTTACTTTCCTTTAGCCACTCCAAGCGTCCTTAAGTTAAAGTAACAGCAAAACCTGGAGGAGATAAAAGGTCAGAAAGTTTGTGAGAGATAAACCAACAAGGTGGGATTAGCTGTGGGGGACTGGGACTGAGTTCCAAACACATCAGTTCATACCAGTACTGTGAGCAGGGAGATTCAAGGTTACTTACAATGAAGGACAGTTTGCCAAGAAAAGGCAGTTTGCAGAAAGCTGCCTAATGGACAACATGAGTACAGAATATCTAGTGCTTCACTGCTCGTTCTTCATAAATTACCCTTAGCTTGGAGCAATCTATAGGTCTGACCCAGATTTCTAATGTTGAAAATGCCTTACACTGTCCAAAGGGTTAAGGATAGAGAGCATTTCAGGAGAAGAGTTGTAAAAGTCAGCTTTCTCCAGCTCTGTTAAGAACAAATGTAAAACTCCATAGCATTTAATCCTGTGTAACTTAATTCTGCTTAATTATCCTAAATTACACATACAGTACATGCACCCAGAACTGAATTTCAGCCCCCTCGGTAAGTGTTATTCTTACTGGTCATCTGTTGCTATGATTGAAGCTGCTCAAATGGCTGCACACCCTCTAAAACAGCTATTGCAAAGCAGCAAGCTGACAAGAAATGCCTTATTTTCAAAAGCTCAGGGACAAACAGGTGTGTAACGTGAAAAAAAAAAGTAGGTGTTGTGTTTGCTGTTGTAGAGCAGCTCAAAGTACTGCCTCTGCTGAATGCCAGCAGTCTGTTTGGTGATGCATGGACTGCCTCTTCTCTGACTGGCAAGTATTCATTGGTAATGGTAACTGTTTGTGGTGAACACCAAGGTTAAAAAAGTATTTGAGATGGCAAAATGGGAAATAACCAGGATAATCAAGATAAAGAGGAGAAGTGGAATGATTAACGTGATACCAAGCAAAAAGTCTGGGCATGGACATCTGTAAAAAAATGTTCTTCCCCAAGGAATAAAGATAGACTGTATTTTGGGGTCTTTTATAGGTATTCTAAAAAATAGCTTGCAATACAGTACAGTGAAATAGCGTGGACAGTACAATGGACTAATTAACTTTATGGACTACATGTAAATTTCTGAACCTGTAATTATGGCAGACATATGCAGAGAAGTGTCATCTCCCACTAAACATTGAGTTCTGTAGTAAGTGTTACTAAGTTTATCAAGTTTGTTTCTTTACAAGAAAAGCCCTGCATATTTTTCTTCTTGTTTTCATTTCAAGAAAAGCTGTCAATAACTATTAGAGACAGTGTCCTTTTCCTTTGCACCAAGATAATTATTTTACCGTAGTTAGAAGCATTTATGAATACCAAGATTAAGATTTCTAAAGGGTCTTATCAACAGTTATGAAGTTATATGTTTCTATTATATTATGTCTCATTCACAAAAAACCTACAGTGATACCTGAAGAGATTAATGTGTTTTATTAGTGTGTACATTAATCCAAGTACACAAGACAATGATTTTGCATAATAAACGGTGGGCCAGATTCTCAGCTGCTGTAAACCTCCATTATAAAGTTGTTAGAGCTAGATCTGTTTACATCTGCTGAATATATCTTTGTCTGAATTTTCATTATACAGGACTAAATTCTCAAACTGTAATCTCAGTGTAGTGCAAATACAGCACAGCTTGAGCTACGGAGCTAACGTCGACGTCTCCATTTAGATACCTTTGCAAAATGCGTATACATGAGAAGATACAGAGAGCTGAGTAGGATTTCCATTTTCAATGATTTAATTAAAATATCAGTCCATTACATTTGATGGAGTTGTTCTTTATTTACATAACTAAAAGTGAGAGTTCTTTCATCTTCTTTGCTTTCAAGCAGTTTACAGGAGCAACATTTCTTTTTAGCACTTTTCGTCTTAATAACTTCAGATATTTGCTATGGGTACATTTACAGCAGAGACAACTCCCTCTGGTTCCTCTTACAGCTGATGTGGATCTGGTCAGTGGAAACATCTGTTCTGGCTGAAATGCAGACTTCTGGATAAAAGTAATCATCCCATCAGACTTTGGTCATACAGCTAGGGTAGAGCTGTTGTGGTTTGATGGAGAATCACTTCGATCCACTGGTAGGAGACTTCCTTTTCCACAGCTCCTCAGGCTGCTTGGTTAGAGCTTGGCTGTGCCTCACTTTCTGAGGGTTTTGTTTTATTGCTCATAAGCAGTCATACTCTAGTATCTTTTTGATTAGCAGGAAATCCTATTTATTCATATACAGATATCACAAATAGAGGAAAAAACTAGCTGAATGAGGATCTGTCAAGGAGCTCTCCTTACCTAGCAGGTAGAGCAGCAGCAGCCCCCCAGAGAAGACATTTGTCTTGCAATGTCTGCTGCCCAAGGGCTTCTGCCAGGAGTTCCCACTTCTTCCCCAAAAAAATCACCTTTGGAGTTGGTGTTAATGACCAGACAGTGGCAGACAGTGCCTATTGCTGTTTGGTGCTTTCTTCTCTATCTACATTGTATAAAAGCATCCAGAGCCCAGGTCTTGCTGTACACTCTGTGACTGTCTACAAAAGTGCATTCGTGGCAGTAACTGGTGTATGACTTTATGTCAGATCTATATCTTCAAAGGTAGCTAAACATAAATGATTTTACTCTAATCAAGCCTTTAATAATTTTTAAAAATTGTATTTTCTCAGCTGTGCACAGGACAAATGCATGGGCAAATATGTAAGGCTTGAAAACAATTTATGTACTGACACTTAGAGACTAACCTCCACCGTAACTCAGTTTCACTGTATCCTTTTTATTAACTTGCTTTGTGATCTTTAATTGCAAACTTTGCTGAGTTTAGAGTCACAGACATGACTGTGGTCAGCTTAACTTTTCTAAAATAGATATTAAGCAACCGATGCTTATAAAGTACACTGTGATATTTATGTGACAGGCAGTGGATCTATATCTTTCTTTAAAAAACCAAGAAAGGTCTGGCATTTCTCACTTGATCCCACAGGTCAGGAGTTGGAAGCACTGCACTGGTACCTTAAAGGCAGCATATAATTGTCTCAAAGGATTTTTTTGCTGTCCTGCAGGCTATGCTTAACAGCAGTGCTACCTGTCACAGACTGAATGGGAGAAGAATAATAAAAGGTAACCTCTCTTTCAAGAGGACAATGTAATGCTTGCTGTCAGGAGGCAACATTTATTGCAATCACTCAGTCCCAGAAGGCTAGTTACCTTATTTTCCATCTAATTTTATATGCTCATGATTGAATTACTGTAGCAGGATCTAAGGAAACATGATGCCTTGCAGACTGCTGTTAGATTATCTCCTCTAGACACTGTCGAAAAAGCAATATGTGCTGGAGCAAGGTCACTCCTACTGTCATTTTCATCATAAAATATGGGTTTACACTTCTGTCTCCTCTCATAAACCAGCACAGACACTGTCTCTGATTCCCTCTAAGATAAACAGAAAGAATATCTGGATGGAAGGGTTTTGCTACTTTATACATAAATTTAATTGAGGGTGGGGTTTTCTCATCTGTAATGGGATGGAAGATTCAATTGCATAGGTAAATGGGTAAGAAATTACAGGTTTTGGCTGTGGAAACAATTTATCCCTGTTTCTTTAGTGGAGCCTGGATGTGTAGATGCAAGGCTGAATGACATGGAGCCAGTAAAGCACTAAAGCCCATTTTTAGATGATAGCTCCTTCTGTAGGGGATGAAGCCTTATCAATGACCAATTGATGAAAATGGCAGGGTGAGGGTGTGTGTTGTTCATGGAATGCCTACCAGCCTGCTAATTAAAGTTCTCCATAATCATGCACTATCAGGAAGAGACTAACCATTTCTAGGGATGACAAAGAAAATTGGTAGTTACATGGAAGGGAGAGGACTGCAATGAGTGCTAAGAGAAATCTGTTGCCTCGTGCTTGGCGTGGTTGCTGGTGATAGAGGAGCACCTTTTCCCCTGCAATATGTATTATCTTTTCATTCACTGACCGATATGGGAAAAATCAGCTTTCACTTTGAGAACAGACAACAGTGTAACAGAACAGCGAACACTATCTTCTTCTACAAGTCTCAAGTCCTTCCTCCTTTTCCAGAAGCAGTAAGATTGTTTTGATTCAAAAATACCCTAAAACCACTGTAGTTTATCCTGGCTTTTTGAAGATTATCTCTGCTGGAACCTGTGTTTGTAGCTGACTGGTAATCTTTAGTGTCAGTATTGTGCAGGTGAAGTGACTTTAAAGCTTTTTCTCTCTCTTTGGAGAAAGGAAAATAGACTCTTCTAACAAAAAGTGTTAAAGTATTATCGCCTGATTTGGATATTCTCTCTAGCACTGTGGTTATCACTAGCTTAGCATAGATGCTGTAGATCAGTAATCACAGGTAACCGGAATGAAGTCATTTCTGCCTTTCCTAGCAGGCAATTTTGTAGCTGTAGAGCAAAATGATATGTTGTAACTGAGCTGTGGTTGATAAAATACCTAAAGAACCAGGGAAAGGGATTTATCTGGGTATATATCTACTTTTCCCCAGGTATGTCTTCTGAGCCAGCAGCCACGATGACAGCAGCCCTGTAACTACACTCCTGGCCCTACAGTGCTGCAGGATGCCTGTAGGCCTGGAAAATCATTATAAATGGGATTTATAGCTCTTAGGTCCTGCCAGATAAAATCCTGGTTCAGTCCCGTAAACAGAGAACAAGTGGTGCAAAAGCACAGATTAGGAAAACGTTGCAATTTAAGGATTTTCTTTGAGGGTGATTGATACTAACGAAGAGGCAATGCAAACAAATTAACAATAATATGAGTCAAGTTCCTCATACTGTTGTACATGCAATTCTTTCTGTCTGTGTATTTATGAGTTTTAAAGACAAGTGCTGCAAGTTTATTCTTTGTGGATGCAGTGTGTAGGCATAAAATTCTTAGCTCCCTAAACTGTGTCTTGAGAATTTAATTATCTTCTTTCCACCCTCTTGGTGGAATATGGAAACACCATCTGGACATTGGAACATTTAGGAGTATTAATTGCTGCTTCCACTTATTAGGTTTATTCTAAGCATTTTAAATGTCCTGTTATTATTCTACATTCTACATTTCTTTTATCTTCAAAATTTTTGTTGGAGTCAGCAAAAACTTTCACTACCAAGTTTCATCAAATCATCTGGCTCCTCTTTGTGGAGGACTGCCCTGCCCTCTCTTTTAATCACATTTTAACACCACAGGGTCCAGAGCATGATTTAGCAAGGTTCAGCCTTCCAGTATGGAGAAGTTTAAAACCACTTTTTGCAATAATAATTTCAAATCTAGGTTTTTCTGCCCTCTGATGTGGTCGCAGCAGCAGCTCCTGCCCACACAGATGGTGCAAGTCTGAAATGTATGGTTACACTTCTGGAGGATACCATATACCCAGAAATTTTTAGTGTAGGCAATAAGTGAAATCATTCATTTATAATGAGGACTGCTTTAGGAGGGTGCATCAGCTAAGCATTTATGGTTATTTGGACCAGGATTCAAAATAGGACTCATATCCTTGATCAATGCAGTCTTTCTAAACCCAGTTAATGATTGCTAACTAGCACCTCTCCTGCTTTCTTTTAGTAATGCGGCAAGGGTCATTTACTAAAACTCTGTAGCCAGCACTCCTGTGCAAAATAACTTTTAAAGGAGGCTGGAGGTGGTCAGAAAAGTGGGAAAACTGGGTCGTTAATGCTGTCTCGTGTGCTGTGTAGCCCAGTGCTGTGCAGCATTGAGATAAGCTCAGCCAACAGCCGGGTCGGTGGGAACATCCTCTGAAATTCCAGCATCCAGCACCACTTCAGCTCAAGGATTTAAAACCCATTATTTTATTTTTTTTTTTAATGTGTGTAAACACAAAATTCTAGGCATTGTCTCTAGTGTTGTGGCTGTACTTAGATGCCATTACTGCATAAAGACTTTGTCTTTTTTTGAGGATATGTGTTTTGGAAAATCTCCTAGTATTTCATTCTCTCATGGGATTACCAGCTGATTCAGCCAGGCTTGAATGCATCTCAAAGAAAAGCTAAATTAAAATCAATACAGTGTCGGATTTGTTGATGAATTTCACCATAACAAAGTAATATTTTATTTTGCCCATCTTCTTATGGATTCAGTCACTTTCATCTGCACTTTATATAATACTGATTTTTGGGGAACTCACGGAAATGTACTAATTTTAGCATATCATTCATGAGAAATTTTTTCCTGTAATATTAGTCACAAAAAAAAAAAAAACCAAACGGGTTTCTACTGCTAGGGATTTACTTTCTGAATAAAAATGTCTGAATCCTTTCTGCCTCGGTAGAGAAGATCATGACGTTTGTCCTTCACCATGAGTTAATCAAATCACATTTTGCTTCTGTTTCTCTATTAATGTGAGGGGGCCATTGGATCATCACAGAGACATTGTTGGCAGTAGTTTGCACATCTGTGTCACTTTGAACAAGAAGAGCTTAATATTATTTAATATTTCGGGATAATTCTATATTGAGATTTATCAGGATACAGGGAAAAGGGGATACAAGTTTTATGGCTGGTAAAATAAATACTACACTAAGTGTTTAATTCAAGTTATGGAAAGATATGCAAAGCCCTTTGCAACCTTTCCCCAGATGATCATTTTCATGCTTTTACCAAGTGGGGAGCAGAGGTACAGCGAGAATTAGTGGTTTGCCTATGGCCATGTCTTGAGTCAAGTGTCGTGAACCCCATTTCCTTCCTCATATTGCAAGACAGCACTCCAAGGAAAAGCACCACTGGCTACTGGCACAGACCAGAGCTGTGTCTAGCACTGTAGCCTGTCTCCATCAGGGATTGGTGCATAATTACCCTCTTCAGGATTTTTGCAATAACGTACCCATGTCTGCCCAGCTCCCGCAATTAGAGGTTGGTTCATGCCTTCAGGCAGGAGAATAATGAACCTCTTTCTACATCTTTCTCAGTTCCTTCATTTAATCAGACCTTTTAACCTGTGCCATTTGGGCCAGGCCTACCATCTCTGGAAAGCCATGGAAAATCTGAAGACAAGGATTTTTTGTACTAACTATGGACAAGCAGATGCCAGGAGCTGAAAATTGGTGTAAAATGTCTACCATTCATAAAGCACAAGTTCATAAAGCAATGTTTTGCTTTATGCAACCTAACTACATTGTTCATGTATTGCTTTACATAGCACATGGAAATCTTCCATATCACAGTCTCATAAACAGAATTCCTGGAACTAGATCACTTCTAGTAGTTGTTATGCTTAGGTAAAAGTCAGTGCAAGCAATAATGAAAGCACACAACTTAGCTCTTCCCTGGATATATTTGGCTATTTATGGACTATAAAACAACTCAATGTTCAGGCAAATATATCTGCAAAAAGTAGGTGGATTTATTTCTCTTTTCCCTTTCTATAACAAAATAGTCATGTTATTTGTATAGTAGGGTTGGATTCTCTAAATCCTGAGTTGAATGTGGACACCTATGATACATTTACTTACAAACAGGTGGTTTTCATAATAGTTGTTTTAATTGATTGGCCCATATCTAGACATGGAGAGTTCAAAGACACATTTCATAGCAGTGGTCCGAGAAGTCTTAACTAGCTATAAAATGCTAGTTAGGACACATGGGTTTGATTTTTTTCTTTGTGAAAATCTCCTTTAGAGAACTCAAGCAAGTCTTGTAAGTCCAGCTTCCTAGAGGTGTTGTGAAAATAAAATCCATTACTGACTGCAATGCTCAGATGTGCAGTGACAATGGGGGACATAGGGGCTCCTAGATGGATAAATTACCAGAGAAACTGGTTTTCAAAGATTTAGTGAATCTTAAATCTCTTCACTGCAGAGAAACCTCCCTAGCAGAAACCCAGCTATTAGTATGCAGTAGAGCACTCCCGTAACAAAACCAGCATGTAAAATGATTAAATCATGCTGGAGTGAAGAGTTAACAAGGCATGGCTGCACACGTTTGCTGTTAGCGCACAGCACCGCGCAATGTTTCTTCTCAATAGCAATTCAATAACTAGTCTGTAATTACATCCCAGGCCGTAATAAGTGCGGGGCCAGTCCTCCCAGGTGCTGAATGCTCCTAACTCCCACCAGTGGTGGTGGGAACTGGAGGTACCCAGAGCAGCAGAGGAGCCCCTCGGCACATCATGAGGTGGGACTCCAGCAAGACCATCCTCCCGTGCCACCCTAGCATTGCTCAGTGCCTGTAGAGATAGGCAACGATCATCTTGAATGAGGGATTGAATTTTGAGTTATAGCTGCAGTAAAGCAATTATGAAAAATACAATAACCCTTTTTGGCATAAAGCACATCATTATGTATTATATGTTTTTATAGCACCATGAGGGTGCTATAAAAGAGACTCGGCAGAGCTGCCAGGGGGAATATTGTCCTGTGGCTTTTTCAGATTGGAGGGTCCTTAGATATGTATGTGTGTGCAATTTGCTCCTTGTGGGTGATATGGAGGTATTGATCTTCTAAGAAGGATTTGAGCAGGGAAAAAAGCACTTGCTTGTCAAATGCTACAGGGAGAGTGTTTTATTAGGAGTGTTTTCTGTTGATGACTCCCAGGTTGAAATGGTAGAAATTCTTTTTCTTGCTTTTGAGAGACAAAGAAGCTGAAACTCCTATTGACCCTCTCCAGGTGACCACTTTATGTGGCTTTTGATATCTCTGGCAGATGACTGGGGAAAGCTTGCTGCTGGGGGTACAACTACCTCACTCTAGGGCCTGAAACAAACATTAAATACACAGAGGGGAAATATCTACATTTAATCCCTACTTAAACTTAGTTATGTAGAAAGCCTGCTGCCTGGCAATATTTCTGAAGCATGTGGGTTTAATGTCGACTAATAATATCATAAAACTACCCATCATGGTAATGGCAAAGCATCTTAGAGAGTCTCTGAAGCACTTCTTACTGAAATTCAAGTAAATGCTTTCTAAGTGCAGCTTGTCCTGCTGAGAGAGCCAGAGTTTGGCAATTCAGGGGACCTTTGGCAGGGGTCATAATAAATGATGTCGTTGAGGCAGTCTAAAGAGACTTAATTAGATGCTGAAATAACTACTAGAGCTGGAAAGGAGTTTTATTAACCCGGTCGAGAGCCTACGGATAGAGAAACGCAATAGGTGCACCCTGGTTTAAACAAATATGAAAGGTTGCTTCCCAGATTTTACTAATGGGGTATGCATCAGCTGCCACCACACCTCAGTGAAGCCATAGCAGTAGCTCTGAAGACCAAAGCCAAGGCCGAGACTGATTGTGCTTCTCTCTGCCCTACCTCGCCTTGCTGTGAAATGCAGTAACCTCCTATAAAGCACCTCATCGTATTTGTCATCAGTACATCTTGGAGGACCAGAGCTTTGTATGTCCACAAGGGCTGGAAGACAAACTCAGTGCTGCCATTGAAAGAGGCAACTCCATCCCCTGTCCACCTTGGGGGCTTTTTCAGCAGTCTGCTACCTGTGCCACAAATAGGCTTACTCTGAGCTGGGTCCAGGAACTGAAGTGAATGAAAATGAAATATAATATTATTTTTCTGCTAGGACTGGCTCTAGAAGTTGTTCTGCTGTTTTTCTGAATGGTTGTACAAACATTTCTGGTTGCTCAAGGGAGTGGAAAACGCTGGTGTGGGACCAAGTGGCAGAGGTGGGGTGGCAAGTGGACACACAACAACTAGCCTAAATTTTTTAGGGAACCACAGAGTGAGGATTTGGGAGTATTTTATGGGCCATCCGGTGACTGCAGCTTATTACTGCTGCACCCCAGAGTAGAACGGTGTCTATATTCTCTATTATTCAAAAAATAAATTATGGTTTTCATCTGCTGGCCCAGAATTACATTATTTTCCATTACAGCAAGTGTTATAATATGCTTCAACAGGAGAGTTTACTACTTACTGCCTTATGTGCAGCTCATGGGAGTTCAGATTTTCTGAACCATCTGAGCTGTCTTTGGCCTGGATCTGGGGCCCAAAGCAAGGGGTAGAAAGCCAGTGTTTGACACTCTGTGCTATGGAGGTCTCAACACGAATAGACAACCCATGTTGTCTTTCTGGGTCGAGCAGGACAGGCAACCCCCCCAGAGCATGCTACCCTTGTGCTGCTGCACAAACCAGGCATCCTAGCCAAGATATCTGTCTGACAGAATCCAAAACGTGCAGGAAACGTGGAGGCAAGGCTGAAGTGCAGCTAAATGTCCTGCAATGTGATAACAGCCTCCAGCAACCAAGAGTGTGGGTTCAGGTTCCCAGCAAAATGCTAAATGAGCACAGCAGCCCTGCTGGTGCCTGGAAGGCAACCCCGGTGGTTGCTCACATATTAGGTCACTGGGTGACTGTTATCTGTTGTGACCAGAATGGTTTCCTATACAAGGATGATTACGAAAACGCTTGGGTTTTTGTATACCCAGTAGCGGGAGGCTGTAATTAGTGCTTCCAGGCAAACTGTGACCTTTTGGAACTTTTCCTGAGGCTTATGAAGCTTAAATTAGTTTCTGCTGTTTGAAAGCATGCACAGACTTAATCTCTCGGTCCTATTTATATTATAATTACTATATAATTCACATTTGCATTCACTTGACTCCCTTTCTTACTTAACAGCCGAGGTTGGCTCTTGTGTCTCAACTCCTTTGTGCTCAGTTCATGGGTCAGAAATCCCGTGGGTAACGGCAGGATGGGGAGTGCTCATCCTCTCCCCTCACATGCTCCTATCACTTCAAAATAGCAGGCTGGTAAGAAAAATCCCTTGTGCACAAACAGAAGGTACCACAAGAGCTTTTTCTCTGGGAAAAGAGAGGATGCTGTTAGTGGTTTGGAATTTGAAAGACAACTTCTTTTCTACCGGCTGTTAACAACGTAGTTATTAAAGTACTCTGAGATTAATTAAAACGGTGGCTTTTGTGGATGTTCCAGTCACGTTTTGTCTTCCTTTAACTAGACCATTCATTTATGTTATAAAATATTTCACTGTATTGTTATACATTTTTAATGCAGTGTAAAGTACCCATAAATACTTAGTAATGTGGAATAAGTGAAAAAAAAAGCAATATGCATGAATATTTAATAATAAGATGAATAGAAAACACCTGTAATTTCCAGTGCATGAGAAAAGAAGATTGTAGAATGAAAGTGAAAGACCTATCCCCTTTAAAATTACCTCATTCTGCAAAGCACTATGTGTTCCTTGCTTCTGCATTCTTTGATCCTGTTTTCGTTTTGATTCTTGCCTGTAAATATGAGCTGTCTGGCATTGCCCGGAGGAAGGTGATCTATCATCTGCTTACAGCCAGGGTTCTTGTCATTCGGTCTTTCTGTACATATAAAATTTTATCTGAACTCCACTCATAGGAGATAAATGACCATGACAACAGGCTTCCTCCGATGCTTCAGCTAATGAAGCTTCACAAATCAGGCAGTGACCTCCTGCATGTTGAGACCAGGGTGCATGTGCGTTATTTCCAGCTATATGAGAGACCTTGGTTGAACTCATTATTCTGCAGTGGATAGTACAGATGTTACCATCCCACAAGATTTAAAGCTTCCTCTAAGGAAAACTGAGTCTCTCACCTTGTTTGCCAGCTGGACCAGCTGTAAGGTTTATTGCTGGCTTTTGTTTTCCATTTGATACTTGTTTAGTCCCTCATTAATGCAGTTGGTATATTAAGGATATATTAAAACCTGAGAACTCATGAGAGGAAAACAGCTTAATAACCAGACAATGCAAAGCAGTGTTATTTATGGGTTTGGTTTTTTTAAAAAAAGTTATTATCCAGCATCAGTTCTAACTTAACTAGCTAGGATATCATTATTTTTTGCAAGAGAATTTAATTATGGAAAAGAATAAATTAAGATTATCTAAATCAATTTATACTAGGCTTTTAATGGAATAAACACAAAATATGCAATGGGGTTTTATTCTGTCAGTGTTAATGAGTTGTAAACGGCACTGAGAAGGGAGTATTTTCTTTCATGCTGTGATTACAAGGAAAGATCTTTTTCCCTTGAATATACCAGCAATATGCCTATTAGAGGAGCTAGGAAGAGTAACAGGGACTGACTGCAATGCTCTTCCTCCCCTTCCACAGCTCGACCGGGACATGGCTACACAGTGTCTCTGTCATGACAACATTGCCATTTGTGATAATTTTTTATCATGGCATCACAAAATCATAGGAGAATTCAGTTTGGAAGGAACCGTAGGAGGTCTCTCGTGCAAACTCCTGATCCAAGCAGTGTCAGAGAAGAGATGAGACCAGGTTGCTCAGGGCTGTGTCTAGTCTTGTCTTCAAAGCCTCCAAGGATGGAGAGTGCACAACCTCCCTGGGCATCCTGAGTTATCCAGACTTGCCGCAGGCAGGGAATAGAGAAAATATGAGACATGTTCCTCCAAATACGGTATTTCTTTTAGGATTAGCATATACTATTCCAATAAGAAAGTTATATTTTAAAAATAGGGACAAATGTTGAACTTTTGCTTTCATCTCTTTTCAGAGTTTGCAGAAAGCCTGGATTAAAATTGTATTGAAAGAGGTTAAATTGATAAGAGATTCAATTAGAAATAGCAGGAAATAAAACAGAAATTGGAAAAATAAAGTTGGGTATGGGGATTTCTGTACTCAGATTCACTCTTCCAACCATAGCACTAGCATACTAGAACAAAATGCTGTAGCCTTTTGGGAAGTCAGTGACCCCCACGTGAGCTGGAGTAGTTCCCTCCTGCCTCTGGTACTTACGTCTCCAGGTACGCAGTCATGGTGCACCTTCAGGTTCAGGAACTCTGCAAGCCAATTCTCCTAACCTACCTCCTTTTTACAGCTGATCTTATCACTAAAATGGATGAATGCACCTGCAACGTTTCTTGAAGGTTGTAGGCTTTCCATGTTTCTCTATGGAACCATTCACAAGTATTATTGCATTATGGGTTTTGAAAACCTTAGCCAAAGCCTCATGAAAGGAAGGAAATGCTTTCGCTCAGCCCAACTTGATGTGATATCTCATTGGATGATATTAATTAAGAAGGAGAGGATGGGGATTAGTGAAAGAATTTTAAGGGAAGGTTAAGTACCAGCTGAATGATTATGATGAAGAAAAATATCAGGCTAATTGGAGATCAGCAGCAGGGTTCATTAGGAGCCGGTCTTGGGAATGACCTTACTTAGATTGTTCCCTGGCAGCCTGGGAACCCAAAGCTAGACGCAGCTAATGGAATTTGTTAAGGCCACAAAGCTGATAAGCATCATCAGAAGGCGGAGAGAAATCCTGGAGAAGCTGGCTGTCTTGCAGGGCTGGAGTGGAAGAAATTAATAGTACAAAGAGCAAAATTACGCACATGGCAATTCAGGGCAAGAATTTGTCTTGTGTGATTGAAGTTCAAGAGTTACAAATGCCTCAGAAGCGTAGAGGGGTGTCTGGGCGTGCCATGGTGATCACTGGATGTCTGAAAACCACCTACCAGCTGTGGCCATGGAAAAGGCTCTTCTAGGCTCTTCTAGGATCAGGCAAACAATTTTCTGTAGAACTGAGCAAGTAGCAGTTTCACTGTATAAGGACCAGCTAAGATGTCCTCTGCAGCAGGGGTAGAGTCCTGGTCATTTCTCTTTAGGAAGGAGGAACTGAATGTAAAACGCTCTTGCATTAAAGAATAAGAGGAAAAGAAACTGTCTTACAAAAAGAAGCTAAAATAATCTAATTTATCCTACTGGATCAGAGCTTTGGGGACACATGACTGCTCTACCTATAATGGGAATATTCATGATTAGTAGAAAACAGCTTGTTGGAACAAACCCAAAAAGGTGTAAACTGGAGTGACAGCCAGTGCAGTTAGAAGGCAGCCTTCCAGTTAGAAGGCAGTTCCTACCAGAAGAGTGAGACACCAGTAGGAATTATGTCAGTGAAGAGTTATATTTAGAGGGCATTTGTGAATACTTCTATAATACAGAATTACCTGAAGAAGGAAGGGAGGGTCTTTTCAGACCTGGAGATCCCATGTCCTTCTGTGTGTCAGTGACCATAGGACAGACAGTGGGATGGATCTGGTTAGTATCAGCCCAGCTTCCCACTCTGCTGCTTGTACACACCTCTCAAAATTCCCTCAAACAGGCTCAGGACCTGAAGGTGCTTATTTAGTCAAACAACCTTTAGAAGAACTCGTCGGAGCTATTTTGTGTAGTATAATTAAGGACAAATCTCTTGCTCGTTTGCCCTCTAGACACTGCTAACTGAAGCTGCCTCAGAACAACCAGATTTATTTCTGCTCTACATAAAGTAAGCATGAAATTTATTACTGGTATCAGATGGGGCAGAAACAAGCAGTTCTATCGCTGTGGTTTGTGCAATCCTGCGTGTTGCCTGAGAACGAGCCAGTATTGATTATTTTACAAGACAAGTTACATTTGAGGAAGTGAAGATTAGATTAAAAAATTAAATGCCTTGGGGAGGGTGAATAGCAGCACAAATCTGTTTGATGTTTGTGTCAACAAGGTTGCCAAAACAAACAGCACGAACATCTGTCTGTAGCACGGACTGCAAAATACTGTAAATGGGAAAATATTTTAATTGTAAGCAGTGGTTCATGGAACTCCCCGTGTCTTTATTTATTAGGCTGATAATATCACCCCAACATATGAACTTTATGCAGCATGTATAAATAATTCATGGATTAGCAAATAAAGAGATCTGGAATCTGTACACAGAGATGGCTGTTGCCAATTATCTCACTTGTGCAGAGCCAGACCCTCTCAGCTCCCATTGCTCACAGCTGCTCTTTTAAATCATTCATCAGCGCTTAAGAGATATGCTGGTGGCGCTGGCAGAGAGTATTTGAATTTTCATTGTTTACACACTGTGAATTTAGCTTCTAGTCTGAAATTATCTGCCACATTGAAGCCTTTGAGAATATGGATGAGAAGAATAAGACAATTCCTCTTTTTTTCCCTTTTTAACACTTATATAACTTTGATTTCCTTTTTTTGCAATTTTACTTCATTTTTTTTTTATAATCACTGCTTTCATTTTGAAGTTGCAACTGATGCAATTCCCTATGTTGTTTAGATCAAGAAAACATCAGGAATACTGTGGAATAGTCTCTTAAAAGTATTACAAACAAATGTCTGATAAATATTTTGTTCATATCATACAATATTTTGTCTGATTTTCCATTTTTATTCTGGAAATCTATACCTTACCACCTAAATATCTACAGTTGCTTCCTTTCTGATAGTGTCTAAGCAGAACCCTCTTGGAAACGGTAATGAAAGCTGCTTAAAAAATTGATGACAAGCCACAGCCAATGTTTTTTCTTGTCAAATTACTGAGGCACTGCATTTCTGTGCATTTCAGATCGTGGTGGGCAGTACTTCCTTCCTGATAAATTTGCCCGTGTCATTATAGTGTTATGGCTTAATTTACTTCTAGCATGGATAATGACAGTAAAGTTTTTTAAGTCAAAGGTCTTATCATAAAGCCAGACTTTTAGCTGCATTAGTTGAAAATCTCCTTCCTGTAACTACATATTTATGCAGCATTATTAACTATGTGTTTATCTGGGGAATCTGTAGAGCAATCTATACGCTGAGAAGTTCTCTTGTCAATAGTTTTGCTCCTTTCTCTTATAAATAAAGCTATAAATAAAGCAGCACCATTAAAACTGCTGTCAAGTTACTGGAGTGAGCTGGCGCGATGCTGGAGCCGAGGAGAGCCTGTAAGCCCAGTGAAGCTGTTCCAGCTGGTGGTGATCCAGGGCACCCCACCCTGCTCCTGCCAGAGGGGTGCAGAGAGGGATACCAGGGTTACACCCTATACAGTGCCAGCCAGCATCCCAAAGCATCTGGGGGACGTGAGAGGGAGCAGGAGTGCCAGGTCCCACACCTCAGGGCATTCCACAGCCCTGCTTGTAGCTACATCTCTGCAGCCAGGGCCAGGGGAAAAAAGAAATCCAACAGAATCGTCATCCCCTTTCATGCTGGAAAGTGTCCTGCCTGTGATTTTGGGAACATTTACGGAGGTGATGGAGTATGTGCTGAGCTTCTCTTACCTTTTCAGATCAGGGGCAAAGCGGCTCAGTATCGGCTTTACTTTCTTAAAGTGAGGCACTTTGTGTTTTACTCTGCAAGGAGCACAAGCAAATGCTAAAATCCAGCCTGCACCTGATGCTCAGACATACTCAGGACCTCCGTAAGCAAGAGGCAGAGCGTTTGTAAAGTTTCCAAGGGGGACGGGCAGACACGGGCTCTCATCAGCGCTGATTAAAGAACAGAAGCAGCAGAATGTGGCAGGGCTCAGGAGTCCCTATCAAAGCCCGTTTGGAAGGGCTCTGGAGAGAGGAGACACGGAGCAGAGGATGTCCTCACTCTGCTTCTGTCAGCTCCCAGCAGTTCATTGAACAAATTAGGTTTCACTCTCAGATCTGGAAATGACAGTGGATGGCATTTACCAGATGGCATGTGTAATGGGACTGTCACACCGTTATAGGTTTAAAAATAAAGTGTGGGAGGCAGCTAATGAATATACACTTCCTAATTTCAAGAATTTCGTTCTACCCGTGTCAGGCATTAGGCACTCGAGTTGTGAGTGTTGAAAGACTTGCGAAGTGTGTGTACTAAAAGACATAGTATACCATGCAACCAGATTGTTTCACTTTAAAAAGTGGCATTGAAATAAGCAATTTACATAATTCCTAAAATATTTATTTTTCTTCTTAAGGACTTTCAACCTGCTCACAAATGAAAGGCATTGTGTAACTGGAATGTCATCATTGGGAATGTTTAATATTGAGAGTAATCTTTCTCACAGACCTGATGATTCTGCTCTGTAGATTTTTGGTTTTACCATTTTTCCTCATTTGTTGAAAAGTAAAAATCGAGCAACTCAAAAGTCTACTTTTTCAAGGATACTGATGCATATTTTAAAATATTTTTATTTGATATTACCTCAAACTGAATATCTTTGTATGGGCCCTCACTTTAAAATATTGATTTGGGGAGGTGACAGTGAGGTAGTGAGAGACACAACACATAATATGTGGAATTTTCTAAAGTACATACTGGGTTTTTTCTTAATTTATTAGTTTCTCACAGTTTTTCCAGTACCAATTCAAAAAGAAAAAATAAATTAGAAAATGAAAGGATTATATGCATTGTATTTCTCTCTTTATCCCTTTCTTTTCGTTAGGCATTTTTGTGTTAATTAAAGGACTGCTCTAGCTCTGACTCAAATCATTTGGGAGGATTCCTTTTATTTTCAGTGATGATTTTATCATGCCCATGATGAATTGTTTATTAGGTTTATTGCTTTTCTGGGACTGCAGGGAAAAAGTAGGGGAGGTTTATAAATAAATATGGTCAGCATATCAATGTATAATGGTCGTAGAAAGGTGAATTCAGCTAAATCCTGGTGAGTAAAACATGGTTTTCCTCCATGCACTACACTCACTTAGCTGCATTCAAAGAAAATGATGCAAACAAAGGAATGGGATTGTTAGTGAAGAAAATTCTCAGTTACTAGGAAACAAAAGTCAGGCTGCCATATCAGTCGGCTAAATTATAAATAAAACCTTTTTCTGCCTCTTCTCTGTATAGGTAAGGTCTACATTAAACACTCTTGCTTGCGTGCAATGGGATGCGGTTTCTTGGCAGCACGGGGCAAACCACTGACACAGCTATACCAACTTAAAGCCTTTCTTGCTCTCAAGAACTTATTTCACTTACTGAACCAGCGTGGATGGCTCACAGTAACCTGGTTTTGTTGCCATTTGTGTGCACGCTGTCACTCACAGCATTTCAGGGGCTGTTTCTCAGCCAGCTGCTGCACAGGACTGGTGATCGCACAGGGTTTGCTTGTAGTTTGAAGGATACAAGAGATCTTAAAAGGGTTGGAATGTGTAATGAATATCAAACATCTTTAAGCTGTCTTAATTTCGAAGCTTAAAAAATGTTGGGTTTTTTGATATTCGATGTAGTTCAACGGCAGGTTTCCCCTGCATGGCAGCAGAGTGCTGCTGGTTTGTTGGAGCCCAAGAAAGTAGGAAACACGGTTTCTAACAGCCTTTCCTCCATGGGTCTTTTGTACAGATGGTTCCAAATTTTGCCATCCCCACCTGCTCACACCCTCATTGCATGGTAGGTTTGAACTGGAAATACAGTACATACAAAGGAGAAGTCCTGTCATGAACAGTGGTGAGACCACACCTCAAATACTGTGTCCAGTTTTGGGCCCTTCACTACAAGAAAGACATCGAGGTGATGGAGCATGTCCAGAGAAGTGTAACGAAGCTGGTGAAGGGTGTAGAGAACAAGTCTTGTGAGGAACAGCTGAAGGAACTGGAGTTGTTCGGCCTGGAGAAATGGAGGCTGAGGGGAGACCTTATCACTCCCTACAACTACCTGAAAGGAGGTTGTAGCAAGGTAGGGGTTGGTCTCTTCTCTCAATTATCAGGCAATAGGACAAGAGAAAATGGCCTCAGGTTGCACCAGGGGAGGTTTAAACTGAATGTTAGGAAAAATTTCTTCACTGAAAGGGTTGTTAAGCATTGGGACAGGCTGCCCAGGGAAGTGGTTGAGTCATAGGTGTGTAGATGTGGCACTTAGGGACATGATTTAGTGGTAACTTGGCAGTGTTAGATTTACGGTTGGACTCAATGATCTCGAGGATCTTTTCCCACCTGAATGTTTCCATGAGTCTGTGAGTCCATGATCTTCACCCACACACGGTGTGGGAGCCCTCTGGTCATGCTGCTGGGATCTTTGCTGGGTGTACGGATGATCTTTCCCCAGTTGCTCACTTTTGCTGCTGCCCCAACCTGTCGTGTTATTGGGGAAAAAGAAGGAAAGTAAGATAACCATTACCCCAGAGGTTGAGAATTAACCATTTCATCATTGCAGTGCTTCTTCCACCTTTGGCAGGGTTGTCAAACCCATTGGAAGAGCTACGAACAGGTATGGTAGTAATGTACGAGTGGCCATACTGGTTCAGTTGGAAGCTCATCTTGGCCCAGCATCCTGTCTCCAAGAGCTGTCGGTAGATGATAATTGAAAAACAGAGAGAAAGAAGCTGAGAACTACAAAAAGAACTTAATCTCATATGCCATGCCATTTTTCTATCAATCAGCCCCTTGGTGACTTTCTGAACAAGAAGTTGACTCCAGACCACTGTGCTAAGGACTACAGCATCCTAAGCATCCTGTGCTGAAGGCTATAGTGTCCTGTGGCAAAGACTACACCAGCCTAAAGGCTGTAGCATCCAGCGGCAGCAAATTCTGTGGTTCACTCATGTGCATTGCATAGTAATGATAATCCTCTTTGTATAAGACTGACTGATTTCAGTACCCAAATGTTGCATTTTAAGACAACATATGTGGCCTTTTTTAGTGTGAGAGCCAAACTGGTGTTTAATTCATTTAAAAAACAAACAAACAAACAAGCAACAAAACCAAAGCATTTGCAAAACAGCAACAGTTATCCACAGCATACAAAATGTAAATGCTTTGTGTTGTGATGTTTGGGTGTCATTAGAATAATTTTAAAAGCAACTGGTTTAATTGTGTTTGTGCTAATTATAATGTTTACAAATTAGGGAAAGATGCATTTAGTGGTCCATTGGGAAAGGGCTTTGAAACCTCACAAGTCTTCGAGTTTACAGTACTGTCATTTATTCATAGACTCTTTCCAATACCAGGGTGATTTGCTTTTTAGATTACTCTTGCATGGAAAGCAAGTCTCAGGAGTCTTCAGCTCCATGGAATTCAAAACCAGGTTCACGTGCATCTGTGTGTGCTTCGACAGATATTTAACAGAGTTCTTTTCTTCTTCTTTTCAAGGTCCCCGAGTCCCGATGGTGACCGTTCACAACACAACCAACGCACAGAGTAAGAATGAGCTTGAGCCTTTCAATTCTTCAGAGAAAAGTAACCAGGCAGGACACTGAGATGTAGCTGCTCTTTGGTAAACTTAGACTAGCGGGGAGCCCGGACTCTGCCTAAATGCAAGTCTTCTGCGAGTCAGAGAGATTTGCAGAGCTGTTGTGCTGCCATCACAAAAGCTCTCTGTTGGGGATATGAGGACAGTGGTTTGGGCATGATGTTTGTTATCAACTTTCTTAAAAACTGCACAGTCCAGATCTCTCTGTCTTTTTGTTGTCTTCTACAAATATGTATTTATGGAAATAAGGAATCTTTAGCTTAATGTGCAATTTTCAAAAAAAAGAATCACTCTGATATAGATTACCAGGTTGAAAGAGATAACGCAAAGGAGTGAGTCCCAGGAGTTGTACCTCTGCCTGGTTTTCTGATCTATTCATGGGGACTGTAGCACTTATTGTTTGATAATGCTTTTTCATGCTAATGATTCATCTACACCAGTGTGAAACTGGAATTATTCCAAATTCAGGTGTTTTTTTCCCTCAAAATCTTTGGCACTGGATGTAGCAGTTGCCAGACATGGCTTCCTGTAGAGCCCGCAGAGCCATGAGGTTTCTGGGATTCCTCCTTCACACCTGTAGCAATACAAGTCATCCAGAAAGATCAATTTTTTACCCCAAGTCAGCTTGGCAGGAAGCCTCAGACAGAGAGCCTTTCTCTGTCCCCTCTCTAGGGGGGACAGGCACCTCACCAAGTTGCCCCCTGCTCTCCTTCATGAGTCTCAGGAGCCTTCATAGCAGGGTGTGGGACTGAGTCTTACGTGAAACCAAGATTTATCTGATCTTGTCACTTTGATGGCAGACCCTTATCTTTTGTTTTAATGTCAAGTTTTGCACAGCCTTAACCTGCAATAGGGGGCTTCTGGCATCGCTAGAATCCCTGTAACAAGCAACACTTTTATTCTAGCTGCTCTGTACACGGCCAGTTTATCAGTTTAACTTAACTGAATTTACAGCAGCTCACTGCTGTTGTCTCTGCAAAGGAGCAGAGCAAACCAGGGAATTTGGCTTTCAAAATAAAGCTTTTCTGTAAAATGCTGAGCTGCTTCGTTTTCAGCTGAAGGTGCTAAGTATCAAAGGAAAGACTCCTGTGGAACCAAGATATGTCAGAAAAAAAGCACAGGATCAGTCTTACTTTATAGAGTGTGTTCCCTATTTTATTCCCTGCTTTCTCAGTTTCTGTTGGCAGCACGCATTTCAAGCCCTTACCCCACCTAGAAAAGTTTTGCTTGTAAGCAGGATGAGTAGAGTGCAATCCTGAATTCTGATTGAATTTTTTTTAATCCAATTTTAAATCAGATTTGTGGCATATTGTATTCTTTGCTATTGAAATAGAAATACTCAGTAGGGTTACATCTAGCGTCAACAGTGTCCGATATTGTTAATGAGATGTGTTGTACATTTAACTCCAATTTATCCTTCCATGGTTTTCCAATGGTCTACAAAAATACAAGAATTTCTTTTTTAAGTAACGGTGAGAACAAATTGCAAGCTCCTGGCTTTTCAGTCTCTCTGCAGTGAGCTCATGTCTCTGACTGGTGACCGCTCATATCTCAGTCTGTGCACAAGAGTGAACCAGCTCATCTTCCTCCCAGCAGAGACCTGGGTTTGGCAGTCTCTTTGCTGAGCGTAACTCCAGAGCAGCCCTGGTGATGCCCACAAGGCTCCAGCCCACAGATGCTGTTGCCTCAGGGCCAGGAGAGATAGCTCTGATCTGCAGCTCCAAAGTCACTTTCTTTTTTTGCCCCCCTTAAACACAATACCTTAATTTTACCGTAGGCGTGGAGAAGGCTGACTGGCTATAACAGCACAAGCAGGGTAGTGCTCTCATGGACTGTGTTATAGCCTCCTGTGTAGTTCTATAAAATACTTTTTGCTGGATAAAATGAGAGATACTATAAAACAGAAACACCAAATGAAGGGCTTGAAAAACTAACATAAAACACACCGAGTCTAGTTTTATTTTGACAGATATATATGTGTAGCATTTATTACCTAGAGAACTCCATCTAGTCATGCACAGAACACATCCCCTACTGAAATTCATTATTTTCTGCGTATGATTAGCATTTCCCCTGGTTCGCTTTTTTTCACCCCATTCTTTTGCTTTTGAATAAAGGGCAACTGACAGTTGCATGTCGCTGAATTTACTTATTTAATATGAACCCATTACTCTATAAAGGGAGTTTGCCTCTATATTCTGCAATAATCTGATAATAGTGAGTTGCACTGAATATTATAGCGTGCTTACATTTAATTAAGCAATGGCCATTTGTACTCCACAGACCCAGGCTCCCTGTGGTCCTAAAGCAGAAAAGAAAGTCCTTTAGGAGATATGCCAATCTTTTTTATTTCCTCCACAGTCTTCCTGGCTTTCTGTGAATGCAATTATATGAACAAATAAAACGGCTTGACTAAATTCCCCTACGTAGCAAGCCCCTTTCTGCTGATAAAGCTACTTGTGTGTGCCATAATTAAATGAGAATCTTAATATTTAACTAAACGTAATAGGCTGTTGCTTTGGCACTTTTGTGGGGGTTGTGGTTTCAATAGAGATGAGCCAAGCTTTTCAGAAGCAGGGTGAATAGTCATTGAATCAATACCCTATTGCTGAAAGATCTGTTAAATGTATTAACTGGGAAGGACATGTTTTTGTGCTGTGCCTGCCTGTTCAGCAGAGATGGGCAATGAAAGCATGATAATCAGGTACCGTAAGTATTATTTGAGGAGCTGGGGTTACACATCTACTTATCAGTGTGTTGCAAAAGGGAAGTTACCGTAAATGAAACACATAATTTGCTGCGAAACCTCAAACCCTCCTTGGGTTCACAAGGCAGAGAAAATGCCCTGGATCCCCCTGGTTTGAACTCAGCCTGATGCCATGGGGTTGAGCACTGCAACGGGCTCTCTCTGCAGACCAGGATTCACTGTCGCTACAGTGAGATCCCCCCCAGCCCTTGAATCCCTCCCCCACGGGGCTCAGGAACCTCACCATCACCAGGAGACATTTCCCACCACCTAGGACTTACAATCCAAAATATCTCATAAAGATGGGCCCTTTCCTTACCGTTTTGAAGGACTTGCTCTTTCTGGTGTTGGAGGTGACTGCTTTTTCTAGAAGAGGCTCAGTTAGAGCACGTGGGAATAAAGGTTAAATCCTGGGATGGAGGAGGGAATCCTCTATATCAGCCCCAGAGTCCTTGGATAAGACACACAAGAAAGATGAACAATTCTTGAAACATCCTAAAAGTCAAGAATGCTCCAAAACCTGACGTTGCAGGTCTGTATGATTTTTATTCACTCTTCTCTCCCTGAGAATTTCCTTCTCATTGATTTGCTCTTGTGTAGCAGCACAACCTTGTCCTGAAGCCCTCCACAGTCTACCCCCTTTCCCCATTTATTATATGTAACTTGGGCACAGACTCAAGTCTGTCTCAATGCAGAAGGTCACATTCCCATTTGCTGTAAATTAGCTGAATGTCACTGATTTCAGGAATATATATATTTTGCCACCACAGAACCTGGAAAGGGTTTCAAAGACTTAAGTGAACTAGACGTCTGTGAGGACTGGAAGGAAATTCATAAGGAAACTTGTGTTACAAATGTTAGGATGGCTATAAGATGTTAAAATGCTTTTTCACAAACAGTGCCAAAAGTTTTTGTGATGTTGTCCTTCTTTCAGAAATTTTTGAGCTGGAGGTAAATGAAAATGTGCAGCTGGCTGTAAACGACAGGCAAATGCCTAAGGTAGAATACATGGAAATCAAGATAGACGATTACAGTAAGTAGTACCTTTCCTCTCTCTCACTTTTCTTTTTCTTTTTCACTGCTATTGCTGTGAAATGATACAGTCATCTTGGCCAGACTGGCAGGAGGAAAAATGACTTTGGCTCTCAATAAACTCCCACAGTTTGCAAAGCACTCTCTCAGGATGTGCTACATAAGGAGGTTATTACAGAGACAGGATTTGATGAGAATACAGCTGAAGAAAGGCAAAACAATAGGGTTGTGGTTTGGTTTTTTTTTTTTTTCCTTTTAAAATTTTCTTTGGAGGGAAAATGCCACTCCAGAAAATGACACGGTGTGGTGCCCCCATTGTTGAGGGAATTTGCCCTTGCAGGAGTGGTGTATTATTTGAGATGGGTTTGAAGTGGGATGCTGTATGTGCTGCCTGGCTATAGCTGCGGCTGCCTTTCAGTACACAATACTGAACCGCAGTGAGTGAAGACCACTTGCCAGGGACTGCCCACTGGAGTCATTCAGGATTCTTTGAGAAAGCCATGTCATTTGATAGGATTGGAAAAAAACAGCTTTATGAGAAAAGCCGAAAGAGATTTCACCTGGAGTAAAGAAGGCAGAAACTTGGAGCAGTTTATAGCCGCAGCTGGTGCATTATTTGTACCACGTGTGCAATGGTTCCCCATGTATCTAAATGCCAGAGGACAGAGAGAGAGAGAAAAGCCTAATGGCAAACAGCTGAAGTGTAAGAATTTTCTGCTGTCTCTGTACTTGTTCCTGAAACAACCTAAAAAGCATCTCCTCTGGCTGTAAGCAGGTATCTTACCTGTATGTGGAAAATCCACATGTTCAGAGGTGTGCAATGGCTCCCAAAAATCCCAGTTTATGTGTATGGTGGCAACTTTAAAAAACAAACAAACAAAAACCCCAGAAAACCCCAAACAAGCAAAACAAAAACAAAAAACCAAAGACCCTGGGTTCATAGTATGACCCTTAATATTTCCCATGCCAAAAATGAGTGTACGTCTCGGATTGGGTGCAGTGAAATGAAAGCAGTGAGGTGTGAGGGATGGCAGGTTCCTGATTTCAACCATCGCCAGGTGTTACAAACTGTGAAGCAAAAGCTGAGAGAGACAGTTGCCCTTTTAAAAGGATCATAATGGCCCCAAAATGTTCTGCTTGCCACACGGGCATTAGGAACATAAATCAGAGCACGAAATAACAAGAAGAGATGTGCATTTCCAGGCCTTATGGGCAGGAAAAGATGAGGAAAGAGCCCGTCATAAAGATCATGTCTGTCCCCACCGTGAGGCAATTCGTAGTGGCACTGGCAGCTTATTAGGAATAACTCAGCTTGATGCTAAATTTCATAGCTGCAGGTATCATTGGAATCTGATTCTGATCATTTTAGCCTAAAATATGTTTATGTGTGTGTGTATTAAATAGAAGCTGGCCACAGCTGTGTGGCTGCTCTTCCCTGCTCTCCCTGTATTTTCCAAGCTGCAGGGTTCACAGCCTTGGGAACGCTGCACGCAGTTCTTAGTTATATTTAAAGTCAAGGGATGGCCTTTTTGGCTGTCCCTGGGCCATTGATCCAATTTGCAGCTATTAGCATTCAGATGGAATAACTAATTAGAGGGAGCGTCAGACAATGATTGCAAAGCAAACCACTTAAACCGCGCGGTTAATCTGTGTATTAATCTACTGGAAATGTTCCTAATACCGATTTAATTGCTGGGCCTTTGCTAATCTGGATTGTAGTTAACATTTTAAAAATAAATGTGTTCTCATTAAGGTGGGAAGCCTTTGGGTGGCAACGTTTTTGGCTATCAATAGGAAGCCATAGGAAACAGTTAAATGAAGCTTGGGTGAGTGGGTCTCTCACTACATTGGTTCAGTAACAGTGCAACGGCGTGGGTTTCAGCAGGGTTACCTCCTGGTTTACAGCAAAATTAAGCCCTCTGGAAGTTAGGATTAAAATACACGTTTCTCTATCTCTCTTCACACCATTGTAGCAAAATAATCCTATTCTTTCCCTCGGCCACCATATGTAATTGGGTTTTAAATTATCATTTTCATCACCGATTTTCCCCCTCTTCTGCTGCCCTGAAATATTGATTTCTGGCTGCGTCACTCATCCAGCTGCCAAAAGAGAAAATTATAGCTATTGCCAGATGTTAATTGAATGCTGTAAAAGTGATGCATGGCTGAACAGCTCGCGCTGTACTCCCAATTTACATTTCTTGTCACCACGGCTATCATAATATGGGTCTTTTCTTTGACAACATCTGTGTTCCTAAGGTGTTATTTACCAGAGCAACTGATGAAATGCCATTTTGTCCCAGCTCATGAGTGGCCAAAACACCAGAAATATCTCTTAGAGTTACGTCAGCGTTCCCACACTGAAGACATGCTGTTATTTGGTTTTTTTGTCTAGAATTGCCAATGCAGATCTTAAAGCCAGCAACCTTTTCGGACACCGCGCACTACCCGTTGCTTTTGGTTGTGTAAGTTCTCGCTCATCCTTTCTTTCTGTTCACATAATTAGGGCACCGTGGAAACCTTGGGCATGATAGGAGCCTTTTAAGATTTTATTTTTATTTTTTTTTTTATAATGAATACCAGGCTGCTTTAGCACTCAAGTCCAGCACGTTGGTCCCTCTGCTCTGTCTCACCTTAGAGCTGGGAGAGGGCTAGACAGACATAGGTCCCTTCTCTCCCGTGTTTCAGTTAAGGGTTTCAGTTCCCAAGAGGGTGCCCTAGTGAAACCCTGCAGACCAAACTGTAGGATTTTGTAAAGTTGTCCCACATACACTTGCAATTCAATAATTTTGGGGGCAGAAACAAGAGGGGGAGGAACAAAAGGTGGACATTGACTTTCTGTCGTAGTGCTTAGGGCCCTAATCCTGTGCTTAACAGGTAATTTTAGAGTGGCATGCAGTCAACCATACTACAGCTTGAATTTTAGATTCCCTCATGGAGCAATCCCTCCCATGTAAATTCCCTGAAGTGACAGTAAAGAGAGAGATAGAAACCTTTGAAGATCGCCACGAATTTAGCATTAATAGTAGGTAGGTAGCTTTTCCTCCTGGCAGGCACGGCAGATGGGTATTTCTTTATGCAACATTTAGTAATAATAATACCCATTACTGAGTTTTTTCTGGCAATTTGGAAAGAAACCAGGGGAGGGAAGTCACTGACCTTGGAAAAACCTGCTTGGCCCTGGCTGCGTCCCACTGCATCGCTTGCTCCTTGCCAGGGAACACCCCACGAGAGAGAAGCCTCATGCAGAAGTGATGAATGCCTGAGCACCATCCTGCACATCCCTCCATGAAGGACAAAAAAACACTGCAATAAGCATGTCGTTACATCACAAAATTACTGCAGAGAAAATGTACTTCATTATACAAGTGCTTGAGGAAGATTGGTACTCATCAAGCTAACAACACTTGATTAGGCTGCCTCTGAATCTGGATGTGCCTGGGTCTCACTTGAATAAATGCAAACGACTGAAGTCACATGCACATTAAAGTCCTGTAGTGAGTTGGCTGGTGCCTCTGAGAACCCCAAAAAGGACAAGGACTAAATGGAAGTGCCAGTGGCTCTACAGTAATCCCAGTCCTAAAATATTACTTATCATCATCTCTTGATTTTTCAGAGCTGTCTGGTGAAGTGGGGCCAATATTTTTCGAGACAGTTCCCCTGTACAGGATCGAACTCTAAGCAGAAAGGTGAAGAGGGAGTCTTGCCCACCTCTTCCCCTTACCCGTCAATTTTTGGGCATTTTTAAGATGTTAGTTTTATTGCTCTAGAAGTGTTCTTTCCCTCTGTACTTGTGTGAAGCAGTGGTGACAGAAGTGACTGACAGCTCCATCTTACAGCTGCGCTGGAGAACCCCATGGGAGAAGGAAGGTCTGGGCTGGGTGAATGGGGGCAGGAAACGAAACCCCAGTGCTCACCAGCAAAGGAAAGGACGATTGATGTCTGCAAGCTTCATTCATCATATTGTGGCAGTGCCAGCACACCCCAAAGCCCAAGCTCCTTACAGAAATCCCTTGGCCAGAAAAAATCCCTGTAGAAAATAACTCTAGATTAGAACAGGCATAAATGGGGGAAACCCAACTGACCCAACCCATCGCTGCCCTGGTTTGCTCACAGGAGGAATCCTGCCCGGTTAGTGATGTGCTTGCTGGGTTTATTCAAAGCTCTGCTTAGCACAGCAAGAGTTGCTGTGCAAGGAGGGAGGGAGAAACCAGCCTGGATCTTCCACCCCAGCCTCAAAACCCATCCCACACAAGCGGCATTTCCCTACATCAACGTTGCAGAGACTGAATTCCTCTTTTTGAAGTCTACCCTGCCTTACAGCGCACGGGGAAGACGCCGGTCCGTGTTGCCATGGCAAGCTCACGGCCCCGGGGAGGGCGTTTGGGCCGTGCTGGGTGCCGTTGCCTTTGCGTGATGCCTCTTTCTGTTTCAGGGATGGGACGCCTGGCAGCCAGATCGTAACGGAGAGGTTTGAGGTGACGTGGGAGAGCGTCATGGTCAGCTCTCACAACGCCATCGTGCTGAAGTTTGACGGCCGCGGGAGCGGCTTCCAAGGCACTAAGCTGTTGCACGAGGTCAAGAGGAGGCTGGGCCATTTGGAAGAGAAGGATCAGTTGGAAGCTGTCCGGTGAATGATGCTGTTATTGAAGAAATTAATTCATTACTGATAATTAACCCAAGACTGTCGTTAGCCCTGGGTGCTTTCATGGTGTGTAGGGTAGAGCAGGGAGGTGGGAGGGAAGGACAATGCAGTCATACAGCTGGGACCAAGTGATGGCATGTGAGAGAGAGCTCCTGCCAGCCAGTGCAGAGGGAGAAAAACAAGCCTTAAACAGAGCTAAATTAGAGCACACTTATCTGTATCACGTGTTCAAAGCCTCTTTATTTTTAGCTCTGTACAGTCATACAGCTACAAACAAGTAAGCTTGAATATCAGCTCTTAAGTTAATTTTTTTGCTGGCCTGGTAATTGAAAAAAAATACATCTTTGAACCCTTATATTTTTTAAACCAGAAAAAAATGTGCAAAACCCTAAATGTCAAGTCCTGTCATATTGATAGATTTATTCTGCACATAATCATGCTAAAACCACTATCAGAGTAGTTCAGTAGCATTGGCTTTATTATGACTTTGAGAGGTAGTGCAGGTTATTCGTTGCCATTGCTTGGTCAAATCCAGCACAACAGGTTGCAAGATTAAATTGAACAGAGACTCGTGAAAGCAACGTGTAGCAGCATGAATTCAGATTGTCTACATCATTTTTCTGTGGCCACCCCAAATTCAAAAAAATCGCACTGTGCTTGCTGTGTCTAAGGGAAAAATATTTTTAACCCATTGTTTCTCCTCTCTCATGTTTTAGGACAATGCTGAAGGAGCACTACATTGATAAACTGCGAGTGGGTGTGTTTGGGAAGGTAACGTTTTCCCGTTGTTCCTCTGTGCTGTTCTAGTTGGCTGATGTGGCTAAGCAGCTGAGCTAAGTCCTGGTTTATTGAGTATGTCAATGGTGACTTTTTTTATTATTATTTATTTTTGAGATAGACTGCTTCTTGCTCAGAGATGTTAAAGAGGAAAGCTTTCATTTTATCAATGTATTCGTCAATGTTGGTTTTTTTTAATTAACTTCCAAGTGCAGAAAGTGACTGTTTGTCAGAAAAGCACTGTCAGATAATTAATTATTTTTTCCCCTTGCACACTTCCATTTCATTTTCATCTTTTCCCTTAAGGCCTATGGGAACGTGGGTAGATCTAGCTCATGTCGTACAAATGTACAACAACAGTATTGATTTCTGAGGCTGATCCGCACCACGGTGTGTGCCTGGCTGGGAAACTGCAATTGCAAAGTACACAGGGTTTGAAATGAGAATGGGACTGCCAGTGGAAATTGTTTATTGTGGGAGATAGAGGCTTAGAGTGGGCGAGGAGAGCTGCACGTACAGCAGCATCTCTGCAGGGAATTGTTAACAGGCTGACAGCAGACACTGAAATTGTGGTGTCCGTTTTAAATAGCAAAAAAGTGGTGTGATATTTTGGAGAGGTAACGTATCTGATAAGACCTACAGCCATAAAGGGGCGAGTGCTTGGGCACACAACCCTCCTGCCTTCAGGAGTGTGCAACAAGTGTAGAGCTCATCTTCAGCCAAATCTGCTGAAGCCAGGGAGATGTCCCTTGCTTTCTGCTTTTACAGGGCAAGGTGTTAAAGGTTCTGTAATGGCCGAGAGTTTGCTGCCCCGTTTCTGTACCCAAAAGCAGCAGCACCTCACGGCAGGACCACTGACACCCCTGTCCCCTTTGTGTTCCAGGATTATGGCGGCTACCTGAGCACTTACATGCTTCCAGCCGGCGAAGAAAACCAGGTGTTCGCCTGTGGAGCTGCTCTTTCCCCACTGACGGACTTCAAACTATATGGTAAACCCCACACCAGAGCCCACAGACCTTCTCGCTGACCAGAAATTATGTTTCTGCCCTAACCCTTCCCAGTTATCTTCTCTTCTTCCTTAAGGTCCTGCCTGTTTTGTATTGTGTGTCTTCTTAGCGCTAGCTATAAACACTTTTTTCCTCCTCAACAGCAATTTTGCTGACACCAGTGGGACCCGCTATGGTCATCAGAGTAATTGAATAACTTCTGTTACTCCTTTTAAATAAAGGAGATTTGGTTCTAAAACCCTCCAGCCTCTGACACCAACCTGCATCACCTTGAACATACGTCTTTCTTGCCTGGACCATTCATCCATGGGAGCTGCGGTCCAGCCTGCCCGCCTTGTCCTCTCTCTGCTGGCAATACTCCACTGCACATGGTGGTCCTTCCTGCCAGGGGCACCAGTTCCCTTTGCACTTAGTGCCAGTGAAAATCGGGGGACTGCCATGACTGTCAGTGGTCAGGCAGTCAAGATTTGAAGCCAGTCTTCAGAACCTGTACAGTTATCCCTGAGACCAACGGGATCTTGCAGTAGACTGTTGATGGAGGTGGCCCTGTGTGAAAAGAGAAAAGGACACAACACAATAGTGCTCTTCCTCTTCTCCTCATATCTTGGTTGCGTTAAGGAAAAAAAGAAAAAAAAAGGCTCTTTTATGACTTATTTAGAAACCGTTAAGTACGCGGTGATAATGAAAGCCACTAGAATCATACATATTCTTAGTGCATTTTCAAAAACTTTTATAAATATGTGCTGTGTAACTAAGGCAATGTTAGAAAAGAAGATCCTCTTTAGCACTTGCAATATTTGACTCAGAAGCACCAGTGTACTCACTTATGACTGAAATAGATGTTTTCTTTTTTTTCTTTTTAAGCTTCAGCCTTTTCTGAAAGATACTTGGGCTTGCATGGGATTGATAACAGAGCATACGAGGTAACTGCACGGACACTGCTTTTCCCTGATAAAATGTGAACGGGGTTTTAATTCTTCCTCAATACGTTCTCTTTTGGGGAGGGAAAAAGGATATGCAAGATGGACTCACTAATAAGACTCTCTATATTTAAAAGCCAGCAAGGTGTCCTTCAGCCTACTTACTGCTTTTGTTGTCTTAATAGTAATGATAGATATGGTTTTTATTGATTAACCTTCACGTCTGACTCTCTAAATTGGGTAAATACAGTTATTCCAGTTTTACAAATTGAAAGAGCTGAGGCTGAGTGACTCAGACGTGCCCAAGTGGACATGGTGCCACGACCTCCTTTAAAGTTCATCCCAATGGTCTTGCCACTTTGACTGTCTCTGAGGTATGATTTTATTACCCAAAGTCAAGTGAAGCTCAGCTTCTCTTGGCTTTTTCAAAGTAAGCACAGATGTGATATTTCAGGTAGACAGAACTCAGTGCCAGCGTTGAGCAGGACATGGAAAAGGGAGGCATGGCACCAGCTAACAAAGATACTGTTTAATATGTACGATGGGATCAGTTGCTTCATGTCTTCTTTCCCTCAGTTATTTGGAGGGAAAACATAATAGTTTCACAAACAAAATTTTTTATACAGAAAATGTGGTTAAGTCTACCAAGCCCTGTCTTCATATAGAAGACATGAAGGCAGCAAAAGTTAGAAATGGTTTTCTTATAGAGAAGGCAGGTAGCCCCTGCAGTGGAAGCCTCTCCTGCCTACCTAAATACTGAGTTCATTTTCTCTCAGGTTTTGCACTCATGATCTCTATCTAGATCATTGCAAACTCTTTTAATCCTTTTAGAAATTTGGAGGCCAGTCAGTAGAGGTGAAAGCAAAGGGAAATATTCTAGAAATGAGAGCTTTGTGTTGTCACACATGCTTTGTGCATTGAAAAGCTGACCTAAGCAAATAGTGGTGCTTTCAGTTGACTGGGGATTAACTGCTAGGAACAGCACCTGAGCTCTCTGCAGAGCTGGTGCTTCCCTGGGTACAGACCCTAGCTGATACACATCTCCTACATGCCACAGTTGAACCATGAATTGTTTAGGGAGAACTGCTCCTAACCTGTGGATCAGACATGAACTTTACGAAGGTCACATAATTCAAGACTTGATGTAGACTCCAAAAAAGCTGTCTTGTCATGTGGTAGGTTACAATTGAAGGAGCAGAGAGGAAGGAGCCATATAGTGGGAGAACAGAGTGCGAGACATGTGCATACACCATCACAGGACTTTAGCATTGCAGCCAGCAATCTGAAGATGAGAGAATTCATTAAGTTCAAAAATAGAGTGAAGATCAGAGGGCACCCTTGCAAAATTTGCAAATGCTTTCTAAGTCCATACAGAGTGTGGAGCTGCAAGAAAGCCAGAACAGGCCTGCATCCACCAAAATTTCCAAAAACTTGCCTCAAGCACCAAGGAAATAAGCAAGGCCACTTCTAATGTTCAGGGTTGCTTTATCTTTTAAATGAGATACACATAATATGTAATGTAAAGTGACAGTGACCGTATCTTAGTAATACATGCCAATGTTTTTAGCCAGCTAATTCAACCTCCATAGCCAGGTATGGAGGGTCCTGTTGCTGTTGGAGATGCACTTGTCTATCTTCTGTGGAAACCACATAGGCCAGTGGGAAGATGAAAGCAGATATAAGATAAGATTGATACAAGGGTGTCTTATGTTAGAAATACATTAACTCGTGTAAATAAATGAGAGCTAGGGCACATGCATTTAAACAGTGAAGGAAACAAGAATTTAATTTGACAGAGCTATTCTTCCTTGACCCCACTATAAAGCAGTAACATCTGTGATTTGACACGTACATTCCTTTTGCCACTCCAAGACTATTTTGGAATCTTTTGAAGTCTCCTTGAGACTTTTATTCCTCTGAACAATGCAGCAAAAAGTGGAGAAGTCCTTGATTTCTCTTACCCAGTACCATTTGCAGTCACTCAGATTTGTATTTCCCCTGTGCATCTCCAAGGCAGTTGAGGGCAAAGGCATTCTCAGCAGTGGACACTTGAATTTCGTATCAGATCCTCCCCCGGGCTGTCAAAGCTCATTGAGGTTGGCTTTCAAACCATACCAAAGTCACTCCAGTTCTCTGAAGAGTTCTTAGGCCTATGCACCTGGGCACGCTTTTCATCACTGTTTTGTATTCGCGGAAAATTCACTTTGACATTTTCCGTGTGTTCTGCAGTTCAGGTTTTTGGTGAACATTATCAGAAGAGACGAGGGTCTCTGGCCTTTTCCTGCTGCTGATACTGAGCCCAGAAGGACACGGTGGGGGTCTGTTTTCCCTCCAGAGTGATTCAAGTAGCCAAAAGAATATGCTGTTCTGGTGTCTGCTTGTTATCCTTGTGATGAAGTATCAAATGGATTTAAGTGCTTCTATTTTCTCCATATAAATTACTAGTTTCTAGCAAGATTTTTAATCTTATTGCAACCTTTACCTTCACAGCTCACCAAATTAGCACACAGAGTCTCATTACTGAAGGAACAGACATTTTTGATCATTCATGCTACTGCTGATGGTAAGTTAGCCCGTCATTTGAGCTCATTATATGTTTGGGGTGGCTTTGATTTTTCTTAATTAAATTTGCCTCTTTAATGATTGTAATCTGTTTTTACAGAAAAAATCCATTTCCAGCATACTGCGGACCTTATCACACACCTAATTAGGGCAAAGGCTAATTACAGCTTGCAGGTACAGTATGTGTTTCCTTTTTTCATATTTGAACAGTTATTTTCCATTTTGAACTCAAACTGCTGTTATGAAGCAAGCTTTGAAAAGCCACTTGCAAACTCACCCGGGCAGTAGAAAAAGCACCAGCATATAATGGGTTCCTGTGTGGTCCCATGCTTATTTGATAGCACTATTTTGGTTTGGACAGTTGTCGAACAGTTATTAAATTACAGAAAATTAGGATTTGAGAGACACATCTAAAAGGAATTGGTGCCTGTTTTCTTTCTTTGGGAACACCAGGCTGAATTCAGGATGAATAACAGGGAAACGGGAATCTAAATTAAATCAATAGAAAAGTTAAGGAGAGAAATGTCTCTTAAATCTGGCATAGCCCACTGCAAATGTTCTGCTCTGGTCTGAAAAGACCCTCTTTCTGCCGAATTACACCTCTGATTTGTTAAATGGCCCATGTCCAAGCCATCAAAGCTTCACGAAGGAACCCATCCACCAGCCATGGGGATAATCCCTGACCTCTGCTACATCTCAAGCCGTGGCCAGGAGAGTGCAGCTAACCCAGAATCGAACCATGCCAGGAACCATGCTACAGCTCACAGTAGAGACTGTTGTGTTGCAGTGCCCAAGTCCTACTGACGTGTGATTTACTGAATACCAGCTCCCTCTGGCTGCATTTCTGCAGAGCTTCATGTGATGGGTGTGCTCCCTCCGTCATCCTCCAAAGGCAGATGGGATGAAGCACAGACATGGGAGATAAGTGATGAGCCCAGCACGGATTTGGTCAACACTACAACGACTGAGATGCCCCTGCACATTTCCCAGTGCAGAAGCATTAGTACATTGGAACTTGGAGGCACCAAAGGGCCTGGCACATGTCAAAGTTTTGTTGAGGACTGAATGCGGGCTGAGGGATCTACATCTTGGATCAAAGTACTCAGAGCAGCAGTGAGACACCACAGTCCTGCCTGCAAGTATTCAGCCCTAGAAATTAACTTTTTCTCCTGTCAATACTCTTGCACTCCTTCAAACATGTGCAGAAGTTACCTGTTCCATTTAAATGGAAAGTTGTTTTTAGACTATTTCATTTCTGGCTTCCCACATTTTTTCTATTTAATTTCTCGAGCAAATTTTATTTCAATTTTTTACTTAATGACATTTTTTCTCTTAAGTCCTCATTTTAATCAGTAAAACCTAATGACATTTCTCCCCCCTGACTTGCACTGGGCTTTTTCAGTTTCTGCAAGGAACAAGCACTGTTATTTGTAAGTGTAGTTTGGTTCTGCTTAGCTTGAACTTGTTCAGATTGGAATTAAATAGAAAATCCTCCCCCAAAAAATTTCCTTTTGAAGGAAGAAGCAAGTCTACGCTCAGAATGCTGTGGTGCCTGAATTACCCTGGACGTCATATGCATCTACAGGAAGACACACAGTGATGCTGAGAAGCAGAGGGTTTGCAGACCAGCTTGAGCTGCAGATATGGGTGGTCAGTCCTGTGACTTTAAGCACCTAACAGTGTGTATTTTCTTGTTTCTTTGCAGATTTACCCTGACGAAAGCCATTACTTTAGCAATGCAGCATTGGAGCAGCATTTGTACAACTCCATCGTCAACTTCTTTGTAGAGTGTTTCCAAGTTCAGGACAAACTCCCCATAGCCCCACTGAAAGAGGAGGAAGACGACGATTAACCCTACTTGTCCGTGCTAAGCACAAGGCAGATCTCTAACAATATGCAACTGGGTCATTTTCCTGAAGAAAGAGATGTTACGTTGTTAGCATGTATTTAAAGAAAACTGAAAGCAGCTCATCTGCTTTACTTGACAGCAACTCCTTCCTAAATGGAAGAACATTAAGCATGGTGAACTCAGCAGAAACTGCTGTCTGAAATTAATCTATCACAACCAACATCTTTTTTTTGTTTTTTTTCTTTTTTTTTCCTTGTTTTTTCCTTTTTCTTTCTTTTTTTGTTTGCCACAAAGTGACTTCTAGCATGAAAGTGGTAAGACACTGAACTTGAAGGAACACCCCAAGAAACCGCTTTGAGGACTGGAAGATTTAATGTCTCTTTGCATTCAAGCAATCAAGCAGTAGTAGTGAAATCCGTCATTCATGTTAAGGTTATTATAGTTAGCATCACACTGTGTCAAATAAAATCTAACCTAATAAATGGAAAAGATTATAGCACAATTATTTTAAAGGATACTGATCCATACATAGTTGCCTGCTCTTTCCCATGTTCAGAAGGTTTGTCATTGATAGGGGACATACAAATTCAATTGTACGGAATATCACTATAATTACACTATCTTTACCTGTAATTATTTTTTAATTTTGTATAGCTTTTACTTCTGTTTTTGTTGAGTGTCATGCTTACCTTGTCAGCTTCTCAGCTTGTTCTGGATGGGGATAAAACATACACTGAATTAACCAACTCAGTTCAGACCTTAGGGGTCTAAAGAGGCAACGGGGGTTGAGGTACCCAGACATTAAAAAAATCTATTAGAATTAAGCAAAGGAAATCTCACTTTCATGTCCCTGGCATAGCCTTTGCCTGCAAGATTGAGTATTTTCTTTGGCAGCCTTGAAAAATATGCACATAAATAAGCTAGATCAGCTTAACATTGAGATATTTTTATTGTACTATAGGAAAATATGCGACGGTCACTATTATTATTTTTTCATCTTGTAGAGTTGGAACAATTGGTTGGCAACCTGTTGGGAATGGCTAGATGAGAGTATGGCAGCAGGAATTTGTACTAGATACTTCACAGATCATCTCATAAAGCCTTTTAAACAGAACAAATGTGCAGGGATTTATTGCACGTGCTGTCTACAGCTAAGTTTTATTCCAGGTCAATGATTAACACATTCCAAAAACATTTAATTATCTCTCCTGCTCACACTAGTTTTGCAAAGCATTAAAAAAAAAAGGGGGGGGGGCATTTTTGCTTTAAAATATCTAACACTTCATAATAGCGTGCAAAGCAACTTTTAAAACTTCTTGTGAAAACATTCAACTCTCAGAACAAAATCCAACCTTCATTCACTTCCACTTACCGTGTCATAGGAATTTTGACTAGTGTCGCTCCTTGTAAAATATTCTGACCAAATGTACAGCCAGTATTAATACTGTATATTTCATTTTGTTGTATATAAAGGAATGTAAGTCAGTTATTCGTCAGGTCCCCAATCCAATATTAGTCTTGTGTTCAGCATGCATGCGATAACACTTCTTTGCTGATCAGGACTCTTTAGAAGTACTAGCTTGGAAATATAACAATTATTGTAATTTCTTTTCTTGTTTTGACAGCTTGAATGTCAATGCCGGTTTCTACTTTTTGCATAGTACTGTGGGTAAACTCACATCCTGACAGCAATGATGATGTTTCCATTGTGTTCTTTAGTGTGTCTTTTTTATTATCTTTACTTTAAGCTTTGAATGTTGGTTGTACTTTGACCATCCTGAAAAATATATTGATAAACCATAGAAAGGACCTAGTTTGGTTTTAATTATCTTCTTTAATTTACAGTGCATCCACATTGTGTGAACAAGAACTACAGTATAAATCTGCTTTATCCGGCAAAATGCCAAATAGACAATAAAATGCTGCGTGTCCAGATTTTGCTACACCGAATAGGCTCAAAAGCCTGAAATGAACTTGACCTGAGAAATGTAAAAATCTGCTCTGTCCACAATCTTTTGTAGAAAGAACTTTAGGATGTGGCATGGTAGTGTTTGTTCATTCATGGAATAAAACATTATTTTACCACCTTGGTTACTACTGCTGTTATTTAGTGTTAAGTACTTAAATAAGCATCAAGTGCTATTCCTGGTTGATGAACTGAGCCCAAAAATCCAGGGTCCAGATCAGAAAAATGAAAACAAGTCTTCATAAATAAATACACATCACCATAAATACACAACCCTGCAAACTGGTAAATGGTGTCACCATGGTAAATGGTGACTGTAGCACAAAGAGGGTTCAATCCCAAAGTAGCAGTTCATGAGAAGACCCCTGTCAGCCTCTAGTCCTTGGTAGAAATGCACCTTTTCTCCCTGGGTGCTGGAATACCTGCTGACCTGGCACATGGGCTTCCTGGGGCATCATCCAGGCATGACAGCTTGACCAAAGGGATTTTTGTCATTTCATCCATTGTCCCTTTTTCCAAAAGTCGCCTGTGGGTTATGAAGTAGGAACAAAGCACTAAGACTTACTGAGTCTGCTATAGCAAATTTTTGTGCAGCCTATTCTCCATCGGGAAAGGGGCAAGCAAGAAGAAGGAGTCATCCCACTCAAAATCAGGTATTTGTTTTCCTTCAAGCCAAGAAGAGAGCTATATACCTGCCAGGGCTGTCCCTAGGTGCTTCCCTTCAACAAGTGGCAGCTCTTCCATGTGCCCGTTTGGCTCAGCTGGCTGCAGGGACAGGAGTGACTATCCCAGACTGACAGAGCTGGGGGACAAGTTAGGGCCATCCCTAGCTGTCCCCTCTAACAGCATTTTGTGGACTGCAAGATCAGCTGGATGTTCCTACACCTTCTTTACACCTGGAAAGGTAATCCTTTCATTTCATAGATTTGCTGGGAAAATGGAGATTTTTGCTCAGATTAGAAATCCTGGCTATGGCTGAACCCTACAATACTCTGTCCTCTTCATCTCAAGCAATAACATCAGGGAAGATTTAAATCTGCACAAACATCCATGTCTCTGGGCCTAATAAAGACATGAAAGCCCTTTTAACCCTAAAAGGCTAAACCACGTAGCAAGACTGTGATGTTAAGCAGCCACTTGGAGGTACAAGGGTGACAAGGATGCTTTCCAGTGGCACCTGCTGACTTGCTGCACCTCATGGGTGTCCAGGGTGATGTCCCACCAGCTGATACCAACCTGACTGAACCGGCTTCACAGAAAGATAAAATTAATATTTCACAGCAAAACCAAGAAACTCTCGTGGACTTACTCTAATCACTCTTGCCAGCTAATCGGGAAACAAGAAGCTTGAGCACCGGTACAGGGCAGGCAGATTGCACTAGTGCAAAATAGCTTTGCTGTTATTTTGCTTAATTACCT
>JAHREE010000143.1:8699428-8736661 GCA_033628505.1 Tringa tobata | reverse complement strand
GTATTTGATGGAGCTGGCATTTGATCAATGTGCATTTCTCTGCCTCACAGCAAAACACATCAGAGCAGTTTACAAGCATTGTTTTCTTCTACCTAACTTCTGTCTCCCAGATCAAGAGAGATACTTCTTTTAATACCTAGACTTTATTATATTGTCTGTTCCACTGAAGTAGAAATGCAGTGCGCAATAAAACACTTCTTGGCATGGTAGGGGAGGAAATGAAGCCACATCAGTCACTGCTGACCGAGAAGGAAGGGCTCTGTAAAACAGGCACGTTGGGACATTCATTGCAAATAAACTCTGGGAGACTTGCTAGTGAGCAAAGTGCATGATTTCCTCTCTGGAGCTGTGCTACGATCCCACGTTCCTGTGAGGAACAGACAAATGGAAGGGCACAGGCGGAAATGAGAGCTGCTGCTCACGCTGCAGACAGCATCCTGGAGGGTTTAGAGTCTGATCAGAGGCTGATGACACAAAATATATTACTCTTAGCGCCCTCAGAAGCATTTTTAATATCCTGGATAGTTTATATACCACACTGGGCACTCTATCAGAAAGATGGTAGAGTTTGGGAGGCCAGGTAAAGCCATGAAAACGGTGAGGAGGTATTCATTGTTTAGTAAGATGTTTTTAATACCTGGAAAGAGAAACCTTCTGCTCACCAGAACGGGCTGAACAATTTCCTACAATCCTGAGTTGAATGAAATCAAGTGAGGCTCAGCCCTCTAAAGCCATAGAGGGCAGGGAGGGAGACCTCCATTCCATCTCCTTCCTCTTTGATGTAGCTGTGGCACTTAAAGAGTGTTTTAGTGGACATACTAATAGGATCTGACCTCTGGAGCTTAAAATAGTGTGTTTTTTTTTTCTTTTTGGCATAGCTTGCTATGAGGAAACATCCCTGTCTGATCTTGGGTGCCCCCTGACTACCCTGCTTTCCCCTGGCAGACAGAGCCTGGTCTCCTTCTCACAGAACACTGCTTGAGGATCAGTGATGTAACACATTGATAAGGGAGGGAATACTTTTCCAAGCACCACTTACTCTTCACAATTGTCTGCATACACACTCCGTAGGTTAAAATTCCCTTGGCAGAGCTCTGAGCATCTCCCGAGGGCTCAGACAGTCACTCTCCACTTGGCTCCCTCTGGGGAAAGCTCCTGTATCCCACTGAGGAATCTTCTCAAACATGCCTTTCCCTTGAGAGCGTCTGTTGTGTTTTCAAAGAGACACTGGATTGCTTTTTTTAAGAAAAAGAAGGCACTTTCCTAACCCACTTAGGTGCTAGCATAACCCACTTTTCCCTGAACAGCCAGCACACAGATTGTACCCCCTCCTCCAAAGAGCTTGGATGGGCAGCTAGCTCAGGATGTTGACACTGAAAATATCATCATTAGCATCAGAATGAAGCATGTTGGCTGGGTACCCTTGCATCAGGACTGCTGGTCCGTGGTCTGTACACACCACAGCACTAGCCAGCCCCAGAGACTTTTGGGAACCATAACAACTAGAAAGTATTTTTTCTTAAACACTAGCACAACCCCTGAAGATTAAGAAAGCAACAAGAAGGAAGTGCCTGTAGCCTACAGTGCTTCCTGCAGAATTTGCAGAATGCAAAAGGAATCATTTTGGAGACAGTCTCTCCCAATCCTGCAGCCCTGCAGAAAAGTGAAACACATCCACAACTTCCTTAAAAAACTTCCTTCCTTTTTGTATTCATTACAGCTATTCCATAGAAATTCTAGGAAAACTTACCCCTAGTAAACCCATTTATAAAAGTTTGTTCTCTGAGGGGTCAGCCTGCCTCTACTTCTTTCATTGCTGTGTGCTCTCTTTCTTCTGTTGCCGTTCCCTGGCTCCGCCGCTTCGGTATTTCTTTATTCTTGCTGTGAGCAGCAGAGGATGGGCAGAGGAAAGGGGAAAGGGAGAGGGCTCTGACTGGCTGTCAAGACATAAACTTTGAATTTAGCTAACCCATAGGTTTTATTCCCTGCTTCACCATTCCCAGTGCAAATTTCTCTCTGAATCTTAGTTCCTATCCATAAAAAGGGTAATTCTTACCTTAAAAAGTCTATGTGATCTCCTAGCGCCTTTTAAGGCATCATGATATTTAAAGATAAAATATATAAACACCAACAGAACTGTCTTCTCACCTACACTTTTGCCTCAAGGTAGGACAAACCAACTAAACCGTGCTTAGAAAACGTTTGATGAATTTTTAATAGTAAAGCTGCGTAAAGATTAAAGTTGCACAACTTTCCTAAACACATCCGTGCTGGTGCTCACCTGCTCCACTCAGATGTCTGACACATCTTGAACTGTGCAGTTGCTTTTTTATTCAGGAGCAGCTCAGCCCAAGTTGAACCTAGCAAGAGATGTGAAAGGCAGCATGAAAAGCTTCTGTAAATACGTCAGTGTGGCCGAAAGAAAAGGAAAAGAAAGGAAAAGGAAAGTCTGCTGCTCGACGTGGCAAGGGACCTAGTGATGAAAGACATGAAAAAACCAAAAAGGCCCAAAACTTCTATCTCTTTTCACAGGTTTTGACTCCCTTGTATAGTAAGACAATGGAGTAAGTGAAGCAAGTCCAGCAGAAGACCATCAAGATGATTAGGGGGTGTAAGTACACAATGCACAAGGAGAGGCTCAGAGCTGAGTGTGCTCAAGTGTGCTCAGCCTTAAGAACACAAGGTCTTACCACCGCTCACAACTACCCACCAGGAAGGCAGAAAGGACAGAGGAGCCAGACTCTTCTTGAAAGTGCAGGGGTATGAAATTAGACTCAACAGCCACCTGTGGAACAACGGATATTCTGGTTAAACAGGATGGTTCATTTATTACCTTGAGGGTAGTGAAATACAGGAATGGGATGCCCACACAGGTTGTGGCACCTCCACCCTTCAAGATACCGAAAACTCACCTGGACCTCCAGAGGTCTCTTCCAGCTGCACTTCTACAGTTCCTACAGTTCTACTTTATGACACACAGCAAAGAAAGCTGCAGGGTAATGAGACAATGTCTCCCTGATTTCCAGCAGATCCCTAACTGATGGAATGTCTCTGCTATCACGGGCATGTTCTATATTTATCTTTCAATAACTGCTGTATCAGTATGGATTAGCTACAAAGAACATAAGCTTATATTATGGACCTAATGCTTCTGCAAGCATCTGAGCCACTTGGAAGGTATCTATTTTTTCCTGAGTACAGGAGAAGGGATCAAATAGACACTTCAGCATTATAACCTTCCACTAAAGGAAAAGCATGCTCGTAACAGCAACCCAGTCTCAGCACATTCAATCAAATCCTTTCTCTATCACCGATCACACGCACAGTAACATCTGTTGGAGCCAGTTGGCTCCGGACAGCTCCTGTGGTTCTTGAAAGACTATTTCTTGGCAGGTTCTGTTTTTTACTCTAATTGAAAGGTTAATCAAATCAGTCATACTTGTATGTTGGCTAAATAAACACACTGTCTCCACTGATGATGAAACAGGTGCATCACCACTCGCGCTTCCCACGGGGTTCATTTGTTCCATGATTGCATTTGGTTTTCTTCAAGCTTCTCCATGCACCGTCTGACAGCATTTTGGATGGTTTTCATAAGGACACTTACCTCTCAGATGTTATTGCATTCACATGTCTCTTAACTCCTTGGTAAAGGTGTCACAGATCCTCAACACTGCTTCATTGTGGAAAACGTGGAAGTTAATCCTAAAAAAGGTGAGGCATAAACGCATTATCGAGTCTAGCAGTTTACGTTTCTGAGGCAGAACCTGAGAACACATTCAAACCCTGTTTCTCTCTGCCTCTTCTCCCTCCGTGCCAAGTTTCATTCTGCAGAAAGCTGTTGTAGCTTCTAGAACCCAGTCCTGCAAGTTCATCTGCCTCGTGTTTGATGTCACGCAGAGTTAAACAGTGCCCCTGACTCATTATGTGCGTGTATCTTTTTAGCGCTTACACTTGATATGGCAATTCATCCTTTGTAGGCAAACAGGAGATACACTGAATCATATAACAGTTAGAGTTGGAAAGGACTTTAAAGATCATTGAGTCCCAACCCCCTCCCACGGGCAGGGACACCTCCCACCACACCAGGTTGCTCAAAGCCCCATCCAGCCTGGTCTTGAACCCCTCCAGGGATGGGGCATCCACAGCTTCTCTGGGCAACCTGGGCCAGTGTCTCACCACCTTCAGAGTAAAGAATTTCTTTCTGGTGTCTAATCTAAATCTCCCCTCTTTCAATTTAAAACTGTTACCCCTTGTCCTGTCACATTCCCTGATAGAGTCCCTTGCCATCTCTCCTGTAGCCCCTTCAGGTACTGGAAGGCTGCTGTAAGGTGTCCCCAGAGCCTTCCCTTCTCCAGGCTGAACAACCCCAACTCTCTCAGCCTGTCTTCATAGGAGAGGTGCTCCAGCCCTCTGATCATTTTGTCCCTCTGCTGTACCCGCTCCAACAGGTCCATGTCCTTCCTCTGTTAAGGACTCCAAAGCTGGACACAGTGCTCCAAGTGGGGTCTCACGAGAGCAGAGTAGAGGGACAGCTTCACCTACCTCAACCTGCTGGCCACGCTTCTTTTGATGCAGCCCAGGATGCGGACGTGTAGGAAGTATTTATTCAAGGTAAGAAGTTTTGTTTATCACATTTCCGAAAGTCCAGAAGCTACAACAGCTGACACTGGTTTTAAAGGAAAAGGCTTCCAAAAACTTTCTCCAACCTCGTAACCAAGACAATGAAGTAAGTCTGAAGCCATTTGGAGATTAACACAGATTTATGTAATTTCAGCATTACACATTCTGAAGTGCATTGAAGGCATTAAGAACAAAGTGTATTTTTTTCTACACTAAAAACCCCATAGTATCCATGCAATGCATTACTGAAGTTCTTTAGGGTGGGATTGATCTCACCTATTTTCTGTATTCTAGAAGATGTACATAACTCAGATAGTTTGCTAAACTGTTTAAAGATGCTAAGTCTTTAAGTCAGGTTTTAGAGACATGTTCTCCCTCCACTGATAGAAAAGGGAGACCAGACTTGCCAGGTAGGTCTACATGTCTGAACAATTTATATCATCTGCACAACCCATCACCCAACAATTAACTCCCACTGCATTCCCTCCTCCTTTTTTTTTACTATTTTTAAAAGTTAAAGCATAAAATCACGTCACCAGCTTCCAACCTTAGGTCTCCACATTAAAGACTTTATCTATCTCATAACAATGAGGAAACTGTATTATGGAGAGCTGAACATCACACTAAGAAAAAGCACATCACTATTGTTTTAAGTAAATGGCAACTGGGGAAAGTACCATTTTCTTCCACCCTGTACCGAACCTTTTTAACCTCCAGTGCACCTAAAACCATCTTGAGCCAAAGTGTAACATTCTCATTTACAACATTATGTCACCTTATCAAAAGTCACACCGATAGAAATTTTACCATTCTTGTTATCATCCTGTAGCCCTGATTGCTTACAACAGGAATGGCAAATCCAGGAGTAAGTCAGGAAAGGTAAGGAGCCCAGAGCCAGCAGTACCAGGCAAGAGGCACAGTACTGACCTCCCCGGGACTTCGCTCATCTTGAAATTTACTCCCACTGTGGTCTTACAGCTTGAATTTGTCATTTGCTTAAGCACTTTGTTGAACTGAGGTGTGGGAAGAAAGGCAACAGAAATCGTGGTCAAGTATCAGATGGATTTACCTTTTAAGCCGTAGCACAATAGATTTGAAATTAATAATTTCTCTGTAGAAAGCTTTGCATAAGCTAAAAATAGCAGCTTACCTCCGTTTCACGATACTCTATTTGTAAAGGCTTCTCTGTAAAATGGTTCTGCATAGAAATACAGAAAGTTCGGAAAAAAGAGCATGATAAGCTATTGTTTAAAGTATTTTTTTTTTATCTTGTATTTCGAGTTGCTCTGTGAATGGTTCACAAGGTGCTGTAACACACCTGATGACGTACAAAGAAGGAGATATCTGTAATCCCCAGCTGGAGTTTAATGGCTTGCTGATCAGAGAAAATATGCTTTTAGGGTAACTTTTTCATCTACTAGAATCTAAACTGATAAAAATGGCAAATTCAGATTATTAAAACTATGTGTGTATTAGGAAATAAAACTGAATATAGAATTGTGAGACTGTTTTTTAATATTTATTTAGTAAAACTCACTATACAAACAAAAGTTATCACAACAGCATAATGTGGGTTTATATTTTCTCCTTCCTTCAAGCTATCTCTTTGTTGCAGTAAAAACACATATATACATTTACAATTATTTCCCTTTAAAGCACTGGGGTTTCATGTATTAAAACATACCTGGTAAAATAATCTTAAAATAATTTTACATTGCTCAGAAAAAGATTTGAGTAATTTACTCTTACCAGAGTGCCATTGTTGCACAGTATTCAAAAAAATGAACCACCACTAAAATATAGAGTAAAACATTTAAAAGTACATTTATTTAAAATGTGGGCAAAATATCAATATAAAAGAAAATAGAGTATAAGAAATAAAAATAAAGTACAAAACATTTTCATCTTCAACATCCATAATTTAATAGATAGCAAGCCCTTTTATTTTTACATCCAAATTACACTTTTGGCTGAAGTACCATCATTTATGTTAAAATGTTTAAAAACAGGCTAATCGTGATAGCTAAAGTGGGCTCTTTTAAAATGGTAGTATAATACAAAACATAGTAAATTATGTTTCAGCATAATAAAATTACACATCCTAAAAAAGATGCAGTTTATTTTTGCTTTCCTGCTTTAAACTGCTCATCATCCCTAGGAAAACAGCTGGAAAACAGCATCCACAGGAAGTTTTAGTTGCTTTGTACAATGGCTGAACAGCTAGATTTAATGCTCCAAGGATTCCGAAGCAGTAAGGCATTTTACTATCCATCAAGTAAATTTATATGTATGTTAGTTAAGAAAGAACAACTTTAAGAAATGACTGCAAAATAGAACTTTTATAAAAAGCATGCATAAAGACATAGAACCCCTACTGGTTCTTACACTGCATTTATCAAACAGGGTTTATAATCTTCAGTAAAAAGCTATTTTCCTCATCTGCAAGTAACTCGTGACAAATATTTACCTTAGTGGCAAGATTTTGGTTTTTTCCTATAGCTTAATATTCTAGTATTGTGACTTTCTGACAACCCTGACTCCCACCTCCACTGAAGTATTTCCTATCAAAAATTAATTCTGCTCAAGAATTAATTCTGCTTAAGAATTCTGCTTAAGACCCAGGTTTCTGGGTCTTAAACTACCCTCCTATCAAGTAAACATTACACATCTTAAAACATTATAAATAATTCGTTTGTAATTAAGAAAAACTGTCAGTAAACTACCCTCCTATCAAGTAAACATTACACATTCTAAAGCATTATAAATAATTAGTTTGTAATTAAGAAAAACTTTCAGTCAACCACAGTTCCCTAAGCAGCAGACTGACTTTACACACAAAAAGGATATGATTCATAATCCAGTGTTTGAGTAAGTACTCCAGTCAGGACAAACTCAGCGTTGTGGACATCTGGAAATATCAAAAACATGCATACATTTTAAACACATTCTTCCTCATTGTACATGTGTGTCAGAAGAGGCCATTCTGTACCTTTCTGCTCTCCACACAAAGGCGTTAAGGGAGTAATGCCCCACCGCTCCCAGGGCTCTACTCTTACCCACCACACACTGCACTAAACTTCCAGTGCCTGTCTTTGCTAATAAATACAGCATGTCTTGGGGTTCTACAAATAGATAAAGTGAAAAATCCCCAAATCTTCAACTAATTTGATGAATACTGAGACAGTAATCTTATCTCGGGAAGGATGGAAGCCTCAGGTTCAAGCCTATCCTTCCAAAGATTTATGGTGACCAAGCTGTAAAACACCTGTATTAGGAATACCCAGCAAACAGCTGGCTCAGGTTTCTCTGTGGTTTGAAGGACAGACCACGTATTCCTTCATTATTACATAAAAGCTTCAAAAGACATCTACCTGTAAAATAATAATTTAAAAAATCAGAACAGCTATACTGTTCAAATTACATTGATAGCTTATATACATACCTATGGCTCTTGCGAAATATTCTCGACATAAGTGAAGATCATTTTCACAGGAAATCAAGATTATCTCGGGCAGACTCTGAACAAAAGAAATGAACTGTAAGCTCACAATAGCACAGTAAGGTATTGTCACTACATTTTAGAAAGCAGTAGTGTACACACCTTATTCTGTTTATGCTCCATGAGTTTTCGAAAAGAAGGTTGTTTAGATAATACCTTTCCTCCTGCACATTCCACAATAGCTTTCATGGTGGAAAGACTTGGACAAATTCCAGGTGTGATGTAAAAATACTTTCCCTAAAATGAGAAGAGAAAGAAAATGAAAAAGCATTATTTTGTTCACTGATTTCTCCAGGGTGTTGTTTTATTATCATGTGATTATTCTCTTATGCAATCATGGCGCAAGCTTTGTAAACTGGGGTTAGATACCACAGCTTATGGCAACAAATTCATCAGATGTTGAGTTCTTAATTACCACTGATCTGTTTTCCCCTGTAGGGGCAAACCCAGAATTTTGATAAATTTGAATAGCATAGGGATGCTTATTTCAAGACCTTTGAAATAGCAACCAGGAAACCTTCAGATGACCACAGATTAAACTGTGGTTCAAAAAAAACCAAACCTAACCTCAAAAAGTACAAAATAATAATTAAAAAAAAAACCCAAACCAAAAAAAAACTAAACCAAAAAAACCCCAGAAGTTAACTGCAGCTTGGTAAAACATACAGAGCAACAGTGCTCCTTGCTTCTTTAAGCACAGGGACATCTCAAGTGTTGCAAAAGAACTTTCAGCTTTTAATTAACAACCAATATATTACTTTCTGACAAAAAATATCCTACGGCTTCACTGAGACTGATACAGGTGATCAGATCCAAGTAGATTATCTCTCTTTACCAGCTGGAAATAAAAAAAACCCACTTTGTTATTTAGACTGCGAAACTGAGTGAGAAGTATTATTTAGACCTAATAACAAACACAGGTTCTTATTCATTACAAGTTGCAAAAATAGCCATTTTAGGTGGTTTGCCTCAAGAAGAATTCAAATTCAGTTACACTGAAGAATCTCTAGCTATTTGGATCTTCAGATACCTCTCTGCGCTGTAACATAATTTTAACCAGGGGCATGAAAACCATCTCGCATCACCCTTGCAAACAGCCTGGTGTTGACTACAGTCTTCAAGGAGAATTAGATTGTAACTCCCTGAAGCTGATATGCAAACTCATCTCAGACTCCTCTTTTTATGAGCAAGTGCTTTGACTACCAGGCTGCTATTAAAAAAAAAAAATTCCCTTCCAGAAGTGGCATTTTACAAATAATAATGTTCTGTATTTTGTAAGGGAAATGAGCATGTTTTGCTACATCTACAGGATCCAGTCACTTAGAGGGCTTAGATCCATCCCCATGCTTAGGCAGGAAATAGGTGTAAAGGAAAAAGTAAAATTTAAAACAAATTCTTCATGTTATATACTCATCTATTTTATTGCCCTCGACTACAAAAGCTGTGGTCCTAATGCTGAAAAAATTACATTGAAAAGCTCCAAGTAGTTAAATGTTCTTCTAAACTGCTTACCTTGAACAGTGGAGCGACTTGAGCTCTCTTTAGAGACTCCTCTAAGCTAAAGCAGAATAGAACCTCAGCTTCAGCATCTCTGAGAACAAAGTTCTGCTCATCTGAAAAAGAAAGACTGATGATGTAATGCAGGAAAGAAAAAAAACTATCCATGTAACCCAAGATCTATTTATGATCAGAAAACGTTAGTGGGAGGGTGACTTTAAATGGTAAACATTCACTAATTTTTACATTATTATAATATTGCCTTTTATTAGGCATCTTACAAGGATTAGCCACAATTACTTGGAGAATAAAATTGTGTGTGTGTTTTACACTTGTGTATCTAGCAACAACCACTGTCTTATAAAGACCCTTTTTCTAATTTATTGGAGGAACTTGTGAACTTTTAGTTGTTGATTCTCTACAAAGGAAGGAGCAGAATGATTAAGTTCAAGTTCAAACCAGTGTGACAACGTATGGGAACCCAGAAACTGCCTTCAACTCCTCACGCAGACTTAACAGAACAAACTTTCCACCTATTTCCCTGGTCCTATTATTCAGCTGATTTTTCTTTTTTTTTAATTATTATTATTAGGGATGGAATTTCAATCTTATCTTTCCACAAAAAGCTACGTCAAATATATTTCTAAACCACATTTAATTCAAAACACCTAAGTTTACAAAAAAATACAATTTATATGGAGAACAAGTTGGTCTTTCCAAGGATAATTCTGAGAACCCCGATGAGATTTCGTTAATACTCTTCCATATGACAAAGAAAACCAATAGGACAATTTTTCTAAACAACTGCCATATTTTCCATCACTGGAATTATGTACTAGATACAGAAGTGAAGGCAGCCCATTAGCTACAAATCGACTAAATTTCAGTAGACAACTAAAGTACTTCAGGTCCCTAGATCAAGAGAGTCATCCTTCTATATTCCCAGACCTCCTTTATCTTCTAACGGCTTTCAAATGGATTGATTTCTCAGTTCACTGATGCTGAACCAAGCAAGTTGCCTTCTCCAGAGTTATAAAAACATTTGCTGGTTTATTGATTAATTATCCATAGATGTAAGTCTTTGTGATGGTTAGGCAGCAATGTTATATATTTGCTCTTTTCGAACAAATTACATAAAAAGCATAAAACAATCAAAACAAATAATCAGCCTTTTAAGAAGATTTTCTTCAGATCCAACATCCTTGTCAAGTAGAATTAAACCATCTATTTTTTATTTTTCAGCTGTGAACAGAAAAGCAGTGCAAACACAAAGTCTACATATTCCAACACAGTTACGGTACTAGACTAATTAATTTCAATTATTTAAATGCATTTTTTGTATTTCCAACAGTGGCTTAGTTCCTTACAACTAACATTTTAGAAAAAAATATTGAAAACAAAAGCATTTGGGGTTTAAAAAGCAAAGTAATCAAATCTGCAAAGGGCTAAACAAGAAAGAAATATAATGCTTAACAACATCCAACTACTTACACTCTAAAGCCAACTTTTAAAGTATTTTATTACTTCATTTAACGGAAAGAAACTGTATTAAATCAAATGACAATTAAATGAAACAAAATGTTCTGCTGAAAAATAACTTAATAAAAAAATACACAGCTTCTTCTTATGACAGCTTTATTTAATGATAAGAACATAACCTTCTACCTCAAGTGAAATACAAACTAGCTGCCAGTATAATTGTTTAAACATAACATGAGTTATTAACTATGCCTGTCAGATTTGCCGTAGACTTAAAATCTCTGCTGTCAAAGTGAACTCTTTAGAAAACTGGCAAGAGACACTGAAGTCAGAAGTCAAAACAATTGAGTCTATTTAAATATGCATACTTAAATCAGCAAACCTTGCGTTTTACCATTTAAGTTGATACTAGTTTAACTTACCAACAAACTTCTGGCATTTGAAACACTCTTCTAACCACTCTGGAGTTACTATGTGCTTGACTACAGAAATTGCTGTCAGGAACTTGACAGTTCGGGTCACTTTACTGGCAATTAGATGGGTACATTTCTGGGCAGATTCTGCTACTTCACCTCCAAGGATATATAGTTTCTGAAAGTTGTACAAACACAAATCAGAATGGAATAGTCCTTTAAAAACTGGAGGAAAAAAATATATCTTAACATCACCATCAAATCAAACTAAGCTCTTAATGAAACAGTAAATGTAGGAGAATTCTGTATTACAGTCATTCCGTTACTAAAGATGATTAAAGGAGAGAATTTACAGCATTGAATATCCAGACATAAATTTCATCTGGCAAAACTGAAAGCTACATTCTGTTTCAGTTTTTCTGTTTGTGGTTTTGTGGTTTTTTCAGCAAGGAAAGAAATAAAAAATAAATTAAAATTTTCAAGTGATACATGCTATTAAATCTAAGCAAGCAGAAAATGTAACGTTTTTGTTCTTTTCTTTGGAAGGTGTAACATATCCTGTAGCTACAGTAAACTAAATTTTGCTGTCTTTTCTTTGAAGAGAAAAGCAACTCAAATACACTAGTTCCACATGTATTTTTGATGACACTGAGTAACTACCTTGCTTTCCTTGGTTTAAAGTATCAAATCCAAACTAATTCTTCACAGTTTTTATCTTGTCAGTTAAGATACAAGTCATTATCTGAAGGGATTAGCAATACAACTAATCATCTGGTGAAGCATATCAAATTACCATAGGTGTTAGTTACAAATAGAGTGCTTCCTCTCATAAAAATTTAAAGAATGAAAAAATATTTGGACAGCTTTAGTATCTATGCACCATGGTTTTCTGATTTGCTACGACAAGCGTTTTGTACAAAAAAATAAAAAGCTCACTAATATCTTTAAGCATAAATATTTAACATACCAGGGTGATTTTATTACAACAGTCATCAGGAATCACCCAAGCGAGAAGGCCCACTGGGTTATTAGAAGCCCTGAAAGATCTCTGGCATCCCTCTGTACTGCTCCGATGATAATGAACAAGTAGGATAGAGAGGGTCAATGTCTTCAGCTTCTCTTTACCATGCTAGCTTACTTTGATGGTTTGCATAAAGATGATACACAAAAGTATTTCTCAGTGACACTGAACCTCTCTATTTATCTCCTTCAGGGTATGTATAAACACATTCTGAACAGCACACTTGTACACCTATGAAAGGCAAAGGCTGTTATTTCCATAGTTAATACATGTTCACCTCAAGCACTGTATACCTATGAGTGCAGATCTTCTAAGGTTTCCATCCTGATGTTCAAGGACCCCTTTGGGCATACAGGAAAAAAGACCACCCCTCCATCTCAAGACGATGGGAAATATCCAGCCTCAGTGAGGTACCCAAACTCTGAAATGTCTTGATATCATCACTGCAAGTTTAGACTCAACTTCACAAGCCCCTTGAGGCCGAAGTTCATTTCTTACATTCGTGAGCCATAGCTGTTACCAAAACAGATTCTATTAGCTATTTTTGAGCACATTGACTCGGCCTCATTTACTTTTGATTAGCCAGAGTAGGCATCAGTGGCAGGATCTTTCATACACTACTGAGGTCAGCAGTTAAAAAACCCTGTGCCTCAAACCTGAGCTAATATGTGACAAATAACATAAATAAAAAATACTTTTGGAACAAATATTTATTAGTTACTAAGGTTCAAGGAGAGATTGGATTTTTTTACCATTAAAAGAATGTTATAAATTATTGAGACCTAAGTTTTGGTATAGCTTTAATAGGAAACAGAACAAAATCTCCATGGGAACTTATTATTTCACACCTGCCATAACTTTGTCATCAGCTTTCTTTGAAGCATTTGGCATTACAGATAACAACTAGATTAGAAGAGTCTTGGGTCTCATCCAGTACAACCATCACAACTTTTCTCTCCTAAATTTGGTCACGAAGTTTGCTGATTTAAAAACAAACACAGAAGGGGCTTTCTTGCTTTTTAAATAATCATATGGAAGAAGCAAACAAGTAGCACAGAAGCATGTAGTAAACTAAAACAGAACAGTTACCAAATAAAGCTCATTTCATGTAAATCTATGCTTCAACCTCAGCCCCAGTAAAACCCATGGGGTTTTATCCAGTAGATGTATCCTAATCAAGTCTTAGATACCGAAGATTCAACATCAAGAAAAAAGTTCACAGATGTTTTAATGTAATTCACAAGAAATAAACATGGAAGTCACCTTAATGTACTGTTGAACTTGCATAGGTTCAAATCCTGTGAAGAGCACCATCGGTGTCAGTTCTGGGGTGAGTTTCTTAGTAGGTGCTGGTAGGTCTTCAATCCTACAAAATCCATGAAATACAGCAGAATGTGAAGTTTGGGCCCAAAGTTGTATTACTATTATTATTATTTTAAAACTAATAAGCACACTCTTGCAACTTTTATCAATGGAAGTACTCAGATGAATGAGAATTACGCAGGACCTATCTTCTGAAGAAAACATTTTTATGCTGAGAACAGGGCATTTTCTCCTGCTTCTGTTCTCTCACAATTCTCTTACTACTTCACTCTCTAGTTATTACTGTTTTAATCCTGCCAGTTGAGTAGCTGGAAATATGCAAAAAACATTGATAGTTATTTCAATTAGTAGGGTACAGGATGGAAACAGCCTGATGGCCACCTGACACTTTTCTGGAAAGGTCAATTAAGGATTACTGGCACTGATTGCACACTCTCCTTACCTTGCTCTTTTGGCTGACGGCTGAAGACTGGATTCATTTTGCTTTGGTTTCAAAGGCAACCTCACACCCTGAAATGAGATCATCTACACGTTTATATCTGAATTGAGCAGGGAAAACAGCTTCTGTTCTGAAAGAGGAAGACTATACACCGATACTCTGGGACTATATTAAAGAAAATAAAACACAATTGAAAGACACACTACTGAATGCAAACTGGTGCACCTATTCCTTACACAACTGACTCAAGAACAAAGCTAAGCATTAACCAAAGCTTCTCCATAAAGTTATGTAAAGATTTAAGTAACTCAAGTTACTCAAAAGTAACTTGATTTTGTACATCACAGTGCAAGTTCTCAGTTCTGCAAAAACTGTTGCTCAGATTTCTCAAAATAAAATGGAAAGAACAACAGCAGGAAGTAAAGCCAGAAGGTTGACTACAGCTCTGCATAAGTCCCTCTGTCTTGTTGCTCCCACCATAGACACATGTGCTCACACAATTAAAAACACTAAAGAATAATCTTACAAAACCAGCTGTATATATACTCAATAATTCAACATACCATTAGAAGTTCCGGTGATACCTTTAATGGCACTCTCCACGCATCTAGGAGTTGAAGAACAAAACAAAAATGAAACCATTGCAAAGTTATTTATTACAGAAGACACATAAATAAATAAAGTGCATACATAAATGCTACAAGAACACAGGGTTTTGGGACTGACACTCTTACCCAAAAGGTTTAGAACTAGATGTTGACTAGGAGAAAGTGGATCCTGAAGATTGAATACTGTGTACCGACTGTGCTGTATCTGCCGTAAAGCTTCAAAATTTCCTAGCAGTATGTCACAGAGCCACTGCGCATTGACACACGGTATTCTCCACTCTTTTGCTTTCTCATACTTCAATCCACTGGCCCTTATTGTTCACAGATGAAGAAAGAAAATTTATTTTAATAAAATAGTTAAAATAGCGATTTCTAACAACAAACCTAAAATACCAATATTTCTGTGTTGACCTATTATATACTTTAACTAACAAAGTAGATACTCTGACAAAATACTTTTGCTTTACGTGCTAGAACAACTCAATTAGGGGAGTATTTCTACTCTAAACGGAATCAAGTTAGACCTGGATGTAACTTAATTTTCCTACCCCCCGTTTTAAAACAATTATTTATGAATAAATAAATAAGTACTTATAGATGATGTAACAGTCAGCATCACTTACAAAATACTGTAAAACAGTGGAAGTAAAAATGACTTTTCTTTTGCCTGTCTTCAGAAGGCCAAATTTATCATGTAACAGCATGCAGCAATTTAGTTCAAGAAAAAACATCACTAAGTTTATTGCTATCAAATTGCAAAATTGATTAAAATTGACATTCTTCTGATGAGTTGTAATTAGCACCTCACTTTAAGAGAAGCATTAACTGGCAACAGGCAACTGAGAACGTGAGTACTGCAGAGATAAACCACTTACTCTTTACAGATGAGAACTGTATTGCTGCGACACAGGTAGCCCGTGTATTTGGCACCCGCTAGGTAGGCCATTAGTTTGAGGTCATCTCTGTCACTGTCAACAAATCCTGTCACAGAGATTATCTGCAGAGAGAAAGAGACAGTTACAAATAACTGAACGTGGATGGCACTGACAAAACACCCCCACTGAAAGTATTTTTGTGTTACTAATATTTTTACATTACAATGAAATATACAGTATCGTAACTGTGGCACATCGGCACTTAATTAAAACATGGCTTGCAGGACACATAAAGTACAATTTCTAAGTGATTTGTTTATACATAAACATTTCAGGTTTTCGGCACTAGTTTTGACTCGGGAAGAGCCATTTTCATTTTGCAGGTCAGCTTTTTCTCGCTTCAAGACTACAAAACTCCAGTTTTACTATGAAAGAGCTCACAGCTAGTTTTCTTCTCGCATATGTCTCATCTCCTGCTGCTACTGCTGACTATATTCAGGGACAGAGAATACCTGCTTGTCCTATTCTACTTCTTAACATCTGAATGCTCTGCTCTACCTGAAACCAAATAAACTGTGCCAGCTGATCACTGGTGGCGAACTGCAATTCCACCTCTCCTGTTCCTATCCTTAGTCTTGCCAAGTTTTCATTTTTGCTATTCTCTCCTTTTATTAAGGAAAAAAGCAACAGCAATTTTGTTGTTGGTAATAATCTATATTTATTACATATTACATTTACTACTAACCACTATGTTCACGTGTACATTGTTACATTCTAATTTTCCCAAAACTGTGTTTCTTTTCATGCCTTTTAGAACAGGCTAATGGCAAGGCCATCAGCCCATACATCTATCTTTGTGCATCCAGCACAAAGAAATCCAGTGCCAAGACATACTTTGGCATCTTCTTTTATAGAATCATAGAATGGTTAGAGTTGGAAGGGACCTTAAAGATCATCTAGTTCCAACCCCCCTGCCACGGGCAGGGACACCTCCCACTAGACCAGGTTGCTCCAAGCCCCATCCAGCCTGGCCTTGAACACCTCCAGGGATGGGGCACAGTGTATTTCAAGACGCAACCAATTCAACTAAAAGTTTATGTTTCAAGCCCACAAAATCCAGCTTCCCCAGTGCTCCTCACTGCACAGGCTACTGGAACTATGACCTCCCCTGTTCTCTGACTAACAGAACCAGCTTGTTTTTCTGGTATTTGCTTGGAATTGACCCAGAAAACCCTGAAAAAATCACCTCAAAATATTGGGTTATGGTACAGGGAGCATATGCTGTTAGACATGCTGTTAGTCAAAAACTAAGCAGCTTGGATTCCTGCTGTCTTGCTACGTACAACTCATGTAATCTTTGCACCTCAGTTTCTCAGAGAATAATTCACAGAGGTGTTACTCCTCATCCCTCAGAACTCAATCAGACTTACAAAGCACCCTGAATCACCAGGTAGTACGCACCACATATACACATGAAGGTTGTCTCCTAAGACAAATATGTATTTTGCTTTGAGTAAGTGCATTCTAGCTATATTTTAACTGCTCATGTAATGAACCAAGCATTTATTAGAAGCAAGCTTTTTCTTCTTACATGTTGAGAGCATGGCTTTCCTCCTGGTGGAAATGCCACTGGAAAATGAAGTGCTCGATGAGGTGGTACCATTTTCTTCTTCTTCAAGATTGAGTTCAGCCAATGTGCTGTAATACATCTCTTCCTTTCTCTTAAAGCCTAAGAATACACGTGTAAACAGCTTTTAAAAACCAAAATACATCTCTGTTTTATTTTAAACTTTTCCTACAATACAAAGCTTTGATTTTAAACCTTTGTTGTCCTCTACTTTTTCAGGATCCCTCTTCTCATAGCATCTTCCTTAGTGTTCTCTGGGGTAAATCTACTACATGCATTATGAAAGTTTGTTATACCACAAACCACAAAAAAAGAACATAATGAAAAACTTTAATTTTATACTTACAATCTAAGCATGAAGCACCTACTGGAAAACCCTACCCTTCCAGTAATGAGAGCATGCACGAATACACATTGCTAGTTTGCTTACCTGAGCATACATGTTACTGACTTGGCTTTCACAAAGAAGATGGGTACATCTGCTTGTAAGGGTAGGGTCCACTGTCCCACCATGTGCTTGGATGATCTGGTAAAAGAACAAACCCAAAACTTCTAATGTATATAACAATTTTAAGGTTACCCTAAGAAACAAACTGTCTCAAATGAAAGTCTGCTCTTTAGGACACCACCACCATTAGCACCATTTCACCGAAGAGTTACCCCCCCAAAAAGATTCGTTACCTAGCTTTAAAAACATTTCTGAAAAAAAAAAAATATGGAGAAAACAAAATTAAATATGCACCTTTTCAATGAGCTACAAAAAGTCTATTTTTTTAGAATCAATTAAAAAAAAAAACAAATAAGGCTATATAAACAAAAACCCTTCTCATGGTTTTTTATTTTTGCAGTATAACTATTAAACAATTTTTCATGAACTATTCAATTCTATCTCAGCAATAAACACAAGCGCTGTTAAAAATGTCAACAGCTTACTTGATTATGCAAAATTGAAGGGAAAATTCAACTATAAAATCCATCAGAAGTTTCTGAAGAACATCAAAGTCCTCTCATTTAGGAAAGGAAACAATCAGATTTTTCTGAAAAATAGAAGTTGGCAAAAAATAGAAACACTCTATTCCTCCATCTTTTTCACGCAGGTGGATACCTCATAGGCTACTAAATGCCAAAATTATATGCAAAAAAAATCTTTTCATACAATCAAGTTAAAGGTAGAGAGCAATGCATTATTACATTTGCTGCACTACAGCTGCCTGATTAAAAGCATTAATAATTGGGAAATTGCTAATGCTGCAACTTATTTAGCCAATATTCTGACTAAAGACCTAATTCAACCAGACTTCACATCTATAGAATGTTTATTACTTTTTCTGGTCAGCTGCAGTGGAATAATGTTTTTAGGTTGTAACACGAACATTACACAAAAGGGTGCCTAAAGAAAAGCGAAAAGTGCTGAAATACTTCCGGTGATTTCTTTTAGAATTTAGTTACTATGATATTATGTTATCATAGTTTTTTAAAAATACAGTGGAATCTTACCCGTTTCCAGGTCGCTAACAGCTGTTTGTCAGACATCTGTTCCGGGTAGTCAGCAATTGCAAAGACACAGCCCAGTAGGAAATACTCCTCTGGAACTAAAATAGTTTGGCACAGAAAAGAAGAAAAAATTAAATACTTGCAAGTCTGAAGAATTAATCTCAGAACATATTTGCTACACTAATCTTTCCTATTACCAGGCTATAAATGTCATTCAATTCTGAAGTAAATCTTTCTTGGAAGAAGCAGGATTCAAAATTTCAAAGCTGACAGCCTCATCTAAAGGCACAGTTCAGCTCAGGGTTTGTTTTTGTTCTGGGTGTTTTTTTTCCTGGATGAAGGGGGCTCGAGGGTCAGAAGAAAGAGGCACCAAAAGGAAAACATAAGACAACAACTTACTCTTTTATACAGATCAGCTATGAATAGTCAAAACAATCAAAAAGCTTTCAGTTCTACTAGCACGGACAGAATTCAAAGTAAAGTATGACAACTTTCTGTCTGATACCAAATCCTCATTAATTTACTAGTATTTCCTAAACCGAAGCTGTCTTTCCAGTTGTTATTCTGTTTGACAGCTTCCCCCTTGCCCTCTTCCAAAGGAAAAAAAAATTTAAAAATTTATGGTGTGCATAGACATTCTCACAGTATAACTTATATGCTAGTGGCATTAAATATATATTTGAAAAGAGAACGTTCTCAGTGCTGTCATGTGTTTCAGATTTCTGGCTCATTCTTGGTTATTATTTAAATCTGTTTGCCTAGAAATTAGTAAAACAGGTCCTGAGCCACGAATGGCATGTATGATCTCTTTCCAGGATCAGAAGGCAACGATTACTAACTCTCTGCTGCTGGATCATGCCCAAAAAGTGGCTGCTGTTGCAGTTGTTGCTGTTGCTGCTGGTGGTGCTGTGGCTGCTGGGCTGCGACTTGATGCTGTAGTGTTTGAGATGCCTGTGTTAAGTGTTGCGTTGCCTGATTCTGCATTTGCTGTTGCTGATGCTGTTGGTGTAACCGCTGCAGGTGCTGCTGCTGCAACTGCTGCTGCTGCATTTGCTGCTGCTGATGTTGGAGCTGCTGTTGCTGCAGATTCTGTTGCTGCAGCTGCTGCAGTTGCTGCTGCTGTAGCTGCTGCTGCTGCAACTGATGGAGTTGCTGTTGCAAAGCATGCTGCTGTTGGAACTGGAGCTGTTGCTGGGGACGGTGTAGCTGCTGTTGCGCGTGTAACTGCTGCTGTGGAAACGGAAGCTGCTGCTGCGCGAACTGGTGCTGCTGATGAACCTGCTGCTGCTGCTGCGGAAACTGATGAGGCTGTTGCTGTTGGAAAGTCTGCTGGGGAATCTGGGGTTGTTGCTGCTGCTGGAGCTGCATAAGTTGTTGAGGTTGGAGATGTAAAAGAGGATGGTGCTGCTGCTGCTGCTGCTGTGCTTGATGCGACTGCTGCAATAAATGTGTCTCTGGTGTTAGTTTCACTTGGCTAAACAGCACCGCGTTTGGATGTCCCTGTTGGCTATGATTTACTTGTTGTTCTAAACTTTTTGTAGGTGCTGAAAGTGATTGTAATATCTAGAAAACAAAGATTAGTTTTGTGACCTTTTTGTTGCCATTCAATTTTAAAAATATTTAAAGAACTACTGGGAAAACACAATTCTCAAAGATAAAGAACCCTACGTTTAAATACATTGCGAGCTAAACAAAAATCTTTAACTTAATAGCAAAGTGACAAGAAAGGACTTACACACAGAAAAGCACAGGCCTACACATGGGTCCTAATATAAGGCAAAGAACATCTTAGCAAAATTTAAGATAAAAACCCATCCCTGTATTATTGATGGTATCTCCAACAGTATTACGACTATATTAATAATTACATTTATCAACTATAATATTCACTTTACAATCCTGTTGGCCCATTAAGTTCATCGTTTAGTTCCATAGTCCTGTTTTCTTTAACTTAAAAATTGCTAATAATGCCTCTACTAATTAGTGCTGTTCAAAAACTTAATACAACCTTGCTTTCTTTTGAACCAATTCAGAAATATTTAGCTCTACTTTTTAAATTGAATCTCAAAATACAAAGGAAAACAGTGATCTGATGAGTACTAATAGCTTCTTGGAAAAAAAAAATCCACTAACCAACCCATACTTAATAATAGATTTTAGGTTCATACAGAGTGCTGAAGTAATCTAGAGTTTTATTTTATTTTTAGATCTGTAACTCACTCTTAAGGGAAAAATCATATCACACTGAGCAGACACAAGGCAGCAAGTGAGTTTTTAAAGAATTAGAAAAGGGAAAATTAGGCAAATTCTTAATAGATTAGGATGAGTTCTACTTATTGATTAAGATATTTTAATATAACCTACCTATTAAAAATTAAAAAGAGCAATAAGAACCTCTAGACTCGCCTTTCTTAGTGTTTTAAAGATGAAATTAGCTTTGGTGAATCCTGCAAAGTTCGTTTCCTTCACCCACACTATTTCATCACATACAGTATAAACTTCAGTGATATGTGTGTGAGAGGAATCAAAGCACATCACTAAAACACAAAGCCAAATAACTGTATTCTCCCAATGAGACGTCCATCTTCATTAGAGGTGGCTGAAGTACTTTTTTCACAATGCACTTCAAAACATCTCAGGTTCCATCTAAGTAATATTGATGCTGTTGGTACCACATACATTCACAACCACAATTATCAATGTATCACCCATCCCTAGACAGCACTACAGTATAAACATTCAATAACCAAAAATAACACACACAAAAAGAATGTTTCTGTGGCTCAGTATGAGGAGAGATCTTCATGCTGCTCTCCACAAAAAGTCCCAAAAGTCAAAATTATAAAAGCTTCAGGACATAGATTTCAAAATAAAGGGATAAAACTTTCAAAAGTATCCTAGGGCTCTATTCAGAAAGTAACTTTGTATCTGCAAAATGCCTTATTATTACAGATCTTGCCATTTGGCAGAAATCTGAGGTTCAAATTAAACATTAACTTTCCAAGACTGTGGACCAAGACATGGAATCCACCCAAGACCAGTACCCAAGCAGGATGCAAAGTACAATTTAACGTAGCCAGAGGGAAGTTATGAGGAAAAAGGTAGAATTGCTATTCCTCCCTTTATGAAGCAGATTCACAATTCTAAGATGCAGTGCTTTTCTCCACATGCTGGAGACAGCACAGCAACCTACCCAGCAGCCTGATTTGGTACTTGGGGACAGCCCTTGCACACCACAGTCCCTAGTCTAACTGACTTCTGGAGAACAAAGTCTAGTTGAAGCACAATACCATCAACTGCCCTGTAGCTCTATAAATGTTACTTATAGAAAAATACTTCCATGGGAACACCACTAAAGCGTATTTGATAGCACAACAACTGGGTTGTAGATGTGGTGTTCAGACATGAAAGCATCAGCCAACTTAGCACGCTGGACAACCCACCAGGACTTTGGTGGTTCTGCTCAGTCTTTCAACAATTCAAGGCACTAAGAAGAGCAATCTAAGTCTCAGTTTTAAAAGAAAGCCTGTACTTCTGTATCATATTCAGCAGTCATATAGACAACAAGGAACCAACATTTCCGAGTGACTCCACTTTTTGTGTTTAAGTACTAGCTGTAAGCTTCTATATTATTCAGGCACCTTTGAAAGTTTTACCTTAAGATGTACATCCAAATAAATGCACCAGTACAATTATTTAAGTAAAAGATATGTCTAACATTTACCAGCTCCTACTTTTCTCATGTTCCCTTCCCATGAACAGCTCAGAATTTCAGTGCTGCAACTTATTTCAGTGCATGCTCACTCGCTTTTTATTTTCTTCTAAAAACAAATTCAATACAAAAGCTGCAATTATTTCAACTATACGAGTGGCATAAGAACTTGTAAGTTAGGGCTTCTGCACCATAATCCTGACTACACTATATAACAACTTAATGACGCCCAGCAGAACAACACAGTATAGAACTGAACCTACTGTGAGAACAATCCATTTCACGGCTTTATGTCTTTATAGCACAAATAATTCCTTGCACTGAATAAAAAGCTTGAGAGGTATAAAATCAAATTTCCTGAACTAGCCATATAATTCTAAATTAATGAATTATTTTTTTCCACTCTTACCAAGAAATCAATACTGAAACTCTGAACCGATATTAACCTATAGTTAAACACAGCTTTGCTTTTTCAAACAATTTTTCCAAATGCGTTCTTACTTCTGTGAACCTGCTAGGAATGAAGTTACTTAATATGGGGAGGTTACTAATTTGGACTCAACTTCTAAGTAATACGGAGAACTTTCAATCCACTGTGCATTTAAACAACAATAAAAGGAAACTGAAGTTCTTGGCTATGATACTTCCTAAGAAAAAGTCCAATATTTTATAAATTAAAAATCCAACACTTACATGTGCTACATTTGATGGTCTATTAATCTGCTGAATATCAGCACTATTAGTAATATTCCTTAATGTCCGCACAGCTGGACTCCACGTAGCCATCATTTCTTGTCGATCAGAACTTTGGGCACCTTGGACTGAAGCCATTAGATTGCCTCTCAGATCTGGTGGCAAAATATTACCTGGCACTGGTGGGACATTGGCACATAAATTAATTAACCCAGAGTCTTTCCCTTGAGGCAACCTACGCTTTGCTGCAGATGCCTGTGGGACTTCAGCTGGTGTCCAATTCAAATTCCTTTCTTGCTTTTCTGGAGAGGAATCTGAAGAATCATCAAACATCAGTTCCCCTTTTGCTTTATCAGCAGTAGTAGATTTGGGTGAAAAAACTTGATCACCCAAAGGTGATCCTTCTCGAGAAGACGCTGGGCTTGATAATTTCTCATCAGTACTAGCTTCATTTTGAGAATCTTGTTCTTCATTTTCTGCTTCCTCCTCCTCTTCTTCCTCCTCTTCCTCTTCCTCCTCGTATATAATTAAACGAGGATGATATGGAGTCTCTTCTTTTTTAGTCTTATCAGCTATAGAATCCAGTACCCAGTCTGGTGTCACAATTTTAATGCTGTCCCGTTTACAAGCACATTCATATTTTTCCTGGGGAAAAAAAAAAAAAAAAGGAAATATTTTATTTAAAGACATAAAATCCCAAGTAACTTTTTTGAGGGCAGGGCTAGAGCACGGAGAGGCAGATCACAAGAGGCTGTCCAATAATATAAAGTGATCTCTCCCAGAACCAAGAGGACAAACTACAAACCACTGTGTGTAACCACAAATTCCAACAGATTAAAGTAACAATCTCCACATTTACAATATAGAGGACTCCGAAGGCACAACTGCAGAAGATTAAGCCTTCACTTGCAAAAACACCACTACTCAAATTCTTCTCAAACCCATTCACCAAAGGATTTGAAAATCATGAAATTTGGTTGTGAAAAAGCCTTCAGAACTCCAGCAGCTTGGAACATCACAGACAATACTAAGATGCAGCTGATTTTTAGATAGACTTTAAAGTGAATCTAAATACAGTTTATACTTACATTTTCCCCATGGAAAAAAAACCAAACCAAACCAAAAATCCACCATGAAAAAGAATTTTGGAAAAAATCAGAATTTCACAATAAATTAGAGACATATTTACAAGGTAACCACTGAAAAAAATGAATCTCAGCAAGGATACAAATCAGAAACTGATCAGATACTTCCCATACACCTTCTCAGAAGCTGCAACCTGTAATGTTGCCCTCAACTTGGAAGTTACACTTCTGACCCTATATATTAGATATTAGCTAAATCCATTTCAATGAGAGGTTACAATGCTGACAAAGTAGAAAACTTAATCCCTTCTTCCTTATCATTTCATCATTTGAAGATATATACAAATAGTAAAACTTCACTGTTTCATTTCCTAAGAAATGGAAATAGACAAAGGAGCAGTGCTCTATTTATTCAAAACACCTTCTCTAATGGAAACTGCTCACAAATATCAAGATAGGAAAAAAAAATAAAACTTTTTTCAGAAGATTTGAAACTAATTTCAGGATCTAATATTTAAAAGTGATTGAACTGGGATTTTCTTTGTATGTCAAACAATATAAATTAACAACCAGCACATTCAGAGGAAATTAATTTAATTTAATGATTCTCTGGAGTTATTTCCTACAAAGAAACTGTCATTCATACACAATAAAGAGATTACAAATGAAACAGAGTTTATTTGCAGATATGAGTTTTCATTCTTTCTTTGTGGTGAGAATTATTGAGAATCTTGTTTTATCATCTTGTGTCTAGTCAAAGCAACCATTTACGTTTTCACTAGTGTCAAAACTGTTCTCATCATGACCTGCTGCAGATTCCCTTGCAGCAGTGTGTCAGAGCAGCAGGACTAGAAGCATTTTAAGTAATCATCCTATAAAATTTTTCCCATTCAATGATTATGAAAATTAAACAAGTTATTTATCCTACAGATATGAAATGCTAATGTGTTTCTTTCAGTTTCTTGACTGACAAGCTCAAGACAACACCCTTTGCTCTAAAAAGCTTATGATTTAAGGCAACATTTCTTAAATGTTTATCATTGCCTCTTAAAAACATCATTTTAGGTAGGAAAGCTCTTTGTCCAAGCATTACATTTTGTTGTGATGGAGAAGACAACTAGGCTGGTGTTCAGTACACCCTTCCAACTTTTCCACAGAAGAATGATCATGCACTAAAAACAACAAAAAAACCAACCTACAAACATTCTTATAGTTTTAAATTAAACAGGGAAGAAAAAGCAGGCATTTCCCATTTCCACTGTCTTCTCCCAGTGCCAGCCCATGTTTTATTCTAAAGCACTCTATGTATTACACTCGTAAGTTTGTCATCCTACTAGACACATGTTCTTCTCTATCTTAGCATTAGATAGTTTACATTAACTCCAAAACAGTAAAAGGGTCATTGGTGGGACCATAATATACTCAATTTGTATAAAACAACATTAAAAACTTGATAAAGTTTTACAGATTTAGGTAAGAAGGTAGTGTATAGAACCTGATCTTAAGAGTTACTCAAATAACTTATTAATAAGTTATTCAAATAACTAACCTGTGTGACCCATTCCACTGATTGAAAATTTAAAAAAAAACGGTGATGGAAACGTGCTCAAGATATTAAAAGACAAAAAAATAAAACACACAAAAAACCAAAAACTTGCAACATTCACCACATTAACTAAAAGCATCCAAGCAATTGTTTTTAAGTGAGCTTCAATCTGTTTTAAGTATTTTTAGTCTCTGGACAAACACACTAAATCATTAAAAATTTATTTCTTCTTCAGGAAGAGGAGCACCCGAACGCTTCATGAAGTTTCGGCCAACTATTACAACCAAAGCATGACTGGCATTATAGTAGAGCAGGCTATTCTGATGGGCTCAATGCTGTCTTTAGCCAGTTTGTGATTCAGTATCTGCATAAAGGCAGCAACATTTGACTTCCTACACAGGAATAGGAAATCCAATGATGATACTAAATCAAGAGGAGCTGTGAACTGAGGGTAGAGAGGCTTACAGAGACACATGTATAGACTAGAGAGCTGGACAATCACCAACCATATGAAACTTAACAAGAAAGTGTCCAATTCTGTATCTGGGATGGGGTAATCCTGGTTATACGTACAAACTGGGGGACAAGAGGCTGGACAGCAACCCCACAAAAAGACATCTGGGGGTTTGGTTTTGGGCAAGTCAACTACGAGTCAATAGTATGCCCTTGCAGCCAAAAGGGGCAACCATGAGCTGGGGTGCATCAAGCACAACATAGCTAGCCCATCAAGGGAGGCAACTGTCCCACTTCACAGTGCACTGGTGTGGCCCCACCTCAAGTTCTATGTGCGGTTCTGGGCACCTCAGTGTAAGAAGGACATCAAACTATTAGAGTGTGTCCAGATGCAGGTGACCAAAGTGGTGAAAGGTCTCAAGGCCAAGACTTATGAGGAGCAGCTGAGGTCACTTGGCTTGTTCAGAAGAAGAAGGCTGAGGGGTTACCTCACCACTGAGGGGTGACCTCGTCAAGGTCTACAACTTCCTCAAGATTTACAAATCACAATCACTAATGATTATGACATGTCAAAATTAGGTTAAGACAAACAGAATAAAATGCTTTACTCAACCAGGACTACAAATACCAATATGAAATTGGACATCTTTTGAATTAATCAGGCTTAAAGCCATATAGAAAATAAATACAAACTGAATAGCTGCAATGCATAATTGAGTTGAATTTAGCTGTTCAAGACTAACCACCGGTCTTAAGAATCCTGACTTCAGGAAGATGGAAATTTTTTGATTATTCAAAAGCAAACGGGAGCTACAAGAAGAACTGTACATGTAATAAACTCTTACCCCCTTTGGCTCAGGCACAATCAAATGAGTACACTTATTATTGAGGCTCAGCTGGCAATTCCCTCCATAAAAAGTAATCAAAGCCCACAGCGTACTTCGGTCTTCAGACGAAACCTAAAAGGAAGGTAAATAAGTGTCTTAGTTCTATGCAACCAGCTGCCTTCTGCTCAAAGAATTTTAGTACAATCTATGACATACCATCTACAAGTCTCGCTAATGTATCAATTATCACTTAACTACTAAATTAACATGAAACTTAGGGAGAAAAAAGGGTGACAAAGAGACACAGCAAGAAAAGACATTAAACAATGATTTTTAACCTGCACAGAGAAAAAGAAAACATTCTTCACTTCCATAAAACTCAACACTAATATATCACCTTCCACAAGAGAAAAAAGTTACTGATGAAGCAAATAAGAATTTTTTATCTTAGATAAACTGTTTAAATCCATTAAACAGAATTTCAACAAGCAGCCCAAATTCACAGCCTGTATAAAAACATGAAGTGTTTATTTTTAACAATTTCTGTTACAGTGACGTCCCCTTCCCTGCCAAGAAAGCCACATGGATTTAAGCCATTAACCATTCAGAATTAGTAACAGTATTAGAGGAATAATTTGTTTAAAAATCTAAAGCAACTATACACATCAATACCATTAGCACCTAGGGCCTTATCCTGTCTGTCTGCACACAGATGCTGGTCACCCAGAGTTTACCCACAGATCTATAGAGCTGGCTATCAACACAAGCTGCTGAAACACCACCTTTCCACTTACTTTACTCACTGGCACCTTTGTTAAGGTTTCAGTGCACAAGTAGGTATAAAACCTGTTGAATATTGTGTTAAAGCAGAAATAGAAGAACAGGAGCAAAGACTTTATAGTCTTAGCGTACTCTGCATTTTACAATCGCCATATGGCTAAACACAAGATAAATTACTGGTTGAATGTTCACAGTTTGAAATGTTCATGCCCTCATTTTCAGTGAAAAACTGTTTTAGGTAATAATTCACCTAACATACAGCAAACAAGTCTTAGTACGACAGAAAAACTAGTATCTCTCATCAAAAAACCAAAGCATTGCACACATACTGTACATCAGAGTAGATTGAAATATGGTTCCTTTCTTACCTGAGAGAGACAGGCAGTGACTCCAAAAAAGATCTGACATGATTCTGGAGAAAAGCCATTTACACTGGAAAGCAGGTGTCAAGGATGCAAAATAATTTAAATGAGTTTCCTGCTGGGCATTAGAAAGAAGTTAAATAGCGTGCATAGTACTTCACAGATATTATCAAGTATTTGACCATTCAAAAACTCCTGTCTTTAAAAGCATGCTATCTTTTTCCAATTCAGATTGTATGCATCAGGAAAAAACAAACATGCAAATTGGATCAGAACACCTCTAATATTATGACTGGCTTTGGTAACGTTACAAACTTGCCTCGTCCCAGAACATCTCCCTCAGGCCATCTTAGGATGTTAAACACAGGAAGTTAGGTTATAGGACTCAAGTCATTGCAAGAGCTTCCTTTCATTATCAAGTGTTTAATTCCATCTTTAAAATACAGGAGTATCTGAAGAAGGATTCTAGGAGCTACTGGGAAAAACGAACTGAGAAAACATCATACTGGAATGTAAAAGCAGAAACACAGCCTGAACCTAACACAAAGTTTTCCACGATGCTTCAAAATTCAACAAGACCTCTAATAGCAATGGATATTTTTTCAGATGCATGAAAGAGACAGACAAATGATACAGTATGCATAAAAAAGGGCAGTGAGAATTTGTACAGACCTAGTAAATATGACTTAGAAGAGGAAACCGAAAGGCCAGAATTGATGTGCTAAGAAGCTAAGACAACACATCTTCAAATCCATTAAAGGCTGCCAAATGAAAAGAGACGTAATTGGCTCTCCCTGTTCAGAATGGCTGAGATAAAACAAGGTTAGACTGCAGCACAGTAATGGAGTTAAACTCTAGAAACACAACAGTGAGGTGACCAGGAAGTAAGTCAATACAACAGTAAGGTGACTGGGGAGACTATGAAATTTCCACTAAAGGAGGGGCTTTGTGAAACAGGAGAGCACAGTGTGACAGAAGTGACCTGGGAGAGACAGACAGACCAGCTGACTTCTGTAACTTCCCTCCCTTTTCTGTATTTTCATATGATTTTGTGTTTAAGATACACACATACCATGTGTGAAAAAAGGACTACAGAAATAGATGTGCACTGTGTTACAAGTACACACTGAGATTTTTGGAATAAAACAAAAATCACTTCCCCTGTGCTGTTGACAGATGCACCAGCAATACTTAAATTTTGAGATGCTGAAGAGACAACACACAGCAAGCTGACAACAAAGCCCAGAGCACTTTAACACTTCAGAATTCATTACTGCCATTATCCAGAACGCTCCAAGAAGTTCAAGTCTGATGAATGTCCTAAATTTCATGGTGTTGCTCAGTATCTCGTCTAAGGTGGAGATTCAGTACTGGATCTTTTGAAAGTGTACAGTTGTCTACTCCCTGGCTTAACATCTGCTCCTAGCGCATAAAGTAGCACCAGCTCGGTATTTAACTTTTAAGAGGTCCATCAGTTTGACTACAGTTTGCACTCTCCAAAGAATAGGAGTGAAACAGACACTCTTTAAAACAATTACAAGCAGCACAATAGTAAGGTTCCAAGTACAAAACAAAAAAGAGGGAATGCAACAAAACTTTTTTTTTCTTTCTTCCCAGCAACAAAAATTCAGAAGCACTGAGACCCTCTTTCATCTGTACAAGACCATGGAAAAATAATCCTTCCTCATTCTTGCTTTTTCTGCTATGCAAAAAAAATTCATTAAGAAATCATCAGCCCTCTTTATGGCATTGTAATTGAGGTTTTAACACACAAAATTGTATTTCCTTCTTCAGGAACGCTGCTTCCAGATTAATTTTTCTGTTACTTCCCTTCTGTTACTTGTAGGTTTAGTCTGATTTTGCAAACATCAGTTTGGAACAGGAAAACACTCTGCTTTCTCAAGTTCCCCCTGATGAAAACAACTTTCACAGTGGAATGTTAAAATGTATTTTTAAGAAACAGGCAAAATTATTATGCTTCTAAATTGCATTAAATCTTTCTACATTAAACTTCACCTCTTACAAGTGGCAGGCAAATGCCCATCAAATAAGTAGCAGAAACGTTAAACAAACATAAAATTCTTTAAGGCTCTTATTAGATCCATTTATCTAACTGACAAAAGATGTTTCTTTTGGACGTGTTTCTTCAGCAAATTCAATGACAATTCTTCATTCAATTCAATGACACCTGAAAATCAAAATATAAACAAAAGACGAAATGCAGAATCTCAAACCTCTGCCTAAACAGGGTCCAAAACCAATCAACTGGATAAAGTAAGCTATTCCTATTAATTACATTTTTTTCATTATAGTAGTACCTAAATCCTTAATGGAAGGCTGGATGCCACAGCACTAGAAGTCATAAAGAGCCTGAAACAGAACAAAGTTAAGACTTAACAACCCATTTTAGTGAGCACTATATGGCTCAGAATAAAATCTAAACCCACCAGGTTCTAAGGACACGAAGCACTAGAAAGAATAAAGGACATGTTTATGGCTGACAGGTGTACAAAACTTCCTTCTTCCACACAACTCAAGAATATGATACTACTGAGACCTGGTCTTTTCATTTGGCTACTCCTACATACCCACAATAAAGACTTCCTGAGCAATAGCCATTCAGGGCTACATTCACACGTTTATAGCTACAATTTAGTTATGGACTGCATCAGTCAATGGTTTTAGCTGTTGATTTCTCTTCTGGGTATGTAATAACATCAGCTCTTAGAGCACCCTTTTAAAAAAAACCCTGGTTTCAGACAGAAGACTGATTTTCTAATAGTGAAACTTCTCCATGGGAAAGAATAACACTAATAATGCAGTGTTATTACTTAAGCCTGAAAATGTAGCTAATTCCAAGCTACTTTATTATTTTTTCAACCAGTCCTCAGGAACAGGGAGAAGGCTTATTGACGTGCGACACAAACAAACTTACACTCCCATCCTGATGATGAAAGGATAATAAACACACTATTTCCAGATGCAAAACACAAACATCACCAGCCCAGATCACATCACAATAATCAAATTATTTTTATTACAGGAGTAGCTCTGCTAATTTGGGGTTTGCTATGTATTGTTTGGTGGCTTTTTTTCATTTGGAAGCGAAGTCATTAATGGAAAACTTTCTTCTGCTTAGGGCAGAAGACCATCCATAACTATGGCAAGTGCTTCATACTAACGGCTGGATCCTATCCAACAGGCTGATTATTGTGATCAAAACAGCTTCAAAGACCTCGCTATATCATTTTATCTGATGAATTCAATGTTTTCTCTTCCTACAGTTCAAGCCCTGAGCTGAATTCTCTTGGGGAAGCAGAGAATATACAGGCTATTTCCAAAGTAGTCGAGACACAGCAAGATGCAAAGGCCCATACATTGAAATACTGGGTATAAAACATGAATTCTGATCACTGAAGCACATTAAGACCTGAATCCCTAATATGAACACCTGGATTCTTGCATCTACCACCTCTTGTTTTCCATTATAGACATAACCACCTGCTAACCTGACTCCAAAATGAGATCTCAAGTCTGACAGCGTACCTCCCTAGTCCTGGCATTCTTTGTTGCAATCATCCATTCATACCTGTACTGAAATGTATTGCTCTGCTTCAGCTTTTCCATGCACAGAATCTTTATTGTGAATGGCCTGAGAAAAAGATGCATGAATTTTTTTCTGTAGTAGCAGTCATTATTACTATTCCTATGATCCGGGAACACAAAACAGTAATAACTGACAAGCAGAGGAATATGCCACCCATATGCAAGAATATATCCTCCAAACAAGTTAAGAAACACAAAACTAGCCAAATATGAACAACAAGAGTCTACCAAAGGCAAAGACAGACTATCCCAAAAATGGGAATACTACCACTATCTGTTAATAAAGCGTTACGTATAACACAATGTCAATGAGAGTTATTGCATATTTATTCCTTACTTAATTCTGCTACTAGAAAAGGCATAATAAGCCATTCTACTGTGAACCAACATTCGCCCACTTACTGCACTCCAGCATTTTTTCCTGGATCCTCACAGTTAATTATCAACTTCCAACTAAAATGTTTTGAGTCCATCTGATGACAGTTTTCTTGCAAGTGCCTATTATGCATCAAAAAAAGCCAGAGGGACAGGAAAACTGAAGTAAGACAAAGAAGCTTCAAGCAGACTGCAATCTTGGCAGGCAAACCACATCCTATCATTTTAAAAATTTAAGCTGTACATACTTGAAGCAGTCTTTAATCCCTTCATGGTATCTATCGTAACATGTTTCCTATAGAATTGATTCAAATTGGAACTTAAAGGATACGGCAGAAGAGCTCCACAGCGAACAGACAAGATCACCCAGGAAGGCTGAAAAATAAAAACCACAAGACATTAAAAACCTTGTTCTCCATTTGTGAAACGTCAATTATCTTCCAAGTTCATCCTATAGCTAGTTTCAATATACATCTCCCAGGTTTCAGTGTTTCACAGCTATTGTACTTAGGCCTGTACAAAAAACACTGTTCTGATTTGTTCGTAGGAGTTAATATAAAGACTGCTCAAAGATGGTGCAGCAATATGGGAGCTGGACCCCTTTCTCCCATCCTTCTATTGTGCCAGGAAAAGCATTACTTATCCCTCTTCTCCCATTTTTCAGTTTTTCCTACTCAAAAAGAAAAAAATCCCCTACCTTATACTCATCACCAAGGAGTCAGAAACCTTAACCCTATATAGAAAGAAGTTTCTCAACACACAGCGATGAGGGCTGCTAAACACACAGGTTATGACTCCTAACTGACAGTGTTCCAGGACAGTATGCTCCCTCTGGAGAGGGGTGGAGAAGGGAAGAGATGTAGGACGGTGGTCCCAAAACTGCATATAAGGAAGGGGAAAGAGTGGCACCACATTCAGTACAAAGTTACTTTTTCTTTAAAAAAACAAACAAATATACTGTGGTAACTTTGTACATGGTGTCCCAATTCTTGCTATTCTCTCTCCCTCAGAAAAGGCATAAAAAATTAACTAAAAACATCGAATTCATAACTACTTAATCCTCTGCAAAAAAGCTGGGAGATTTTCCTCAAGTTTTTCGCTTTCTTATTCTCTATGCCTTTTCTCTCGATCACAAGCTACCTTTGCCTCCAACTTCCCTTCCCTTAATAATTAGTGTAATCATCCTGATTACAGATGGTGCTGCGATGCTTTCAGGTCAATCTAAGTGACATTACTGAAAGACTTGTTCTCGTTTGTCAAATGAAAAAGTTTAGTTAGTACCAGTTATAAAGAAAAGTAAATTATTTAAGTAAAAGACATTAGAAAGCAGGAAGCACTGGTATGACACTGATGTCCTTCCTTCACAGGAGAATGGCAGCAGTCTTCTTCTTTATAAGATTAAAATTATGCCACAAAACACTTCAAAAAAAGGAACTAAAAAGTAATCAGCACACCCAGTGTAAGTATAAGGTCTCTAGTTAAGCACCTTTTATTTTTTGGACTTAATTCATGCTTCTACACTGTCAGGTGAGCCCTCATGACATAAGCTATCAGAATTCTCTACTGCCACCTTCAACCATATGGAAAAAATAACCCCAAATCATGTACCCAAAGGTACTGGCAGTGAAATACTAGTGTTTTTTCTTCTAATCACTCTCATGACTTGCAGAGTGACAAGCTCACATTTTCAAGCATGAAGCCCAGAATCTTTCACTGGAAAAATAACCCAGTATTGCAAGATAATAACAAAATATTGGTAATTTCAGTATGAGAAAAATAAAATAAAATAAAGAGAAAAAAAAATCTATCTTTCTGTAAGTTCCTATTGTTTAAAATTAGTGTAGCACACATATGCAGAACCAACAAAATCATTTTGCACCTTGCCAATTATATGTGTTTAAAAAAACCCTCAGCAGTCTACTGCTTATTCTAAATTGAGGTTTTCCGTTTCCAGAAGCCTGCAAGAACCTTCTCACCAGAAGCATATCTAAAGTACAGCTAACAGGACACCATCTCACAATGACTGAAGGAAGAATCTGAAAAAGAAAGACAAAACAAAACAGAAAACAAAACAAACAAACAAAAAAAATCCCAAAGCCCTGATAGATACAGAGCAACAAGAGAAAGGAGAAAACAGAATTGTAAAAGAAGTCTATAAATCAAAGTTTGTGTAACGAGGATAAAAAACTTTTAAAGATATGTTTCATTTGGTCATCATCCAAACATGAATATTTTCTGTTATAATAATGAAATAGTCAAAAGCACTACTTTGACAGTATCATGGATGAGTCAGTCACCTTTACCACAGGAAGATCAAAAACTTCTCGAGATTCTCCAACTTCTGGATTGTCCCCATCTTCTGCAATAATATGTGAAGCCAGTGCATTGTAAGAAACTTCCTTTGCTTTCCCAGCTTTCAGAAGTTGAATAACCTAGACCCAAAGAGAACAGGAAGAAGTCAACAATTTTTAGCAACTTCAAAACTCCTCTCAGAACGCATGACTTCTTCTGTTTAAGTATAGCCTGGACTACTGATGTATTGGCACAATTAAAGAAGTTCACCTATACTAGTACCAACCATATACCTGTAATTAGAAAATAAAATGCTTAAAACCATTGATAAATGGTGATACAACCATTGTACAAATCCTGCCCTTCGGGCGTTAGCTTCAAACCCTTTAGTGAAATTTCCTTTTTTTGGGAATATAAATTTTATCTTTGTTCTCCCCCACTAAAATCTGTGTTAGAAGAAACAAGAGGAACAGTTCAAAACTAAGAAGTAAGACAGTGGGCATAAAATTAAAATAATAATAAAACAAAAGAGAACCAGAAACCAAATACAATTCTCAAAGTCCTTATGCTGCATTGCATTACTTTTTATCTCTTTCTGTATTAAATACTGATCTTAACTGGTGTTACCAAAGCATGATGGTTTGGGTTTATATCTTTTTTTTTTAATAAATCCTGCTTTCCTAAAATAATAGCTGACATCTACTCATCACCCTCTGCAAGGTGTGAGCAGCCAAGCGCACATCCCAATGGAATGGATTCAAAGTTGAGAGCCAGCAGCCTAATTCTCCCTCATTTGCCAAAAAACATCTAGGCACAATTCCAGACTTTTGTTTCCCTTCTAGTTCATGCTGTATACGTTTTAACAGGTAGTAGGTTTGCAGATATTCACCTGAATACATTACTTTTTTTTTTCTTACTCTTGGATTTGTTTTGATTAGAGCACTCCCTTGTGCTAGACCTGTTTTAATATTTATTAAGACAACTGGTCTTCCATGAAACCATTTGGAAATTTAAGAAGGAAATTTCTTTTCAAAATCAAGCTAGCATTGATTTGCATATAAAGAAGTAAAAAACTTCAAATATATTTGTAAGGTTTATATTAGTAAAGGAACAACATTTCTCTATAAAAATTGTGTTTAAAAACTATTTCTAGAGTTCACTTTAGAATTTCTCCTTTCTGCCTCCATTGAAAACACAACAAATAAATACTCCTCTCGTTGAGGTTGCTGCCAGGGTACCCCAGAGAGTAGCTGCAGAAGGGAGGACAAAGGCACCCAGGAAGAACTGTCCCCAAGCCCAGTACAGCACACTTACTGGCTCTGACTCAGCTCTGCACCCCAAACCAGGCAGGACTCTGCCCTCCCTAGTGCCTCCTGCTCCCAAGGGCTCATCTGCCCTCCCTAGTGCCTCCTGCTCCCAAGGGCTCACCAGCACAGACAGGAGCCAGCCCTGGCCTCCCCGTAACACTGTGCCACACCAGCAAGCTATCTCAGAAACCAGAGAGCCGGAGGGAACGGTATTCAAACAGGCTAGCTGGCAGCAGAAACAACTCAGATCTGCAGGACTTCTCAATTCAGGCATCGCTCTTGATGAGAGAGTGGCTTCCCAGCTTCCAGCAAGACCTGGTCACGGAAGCAGCGTGGCCACCTCTGTGCTGTGCCGCTCCTGACCTTATCAACTCCTCCACAGCCTCCTCCGGTGTCTGCCTGCAACCCAGGGAAGCCATCCACACACAGAGGAGAATTTAGTGTACCTAATTAAGAGCAAATCAAAGCCTTAAGACAATGGCAGTAACTGCTAAGAAGAATAAAACTTCACATAAGAAAGAAAACTAGCTTAAGAGAATGCTTGTTCACTCTATTGGAATACTACCGATTGCCCTGCTATGTCAACACAAAGCTAACTACATGCCTTTTGGGACATTATTTATATGATAAATGATATAGAAGAGTCCTGTTGTTTTTTGCACTCATCTTCACACACGTAATATTCCTGCTATAGGTTTTTTTAAAATACAGGAATTGTTATTCAAGCTCTAACACATTGTCAAAAATTTTATGCCTAAAGACCTTAGGAGCTTTTATTTCCCTGCTCCTTAACTACATTCCTAGACTGTGTTTCTTTTAGCATATAACCCTATTCCTATGACTAAAAACCATCTCAACAGGTCAGTGCCTATGCCTCAAATTCACCCAAAGGCCTACAAGACTCAGCGAACGCCAGGACACGAGATTCAGGGAACCCAGCGCCGAACACAGATTGGACTGCAGCAACTACCGAAGAAGCAAAGACTTTAATTTCAGTGTGAAACATGTGAGAACCCGTTGGCAGGAAGGTGCTGTCCTAAAGCTAGATACGGTACACTTCAAACCCTTCTCTAATTAGACACGCCACAGAAACTTTTTTTTAACCACCTTCACCCAACACGACTGGGTGTTATTAACCGTTAAGACCAACCATGTCACCCCGGGTACGGCCCTAGGCCAGAGCCGGCCAACCCTGTCATCCCGGGTACGGCCCTAGGCTGGAGGGCCAGACGGTCGTTTGTCAGCACCTTCTGCCCCGCACCTCCTCTGGAAACGGGCAGGGAAAAGGCGGAGGCGA
>JAHREE010000143.1:8682445-8699175 GCA_033628505.1 Tringa tobata | reverse complement strand
AGCCAGCACGCTTTGAATGTGATTTTTAATAATAATAGTAATGCCCCTTCTCAAATCTTCATCTGAAACTGTGCTATTGCAGCACCAGGTTGGGCCACTGTTTTTTCAGCTAGTCGGATCGGAAGAATATGAGATAAATTCAGTATTATAAATCCCAACAATTTGAAAATTCTCTACAATATATCATATATTAACAATAGGTCACAATACAAGGTCACATTTCTGCATTAAATCACTGAAATTAATTGCAAAAAACGTTTTCCGCAAAAAGATACCCAATAATAAGGTACCAGCTTCGACCAGAATTGGGGTGGTTTTGACTAATTATGACAAAAATCCAAGAATAAAGTTTAATTCCATCTACAGTATGGAATTGTAATGTAATGTCAAAAAAAAAAAAAAGACAGGTTAAGTATTGGCTAATTGAGGGAGATATTCAAAGTCTACTTGGATGTGTTCCTGTCCAGCCTGCTCTAGGTGACCCTGCTTTGGTAGGGGGGTTTGGACTAGATGATCTCCAAAGGTCCCTTCCAACCCTTACCTCTCTGTGATTCTGTGACTAAAATATCTTTAGCATAATAAATTTGTTTTTATAAATTCAACCCTGGAAAGCAAAGATAAAGTTGTCAAAGCCTTGACGTGGGATGTGGGATATGGACATTTGGGTCTGTCCTCTTTCTGAATGGAGTAAAAGCAGCTTCACTGAGGCACAAGGTAGGTATATCCATCCCCTGTACATTCTCTAAGCACGGGGCTTGAGATAAAAATGGGAAGAATGAGACCATCACAAACGAATAAGCCCTGAAAGCAGATCCTGGGCAGAGCCCCGTAGATGTGCTTGGTAAAGGAAGGACGTGGAAGATCTTGCCTGAGGTCAAGTAGATGTCAGATTGGCAACCAGCTGTGAAGCACAGCCAACGCAAAGGCATTTTGGTTTGTGCCATGAAACAAGGCACAACAACAGGTCAACAGAGAACTCACCTGGTAGAAGTTTAGACACCTAACAATTCTAGTGGCCCCCAAGAAGCAGTTTTGTAAATCTTAATATTGGATTTCGGGTCACACAGAGCGTCTGTTAGCAGTGACACTAATCCTCCCACACAAAAGTATCTTTTTCTTCTCCACAGTTTTGTTGGCTTCAAGATGACCACACCCAGAAGAAAAGACTACTCACATCAATCACAAATTCTTCCCCTTAATTATCTTCTGAACAAGCAGTAGAATTAAATTAATGAACCTATTTTTTACTTCTTTATGTATTTCATGAGTCACCTGTCAACAAGTTATTTAAATTCTAGTAATTAGACTATTTCTAACAAAAAATGAATAGCTCCAGTGTCTGCATCATGTGCGTGATCCACTTTATGAACTGTAAGAAGAGAAAACTAGATTGACAAAGTATGTTATTGAACATGAAAAATATCCCCTGTATTTGCCAGAAATAAATTCTGGGTTCTCCTCATGGGTCAGCACACACAACTGAGTCAAATCAAGTGGGCTGGTGCCACTCCTTAGTCATGGCAAGGTGTAGAACAAAGTGCTCACTTTGAGTGAGTGGGGCCTGCTCTGGGTGTGACAGCACTTGTGTATCTCTAGGGGCAATAGCACAGCGGGGTCACCTAGGGGACCTGAGAAGTCATTCAGGTTCAGAAGGTGCAGATTCATCTCATCCGCTTTCAGAAAGGTCTGCAGATGTTCCTGTCACATCGTAGAATCATAGCATTGTCTAGGTTGGAAGGGACCTTCAAGGTCATGGGATCCAACCGTCAGCCTAACGCATCACTGGATGTAACGTGGGATGCTCAGCCACGTGGTGGCACGCTCCTGTGTCAAGCCCAGTGACTGTTGAATGCATGTAGGTCTGATCACCACACAGAGGGATGAGGCTGGGTCAAAGGAACTTGACTCTTGCCGAGGTGCCAAACACAAGGCTGTTGTGGCAGAACCTTAATCTATCCAAGAAACACCCAAGATCAGACTCTTACTTTAAGTACAGTCTCTGCTCTGATGCAGCCACAACAGTAATTGCATGGGAGCAACCATTCACAGAGATCAATTATGTTTTAATACGAGTTCGTTTATGGGCTTAATTACTTTAGTGAAGAAACTGAGCAGAGATGGTGCACATCACCCTAGCCCACAGTGATCTGAACAGCATGTTACCTGTACTATAAACACACCAGGCACAATATCTAATATGTCTTAACGGGGAGAGTTCTGTACACAGAAGTTTATGACCACGTTTCCAGAAAAGCTGTAAAGCAATGTTTATTTTGCAATGGGCGTTGCTTGCACATAGTGAAAGTCCACTGAGTTGACAAGATTTGTGCAATTAGTCTTTGCTTACACAAGCGCCTTATTTGTGTGCACAAATGATTAAATGAAGAATTCATGTGCACCTACAATATCATATTTAGGCATAATTGCTTGTGAAAAAACAACAGTTTGATTTTTTTTCTTGCAGTTAATTGAATTCAGAGCTCAGATTAAATTGTATATTTGTTTTACTGCAATGAGCAGAAGGCTTTCCAAGCTCTTTGTTAATAATACATACTCATTTGGTAGCAGCTGGCTCTCTAGATGTTACTTTTCCAATAAAATATATATCTTCACAAAGTACCCAGTCTTTTACAGAGAGCTGATATTAGTTTCAATGTGTCTGAAAAGTTGTTGAGCAGCCACAGAAGGCGTGCTTCCTGCGTTATTACCATACCAATTTCTTAACATCAATAAGAATCTGCTTTTATAATCTGAACCAAAATATGCAAAATGAGTACACAGAGGGCTCTGCTTTGGCTTGAACTGTCTACGCATTTTTCCTCTTTCCTTCAGTGAGACTATTGCAATGGCAAATACGATTTATAATTAAAAACTTTCTTTTTATCTGTACTGCAAGACTGAATCCTAAAAGGCTCTCTTGGAACTGATCGTTTCATTTTCATTTTTCTTCCAGTTCCAGAGCTGCACGGAGAATGCCTTTGTCATTTGCTTGACAGTTTTCTTTTTTTAATGTAATAGTTACAAAGTGTTTTGCACTGCCAAGTACCTTTACTATAACTGAGCATAAATGGGCAGGGGAGGAGAATGCTCTCATTAGCACATCTAGCGTCAGGGCCATTTTTATCAGAAGTGAGAGGCAGTATTAGAGGAGGAGATACACTCCTTTCTATTACCTGCTAAGGAATGTGTCTGGCACATTAGCCCGCAGGGAAAGGTGAATGAGATGTTGTGTGTCATATTGCAAGGATAAAAAACCAGCCCTGAGCTGCAGCTGGGTATGCCTTTATCAAAATATAGCTGGTGGGATGGTACACGGTGTAATTGCACTGGTTACACTTGGTCTGAAGCCACTCCTGCTCCAGGATCTCCAAGAAGTGCAACACAGCATCACACTGCTACAGGCCTTGCTTGAAGTAGGTCTACTGGGAGGGCTGCATAATAGTTTTTAGCTAATAAGGGAATTAATTACTCAGAGTGGAGCAGGGCTCTTTAAAACTTCAGCGTGGCCACGTGAACAGCTGAAAGGAGCCACCAGCATAGATGGGGAGAGCAGGAGGAACCCCTAGTTAATCCCTCTCCTTTAAAGCTTCCACTGATAACATCTACAGAACCTTCCCAGTACCTTGGTCTCGTCTTGTAAAAATTCCTTATGGTTAAACAGTCTTCCCTGATATCTGATCTAAATCTTCTGTTCTGTAAATGAGGCTGATTCTTTCTTTCTCTCTTTCCCTCAGACTTCCAATAACCCTCTCTATTTAAATTGTCTAGCCACATACATACTTTTATATCTATATAAGTATATAAAAATATATCTAACACTAGGTTATAATACATTCTTATAAGGTCTGGACCTGATTGTGATGTGCCAGGAAAGAAACATGCAAGTCCTCCCAGTACTCTGGGTGAGAACAAATAATATGCCACNTACTTTTATATCTATATAAGTATATAAAAATATATCTAACACTAGGTTATAATACATTCTTATAAGGTCTGGACCTGATTGTGATGTGCCAGGAAAGAAACATGCAAGTCCTCCCAGTACTCTGGGTGAGAACAAATAATATGCCACAAATAAAATGTGATACTACAATTTATAGGCTCCATTCTTTGCATCTCAGGAGATGTCTTTGCTTCTGCCCCTACAAAGGTACCTGCCAATTTCTGTATATTTTCTGAGTTTGAGAAAAAATGCTTGTGAAACGTGGCGGGTAATTATCCCTACAGCCCTTCTTTGTAGCTTGTCAAGATTTCCTTCATTTACAGGTTTCCCTTTTAGGTAAATTAGTACCAGGCAAACAATGGAGAATGGAATTTGCTTTTGAGCCTGGGCTTTCATTCATTGAAAAAAAAAGTTAATGAAGCCTGGAGTTACTAAAATGAGTTTTTCTAGAAAGTAACATACGTAACATAACTATTGGTGCCAAATCTTTATTATGTGATTCGAAGGACGGTAACACTTGTATTTATTTTTATATTATTAATGCATAAATGCAGAAAAAGCAACTGAAGTTGGTGGAATTCCAGAGCATCTTACAGAGCAGTGTGAAGAGTGAGTCTGGGTACTTCTCTGGATGATCCCCATTATTCATTTATGGCTTTGTATTTATGAGTAGAGTAAAAATCCCCCATTCATGCTGATGAAACCTTCACATCACATTGCTCTCTTTCTGTGTGTTGTCTGTTTGTTTTATGTATCTGGAAAGAGGAACGGGCAGAAGATGCTTGCCTGAAGATGTGGCATCACATCACAGCTGTGCTATTCTGCTGCCTCACTGATGCTGCAAAGAGGGGCAGGTTTCCTCCTTCCTTTCCATGGCAGCCTGGTCTCACAGTTGGCTGGTTGGTTGTTTTTTGCCATAATTCTCTTGTTCCTCTCGAACAGGTTGTGACTCTTATCTGACCAACATGGAGCCAAACTCATTGAAAGTGAACCATCTGGTTTAGTTCGTTGAGCCAGCTCAGCCTGGATTTATGTAAGGCCTGAAGGAGCATGAAGGAGAGGTCCACGCTGCTGAGATGGGAGGAGTTGTCTCCTGCCAGCTTAGAGCCTCCAACATGCAATCTCACTTAAGTCGACTTGAACCACCCCAAAACCTCCCCTGGTTCTGGTCGCTCATTTCTGCTTCTCCTCCTTCTCCAACAAAAGTTGCAGTGCCTCAGGGTGACCCACGCTGATCTTGCTGAGAACAGGCTCATAAAAATGGTTGGTTTTTCTGCAGGTCGTTCTCCTGACTCAGTTGACCTCCTGGTGCTGGCTTGGAGCGGGCAGTGACTCAGGGTTCATGGAGTGGGAGATGGAGGGCAGCAGCCACGCCAGCCCGTCTGGCCGCCTGTGCCACCAGGGAAATTCATATGTGGCCACGGGGTTTTAGTGCTAAAACCAATGATGAAAAATATTTCTGCCAGGAAATTTTCCCCGGCTGACGTCAATTCATAGCAACTCCATCATCTTCGGAGCGGTGCCTCCAGCTTCCAGAGCGTAAGGCCAGAAGGTCACTTAAATTAACCTTTCACAGGGAGCACTGAGAGACGAATCGATCGCTCCATTGTTTCTTCTCTAAAAACAGCCCCAGTCTGGGGCCACGTTTCTGCTTTACGATCTTCCCAAATGCTGAAGCTTCGAGCTGCATTGTCAGGGTAGCTGGAAGACACGTGCCTGCACGTCCTTCAAGGCAGAGGTATAGACACTTCTCTGCCTGTGATACGGTACAAACGGAGAAGCCGGTTGCATTTGTCACACATTTGTGGTTGCAGCTTTTGGGGGCTCCTGGTACTTACAGGTGGATGTTCCTGTACTATGCAGACAAGTAGTTATTGCTGCCAGGCTGGATTACCACTTTCTTTTTCTGTGGAAGGAACCTAATTGCTATTTCTTACATATTTTCAAATGAAATGAAGAACTCGCATCGGCGTTCATGAAAAATATATTCTGACGTGGTAACAGCCTCGAGGCTGGAAGAAACCAGTAGATCTTTTGGTCAGCCTTTCTTATCATTTGCCCCTAAATTTCACCCAAAATACTCTTGATCTGAGCCAAGAACCTTGAGTGACTGGTTAGTCAAAGTGGAACTTCCTGAAAGATATTGAATCTTGATCTGAAGACATCAAGAGATGAAGAATCCACTTCTGCTCTAAGATGATCAATAGCTTTAACACAACCTCGGAGCCAGCTTAATTAATTAGCGATTGATATCTAGAACTCTCTGCCTCTTTAGTATGCCAAACAGAAAACATTATGAAGTAACACATTTGTTACTTAAGGCCCTAATAGTCAGCCACTCTTCAATGCAAAAAAAAAAAAAATTAGAATTATTAATTGGGTATCTAGAGTAAGTATGTTTTAATGATCTCAGCTACTCAGTTCTAACCAGGAGTTGGGATTCAAGAGAACAGGTCTCACTTTCCAGACTTCTCTCATTAGAGCTAAGCTCAGGACAAATGCAGGAAATCTGCTTATACTCTCTGGCCAGTCCTGGCTCTAACCTTCCTTTTTTGCTTCCTGGAGGCTTTCAGGGAAATAAAAGCTCTATAAGTCCCTAAATGTTCTGCTACTTGAATGATGTGCTCTGTGATATGCTGAAACTCCCGCAGTATGAACAAATATTTCTCTGAACCAAGAAAGCCTACAATTGATGTGTGTCTCAAGGTCCAATTCCTCCATGAACTGGCTGAGGCCAAATAAGGATTAAGTTCACAATGTGGCTTCATCAGTGTCTAATAATGTCTTTCACCCCTACCGTATCCCTGATGCCTTTACAGCCCAGTCAGATATGGTTGAAACTACCAGGGAATTGGGGAAAAGAGGCAACTGCCATACCACATGCAAGAAAAAGGCATCCCATTGAACCTCTCCAAGACATCAGGCTACGAAGAAGCTGTTTCTTTTGATTTTGGCCTACTACAGCCTGAACTTGGTTGCTCTCCTACGTGCTTAAAGGACCGTCTTCCTCCTTAAAGGACGGTCCTTAAAAGGACCGTCCTCCTCCTTCATCACTGAGGCTTTTACCATATTCATGCCAATGATGTTGGTCATTTTTAATCTATGGCAGTGTGGTAGACACTCACAGATACAAGTTTAACCTCAAAGAAGCCACTGAAAACTTCTCTGGGTTTATTCAGAGCTTGCTGAGTTCCCTATATAAATTAGAGGAGCCTCGGGGTCCCAGGACTAGCCAAGTCTGAATTCTCAGTGTTGCAAATGGAAGAAATGGTGGCATGAGGCAGTGAGCACCAAAGCTGTAATGATCTTCCTTTGGGGTGTCAATTAAATTTGCTGTTTGCCTTATGGCACATGTAGGTGATTACAGTGTGAAAGCCAGGATGCATTTGTTTAATGTATCCTTGAACTCTATTACATTTTCCACTCGTCTTGCTAGAGCCTTATCTTCAATTACACTCCTTTCCATATGCCCCAAGCTGTTATTTGTTACAAGACCAACCTGACCCTCTTGTATCCAAAATGTCAGTGAATTAAATCAAATTTTTATACTTTTCAACTTGAACAGTTATCTCATGATGCACATAACAAACAGATAATGAGATCTGCATTTTATTAGACACAGTAGCGCTTACTGATGTTTAACTATTAGGCAGAACCATTTTGCTGCTCGCAGTTACAATTACATTATTTTTCTCTGTGGCTGGATAGCTGTCAATTGATTTAACTCATTTTAAATGTGTAGTATAGTATTTTCCTTCGCATTGCTTGCACTCAGAGAACTGGATACATTTCTATTCTTTTTTCCTAAAAGGGAAGGGACATTTCCATAATTACATTTCTCTACAGTCTAAGCTTCTTGCCTCCTATATTTTGTGACAATTTTCCCAAGGTTTCTGTCTGAGTCAGGAATGTTCCAAAATCACATTCTTAGCATTAAGCATACCCTCAAACCCGGCTCGTTTTGATAGGACTAAACCACATTCTTGAAATGAAACACAGTTGTGAATGAGGATGCGTTCCTGAAATAAGTTCGTGTGAAAAATGACCCACTGGGCACGTTCCAATGCCTAATATATACACCAGCTAGTTGTGGTGTATTTTATGCTTTATATGTACATGCTTATAATTTGTGATTCATACAGTGCTCATAACGATTAAATGATAAAAGCACCAAACTGGCATCTAATCAACGCAAATATTTAGGTCCACCAGAGGATACACGAAGATCCGCCCTCCCCAGAAGAGCCACCACGTGTCTCTCCTACACGCCGGGAGTCGACTCACACGTTCATAAATAATCCAGCTGGCAAATATCAAAAGGTTACATACCCTGCCTGGTTTTGTGTGCATACTCCTGTTCTGCTCCGGGCAAGGGAAGGAAGAGAGCCATTGCAGGGAGGTAAATCTAACCCTCTTTACATTAAGCCAAGGAGAGCAGAAGCATATATGTCATCATTTACTGTGCCTCAATTCGTGGAGGGTAATTTCTCATAATAGGCTAACTTGATTGCTTACTGAACATACCTTGGAGGCTGTTTGGTCTTGCTTTTGTATAGCAAAAGCTCACCCACGTCTCTCTTGACTCTGAAAGGATAAAGGATATAAAAGCTACTATAGGAATATTATTATTCAGATAAAGAAAAGAAAGCTTGATACAGATAGGGATGCCTTTTTGAGACTTACTAAGCAGTCCAGAGGATTTAGTACCTATGCTCTTGCCATTTCAGTTTTATAAAAAAATCTTATTACATTTTAAAATCATAATCCCCCCTGAAATGAATGGAAGAGAGGCACCCAGGGCCATGGATTGCTTAAGAAAATCTATTTCCTCACCTATTTCACCGATGCTCACAGAAAGCAGCTGCCATAAATCTTTGTAATAAACGCTGGGCACATTGATGGCTAACTCTGTTTACACAGCCCAAGCCCTTGCACTAAACCTCACTTGTGTAAAATAGTCCAGCTGGGTGTTTATCAGTAATTGTTTGCGAGATGCACGCTAATGAACTCCTTGTGGTTCTCCACGACCCACGGTGCTCTTCTGTAACGCTCGTCATTAATCTGAAGCTGTGCCGTGGTGTTTAATGAAGCATGCCTCTCACTGGGCAGGAGGGATTAGCTGGGGCAAGGACATCGGGATTTATGGTTCCTTACAGTCACAGCTGTCATAAAAACAGAAAAGCTGTAAGAAAACCTCCTAGAAACAGAGACCATGCTCTGGGGCAGAGACTATTTGTCTTTGTGCCTCTTCCTCAAGCCCTGGTCTCCACTTACAGACTCCCAACAAGCTGTGGCTGTGCTGCAGGAGGGACAATAGCAGGAGAAGGAGAGAGCACCAGCAACCAGAGTGGCTGGAGTGCCACCAGACCAGGAGGGACTCCTGGTTTGCCCTCTGCAAGACTGAGAACGGTGCTAGGAGTCAAAGCTGAGGGACAGGAGGTGTTGAATGTGTGAATGTTGGATGAAAGGCTTTAAAACAGCAAAATGTTAAGTGGGTTTTTTCTCATTTTTCTATGCCATTATTGATCATGGTTACAAAACGGCATTTATAACCCCACTGCCAAGTCAGTTGCTAGTGGTGATGGTTTAAAAGCTGACCGTGTTAACTATTCTAGTGCTTAATAAAGCACAGAAGGAAGGAGAGGCATTAGCATACAGTGAAGATGGTAAAGTGTCTGGAGGAGGGAGGACACTGAGAATCTGCCTAGAAAGCTCTGAAGATGTATCAGGTCAGATGAGGGGTCCTTTTACAAAACACAGCAAGATTTCTTTGTTTCCAAAATGAGATTCAGCTTTTAAAGTAGTACGTGAGCCATCTTCTGTGCAGATGGATAATACCGCCTTTAATGAAGACACCCCATGAACTATGCTCATATAATACCCTGAAAGAATTCAGTGCTATGTTTAAGATTTTGACTAAATTTATGATGAAATTCTGATAGGAAAGTCACCTTTTTGTTCAGTTAGCAGCCGAGTTCACTGTGATACAGTCAAAACCTGAAAGTAGAAAGTAACCACAGAAGAGGGTCCGTGGTACTCACAGGTAGAAGAAGGGCATATGGAAAATGCACTTTCAGAAGCCACCAACTTAACAAGACCAGCCAGGTCCCTTGCCTTTCAGGTCATATACTAAAATCTCCGCAGGGACAAGAATTACAAGACACATTGCATCTGCCTGGAGGCACCTGAATAAACATGGGGCTCCAAAAAGGAAGGAGAAACTCACTGGTGGCAGATGTCAGCTACTCCCTCCAAGCTTGGTGGCTTCCCTGCAGGACAGGGCATGGATGGGCACCCAGCTGTACCCCAGAGATGTACTCAGAGATGTTGGCCTCAGCTGCTCTTGCTAGATGGGTTTTCCCACCACCAGCTCTTGCACAGGCACACTCCTGCTGTCACGTGTCACATCCCCAGTGAGGGAGCTGAACGTGAGCCACTGGTGAGCTGTCACAGCTCACAAACCACTGGGCCCCCACTTCTGAGTTACTGTTGACCAACCTTGCCTCTCAGACCAGCAAACAGAAAAAAAAAAAAAAAATCAGCTATTTTATAGCAAAATTCATTGCTAGACAATTAAGAAAAGTCTGGCAACATTTTGCTGTCAAAGCAGTGAATACCAGTTGTCAAAAATAATGATGTTACCAATAAAAATCCTTGTGAAAAATAGAGGCACATTTAGACACATTTATACAACCACTTTCATCCCATGGGTTCAGAGAATTTTATAGCTGTAGCATGAAGGCACTGCTTGATCAGGTGCCTGCTGTGGTAGAAGGACTGAAAATAAAATATTTGACACATGATACTGCCCAATTCTATGAGAGAAATGATGGTTTAGGTCCTTTAAAAATGGCTGTCTCTGTTCAAATAGCTGGAAAAGTTTGCTGTCTTGCCTGTGATCAAGAGGCAAGCTTTTTGTCAGCCTACAGGAGACGTCTGCAAACCCTTTTCTTGCACAGGCACGTCAGCAGACTCATTTTAGTTGCAGAAAGAAAATGTGTGGTCTTATCCTACCAGTTGACTTTTTGTAACTTGTAAATAATTCCTCTTATTTGTATGAGCCTCTGACTCGCTTAAATAGCAACACGGATGTGAAATAAAAGTAAGTAAAACTCCACAGCTTTCCCATTTTCTCTAATGACCTGTAATGTTGCACGGCTTGAAAATAGTGGGAGTTTACCTTACCTAAATTAATAGCAGTTTTGCTGATCTGGGTGACCTGGGCAGGCAGGAGGAGGGAAACAAACAGGTACACCGAATAATCAGGAGGAGGAAAATATTCCACAGCTGGAAGGAAACAGTGTGTGAATATGAATCTGAGACTCTCATCAGCGATACCCAAGCTGAGAAAGCTGCACAACTGTGCCAGTGCCTCCTTCAGCAGGTAGAGATGTGGCTGTGGCTGTTCAGAAATCTCCAGGGAAGAAGGCAGAAACCAATGTATAAAGAAATTAGACGACTGGGGTGGAAGAAGTTAAAAGAATCTCCCACAGAAGACATCATTTGATGAGGGGCATCGGTGGCTTCATTTTTGCACATACTACCAGTTTGTTACAACTAGAAAACCAGTCTTGAATGCTAAAGTTAATGGTGGTTTGGGAACAGGATGCTCCAACCAAGGAAGACATGGGCATTGGAACACACTGCCCAGGAGTCACAGGGAGAAGAATGGGGGTGGAAGGAGAAGAAAAAAGAAAAAAAGTTGAAGAACTGCTGGCCTGGAAAACTCTTATTTCTCTCCTTATTATGGTAAATGGATCTTAAAATGTTTTGGCTCTGGAGTTCTGAAAGAACATTTCCAGGCTACGGATGGATTTATGTAAATAATCCTTCCTACCTCCGGCAAGGAAGTAAAGAGGTAACCTGGAAAACAACACGCAACAGAAAAACCCATGTTCAGCCAAACACTATCACAGTCTTCCCTATAACTTCACACCTATGCAAATTATCTGCCAAAATGCATAAAGCTCAAGATAAACAAATCTCTTCCACAACTTGGCATATGGAAAAAGGGTCTGAACTGAAATGATAATTGAGTTTTAGAGACCCATCCATTTGCTGTCATCATGCCATCTGTCTCCCTGGCAGAGTCCTGATAGTTTGCATTGGCAGCTTTGATTGCCAAAACTCATGTATTAAGTTAGAGGTACCTAGTCTTCCCACACGCAGTTTCTTAATATTTTTCTCTAGGCCTTCCATTCTAGATGATTGACAGAACTACAGGATACCATCTATTCCTAGAGGCATAATATATTTTTACACAGTATTATTTTTATTTTTTTTTTTTCAAACAGAAATATGGATAATTTTCTATTGCGGTCAAGTCCGTCAGAGTCCAGAGAAAGGTTTACTTCTCAGGGACTGACGACAGGTAAAGAGGATCCCAGGTGCTGGTGTATATTTGTGTTAAGTACTTGCTATCACCAGAGTAATAAATGGAAACTGCGGATGGCTTATGAGGGCAGTACCCCCTGAGGCTGGCTCCAAGTTATTGCGTTACTGTCATAACTACTCACTGCAATATGACACCGAGCACAACTCTGCTGACTCCCCCGAAATTACACAGCTGATTAGTGTTGTCCCTTAAGGTATGAAAGAAGCGATAAAATTATTTACATTTCATTTATTTGCACAGAGTGCAACTTTAACTGCGTCAGTGAAAGATGTGGGAGTTGCCCTAAGACTTTATGAACTTATGTTCCATCTGGTCCTTTGGCCACGAACATGGTTTTTTTGCTACGCAAAACCAAAGGGTTTAATTCCAGCGGGAGTTAATTCACATCGGGCCGAAGACAGATAAACGCTCCTGGCAGCTCATTTACTGAGATATACACAGTAGTGCGAGGTACTGGAGTCCATCCCCCCTTTAGGCTGGCTGTGTAATAGATTGTGGCCAAATTCAAGAGACACGAGGACTGAGACACTCACCAGGGAGTTTACAGAAGAGAGGGCTGTGCTCTAGGCAAGAGGGGTACACAAAGTGGCTGCTCTGTTGAGCAACTTTTGTTCTTGTTCAACTTTGTTCCTATTAAACAACACTTCAGGTATGTCACAGAAGTCATACAATTGGGGAGAAATCCTAAAGAAAAGCTTGCATGCCCTAAACCGAATGAGACCTGCTCTTAGAGGCTGGGTGAGGAGTAGTTTTCCAGCCACGCAAATAAAAAGACAACAGGATATCAACTCATTGTTTCAACTTCTGCCCCAAGACAGAAAGACTTTTCGAAGTTCCTCCTAAGCATCAGGAGCAAGAGAAGCCAGTTTGGCAAACTGGGGTGCTCTGGGGATGTGGGACACTCAGGTCCTCCTTGTTCCTGCTCTGATGTGCTCCCACAGTCCTGCTGAGTGTCCTACTAACACACGGCAAGATAAATCTCTGCTTCTCAATCAGTAGGAATGGCTCCTCTTTGCTGTAAGTAACTACACGCTACTGGGAGAGAAAGGCTGACTCCATCTTTCAGCTGCTGTGGCTGGGAAGTTAGAAAACCTCAGGTAAGTCCATGCTCCAATAAACAGGTGATTATTAAACAGCTTCAACATAAGAAACCTGAGAGAGAGCTACCCAGAACGGCCAGCCACTTGGCAATTAAATTGCTTACATGGGTAGTAAGGCAAGGCATCATGATTCAAACCCATAGTCTGAGCTGGGATGCTTTAAACCTTGATTTCCCATGCCCCAAATAAATGCTTTAACTCATGGACCACTGGAGAGGGAGGGTATCACTCAGTCCTCCTCTCAGTTAGAGCTACGACCCTGGACCTGAGACCGTTTTTATGGAATGAATTAGACAGAGAGATGAAAGCTCTGTAAAAGCTGCTGCATGTCCATGAAGAGCTCTGGGTCAACATTCCATCTCTCTGCACCCAAAATAACATTTCTAACACCACAGGACACTCGAGCCAGAGGTGGGACATCATGAGAGTCTATCACAGTGCAGATAGACCAGAGTAGAAGACTAGAGAGAGACTCAGATGTGTGGATGAGCTCTGAGGGTGTGAAAACAACCTCACACTCCGTGATCCTAACTGTGTTCGTATTTGAACATTTTGTTTTTAGAGGAGTGGGTGGTCTGCAAGTGTGTTCAACAGGCACGTCTGGATGTAAAAAGAGTGAGCTGGAGTTGATGGACATTAAATGAAATTTAAGTGATGATTACCTGAGTGTTAGAAATTGCCTTGACAGGATGCACACTTACTGAGCAGTCTGGCTGGCAAGTGAGCAGAGCCTTCAGTGCTGGTGTATATATACAGCAAGTATATGTGTTCATTTAATCCTTGTTTAACCTAGCAGCTCCACCTACCCCGTAGACTGAAATTCTCATGTATGCATGAAGTATGCTCAACAAAAACACCTCCTGAGCCATTTTTTCTGCCAGATATAAGTGCAGAGGTTCAAAAGATTTGCATGCAGATTCACAATATGAGTCCTTTCACCCATCACCTGCAGATGCTACTTGGTGCACACAGGCAGTGGCACTGATTGTGTTGGGAATTCCCTCCCAGCCTCTAACTAGCATCTACATATTTTTAATTGGAAGGTACCTCTAGTAAATCATATTTAGCAGCAGGCAGCGTTTACTCATCTCTTTTGGAGGGAACCCTGCTAAATCTAAAGAAGTCCTGTCACTTTTAATTCCTCTGGCTCCATCAGTGCGGATGTGAGATAATCCTGACTTTGTAGTGTAGATCCTGTTCTTAGAGAGTTTCATAGATGTGATCATTCCGTAAACATTACCCACTCACTGCAGATCCCAGCCTTCCCCTCGCTTTATAAATATCAACAGTTCTGAGGAAAGCAATGGGTTTACTGTGTAAACAGCACTTTGTCCTTAAAAATAACAACATTCAGTCACCTCCAGAATCTGGTGCATTCAGCCAACGTGCTTAAAGATTACAGAATCAGAATCGTGAAATGATCTAGGTTGGAAGGGACCTCTGGAGATCACCTAGTCCCAGCCTCATTAAAGAGGGGCCAAATTCAGAGTTGCATCTGGCCTCTCACAGTACTGTCCAGCTGAATTTTGAGCACCACCAGGAATGGAGATTTCACAGCCTCTCTGGACCCATTTCAGTGTTTGACCACTCTTCGGGTGTATATTTATTTCCTAATTTCTAATTGGAATATCTGATATTGTGACTTGTATTCATTGCATCTTGTCCTACCACTGTGTATCTGTAAGAAGAGTTTGCCTGCACCTCTCTGTACCCTCCCCTGGGGTATCTGGAGACAGCAGTAATGTTTTCCCTTAAACCTTCTCTTTTTAAGATTGAAAAACTCAGTTATGCTTCTCCTTATACATCATATGCCAGTCACTCCTCATCTCGATGACCTTCCACTGGACTTCAGAGAATCACAGAATGGTTTAGGTTGGAAGGGACCTTAAAGAACATCCAGTTTCAACCCCCCTGCAGGGACACCACCTCCCACTAGACCAGGTTGCTCAAAGCCTCATCCAGCCCAGTCTTGAACCCCTCCAGGGATTGGGGACTTTCCCCAGTATGTCTTGCACTCAGGAACCCCAAACTGAAGATAAAATTCCAAGGTTTGTTGCACAGAGGGGGAATAGTTACATCCCTCAACCTGATGGCCACACTCTTGCCAACACAGCCCAGGATGCTACTGGCCTTCTTTGCCCAAATGGCACCTTGCAGATGGAAACTTCTTGGCCACCCAGGTTCTTTTCTACAAAATGCTGCCTCCCCAGTCAGTCCCCAGCCTGTGCTGTTGTATAGGGTATTGTATGTTGTATTTCCATATATGTTATCTATATATGTATTTGTCTACATTTCCCGCAACTGACCCATTCAACTCCAGAATCTGCTAATATATACTTTTAAAAGTCCAGTAAGATAATTAAAATATTCATAATTTTTCATTAGAACGTAATCTAGTTTTACTTCTTCAGATTTAATACATTTTATTTCCATTTCCATTTAAATGTAATTTTTGTCTACTTGTTCCTGAAGCAAAAAATAATAATATCTTTTAAGAAGCACATATTCCATAATTTGTAGTTGACTCTGTTCGTTCTGGGCTTCACAGGCTTCTCTGGGAATGGCCCACGCAATAAAAAATTCTCAGTCCTAGCAGTTGCTAAGTGTTTTGATCAATTGAATGACAGTCAAGGATATTTGGCACCTTGCAAACCAGGAATTTTAAATCAGGAGGCTTTATGAAAGTCTCCAAACCCCATTTGTCCTTTGAGTTGTAAGTAAAAAACCTACCTGTTCCAAAATTGTCAGTATTCATGTATATAAAAGATAAAATAATCATCTCTCCTCAAAAAGATGGCAGTATATTTCCAAAATTAAGTTACAGTCTCTAAGGCTAGATCTGTTCTAGTAACTACAATAGGCCAAGTCCTGTTCTCTGGCTCTGAGGACGAATATCACAGCACAACATGAAGGGAATCTCCCATCTGGGGAAGTTCCCATCCCACCAAAACAAGGTCCTGAACCTGTATGGGATACACTGCCCTGGGTTTCGCTCGGCAGCGTGGAGCCCTTGTTATTGTTAGTTTGCTAATTGTCAGTAAAAAGTCCAGAGAGGTTCAGAAGAGACAGCAGGAAGCTGTGTGTGGTCTTATACATATACCTGGTCCCTATACATACCACTGGGACAGTGGGCACTGGGTACTCCCCTCAACATCTCTTTCATGCATGTTTTTCTCCCCCAACTCTCGCAAAGTGCAGTTCACTGGCAAGTGTCATTGTCCCCGATTCTTAACGCTGATGCCCTTCCTTCCTTCTCCCCCCAGCCCCCCTCCAGATGCAGACCGTGACCCCC
>JAHREE010000143.1:8618841-8662849 GCA_033628505.1 Tringa tobata | reverse complement strand
AGCAACATATTCCTTGCCTCCTTGAGTATCTGTATTGCCCTCCCTCGTGTGTCACCTATGGTTGTTTGCAAGACAGAAGATCTGAGTTTGAATGGCCAGGTATGAAGTTGGTAGAAGGAAAAAAATTGCTTTCTCTCAGTACAAGTTCCCTGAGGATCGCTGTGGAGCTTCATGAGGCTCTTGCCATCACTTTCCTGTAGCAAACCAGAGACCAGAGCTTCTCCCACTGATTGCTTTACATTCTCCTGTTCCCTCTCTCACACAGAGGCTCTGACAACGAGGACCCTCCTTGATAGAGACCAAACTGAAATTCAACCACATACAAAGAAAGTAAATTTTGTCAGGGCTGTTCACTGTGGGAAGAGCTAACCAAGCAGTATATACCCTTACTTGGAAGCAAATAACTGTTTTTTCTAAAAGTCAGACCAGGAGAGGCAGGAGGGCTGGGGCTGGTGAAGGATGTCAGGATGTCAGAATTCAGATTGCTGCTAAAATTTAGCTATAGTTAAGAAAATTACAAAAAAAACCCCAAAAAATCCAACTCAAAAATTTGGGAATGCTCATTGCTGAACAGGAGCCAAGAAAACTTGTTTACAGCTCGCTCTCCGTTTAGAACAATTAATCACTAAGCCTTGGCTGCACTTCCCACAAATCACCCGAAAGGACGCCTGTCGGGTTGTGTTAAGCCAAAGCGCAGTGATAGAGTCAGCTACTGCCTGGGATACGGATGAAAACTGGCATGTTAGCTCACTGCTAATAGGTGATTTCCCCCCCGAAAAAAGAGAAATTATCCACTGAGGTAACAGAGAGCACCTCTTTTCCCCTTAATTACTTCCTGATACCTGGACTGAATCCATGATCAAGGAGATGTATTTGAGATTCTCCTGGAGCTCCACAGTTGTGTGCTCTTCTCTGGCCATGAAGGAAAAAAATGCACTCAGAAGTATGCTAAAGATAAAACTAATGAAAGAGGGGAAAAAAGTTCAGAAAAAGGAACAGTTTCTTCCACTGTTCTTTGAAAGAGCTACTGTCCTGATGGAGCGGCAGAAGAGGTGGTTCTAACAGTAAATACAAATCTGGAAAACACCAGAGAACATGAGTTTGTGTGGGCAGACCCATCCATGACGTGAGTCTCGCGTTTGGAAACTCTGAGGTTTTCCCTGGCCAGGGACTGGGTGAGGGACGTGGGCTCTGCAGCTTCATCTCCAGCCATGGGTATCCTCTGCCACTGACCCTCACCTTCCTGTCTTGGTTGTGGACCTGCCTGGTCACTGGAGACATGCCTGGAGACCTGGCTGGTGGCCATCATTTTATCTGCATGGGGAGTCTAGATCACGGAGTCACGGAATCACGGATTTGTCAGAGTTGGAAGGGACCTCTAGAAGGCTTGTTTAGACTGTCAAAGGTTGTTATCTCAGAGAAGAGATAAAAATGATAAATATCTCTTATTCCTCGGCATATTAGATGTTACACACACTGTAAAGGAACACTGTAAAAGTTACACTGTAAAAGGAACCAGAAGCTGAGTTTAGAATTTTATGTGAGAGCAAGAGAGTATCTTGATCTGAAATAGTTATTTTTGTTTAAATGAGAAAATAAAGTCAAGATGAATGCGTGCTATGTTCCCAAACCTTCCCTGAAGAAGCATGAACTTTACAGGTTTATAGGCCTGTCTGGAAATATTCAGCAGCATTCAGTTAGGTCATCATCCCATGTAAACTGGTCCAGGTACAGACTTCTAATTACCTTTAAAAATAATAAAGTGTCTAGAACGTAATTTCTTGGCATTTTCAATTGTATTTTTTCCCTATACTCCAGACATAAAGTGATCACTGTGGCTCTCAGCTGATGCCTAAGAAGCACCAATGAAAACAGAGACATCAAATATTGAGAAGTCTCTCATTTATACGTTATGCCTGCAAAAGAATGGTTTTCTTCAATTAGGCAGTGAGTTGTTGTTCCGTGTCTCCTTTCATGTTCCAGTGTAAAGTTTTCAGCAAGAAGAGAGTTTTTCATTTAGCAGATCCATCGGCCTGTCTACACTATTTTTTGGAACACACAATTATTTTGCCTCCAAATGAACACACATTTGCATTTTGTAATGCATTCTGATTCCAAAATATACTTCAGAAAAATTACATACCAAAGAGATATTCTAGAGTACATTTCAGTTGACTTTTCCTTAAAGTAACAGCTATTAGTGATAAAAGTTTCTTCTTTCTTGAATATCATCGTCTAATATTAACAGCAATAAGCAACAATTTGAGGCATAGAATGTTGCTAATAGGATTGAAATTTAATTCATTTAATTAAATACTCAAGCAAGTCACCTTAGGCAGAAAGTCCACCTGGACCACCTGAAGAAAGCTGGGTTGACACCAGCTACAGACCTGCTCCTCAGAACTCTGAACTAGGTCCAGTAGCATTTGGTAAAAACATTGGAAATAAGGAACATTTCAAAAGCTCTTTTTTTTTTTTCCTTTTTTTTTTTATTGTATTCTGACCTTTCTGACCACCACTGAAATCTTTTAGATAAATGGCAAGGCTACCTCTAGGTCCCTGTGAAGAAACCAGTGTCCTTGCATTTATGCAAGGGCATTAATTAGGGCTGGCTGGCTGCAGAGGATAAAGAGGAAAAAGGGGCAGAGTACTGATGCAGGAGAGGGGACATCAGTTCATAACTTACACTCCTGGGAAATGTATAACCTTTTGCTATGGATTCTGAGAAGTACAATAGACTTGGCATTTGTTTACCGAGAGGGTGGTCAAACACTGGAACAGGCTTCCTAGGGGGGTGATCAATGACCCAAGACTGTCAGTGTTTAAGAGGCATTTGGGCAATGCCCTCAATAACATGTGTTAACTTTTGGTCAGCCCTGAACTGCTCAGGCAGTTGGACTAGATGATTGTTGTAGGTCCCTTCCAATTGAAATCTATTCTATTCTATTCTATTCTATTCTATTCTATTCTATTCTATTCTATTCTATTCTATTCTACCCTACTCTACTCTACTCTACAGGGAGTTGAAGGTCTTTATGCACTAAAATTCTCTTCAGACTCACTTATAGATTGGCCCTGCTGGGTCCTCTCTTGGACACGTCCTGGCTGTCGGATGGGGCAGTTAGCTTCTCAGCCCAAGCCAGGACACAAACTAGTTTCTCTCTGGTGTGAGACTGTGCCCAGGGCTGGGCAGAGCTTGTCTGTGGAGGCTTAGCCCAAGGCAGCGTGCCCCATGTCCTTGGTGCTGTCTTTAGGAGTGGCACAGTGGCAGAACATAGCACAAGTTTTGTTTTCACCAGCCCTCTTCCTTGCAGGACTGCCTGGGAAGAGGAGACCCTCCTGCTGGTAAAGCGTGCCGAGATCCACACCCGGCTGCTCCCACCCCACCACTTTGCCTTTCCAGAGCAGCAATTCCCAACATCACACACCGGCAATTCTGGGGCCATAACATTTACTCTGATTTTATCAGATTAGCCTGGAAAAAAAAAAATTTAAAAAAGAAAAATGGGTTAAGAAATCAGTTTTAATACAAACATGACCAAGCAGTCAAAACTGGAGCAGAGTTCTTGCCAGTGCTGGGGCTTTCAGTCCAAATCTCAATGGCAGCAAAGGCAGGGAAGGCCCTTCAGAGAAATCTGTTGCCTTTCAAGTTGTTTGATGTTTCCCAGCTGCGCTCTGCTTTTACAAAACAGACTTTCTCACATCAACAATCAAATTTGTCGTCTGAGGAGGGAGAGAAGCAATTCCCACTTCCCATTCCCCTAAACACTCATCTTTTTTTAAACAGGTTTATTATGTCTCCCTCCACGATGAGAAATGTGCAGAGTAAGAACAGCACCAAGCAATTTATAGCACGTTGGCTGAGCTCTTTTCTCAGACCAAGGCAGCAGTACCTTCCCCCCACCTCCCTTCCAGGAGGGAAACGGGCTCCTGCGCTGGCTGTGGGAAAGGGCTGATCTCACATGGGGTTGCAGATGCACTTGTGTGTCACAGGAGATGCTCTTGTGTGTCACAGGAGATGCTCTTGTGTGTCACAAACACGATCGAGGCCAGCGGAGTTCAGATCCCGCCTCTGCAGAAGATGCCAAGGCCAGGCAGCCTTGGTCCTGCTCTGCAGGGTGTCTCTCCAGGGGAACCCCAAAATACAGCAGGTCTTGCTACACCAGCAGGAAGGCAGAAGAGTGGCCGGTTTCGCTGGAAGGAGCCTTGCAGACCAAGGTTGTGGCCCTGTGTGCTTGTTGCCTGGGCTCTATCGGCTGTGAAATCTGCACACACCTGCAATTTCTGACTTTTCAGACTGGCTTGATCATATATTTTCAGTCCAGATGCAGTCATTTGTACACAAGCCCTAGGCCAGTGAAGCATTTGGACTCTTAGGTGGCACTACCAGGTGGCTTATGTGCTTTTTTTTTGTATCTAAGCTCTATTCATGTTTACAAATAGCATACCATACAGAAAGGGTACTTATTGCTCACAGTCTTTTATCTACCTGGTGGGTGAGAAAGTGTCATATCATTGCAGGAGGAGACTGCCTGAGACCTTCCCAGGCCCACGAAATAGCCCATGTACATCTGTGGCAACCTCTTCAAGTTCAGTCAGTCCTCAAAAATATTTTGGAGAGGCTGGATAAATATAACAAAGTGAGATCACTCTACACATTTCACTTAACTTGTCCTCATACCCCACTGCTTGCTTCAGGGCTGCAATTTCTTGTCCAGAACTGCTCATAGTAGCATCTATCTTGTGACAGCAAAGGATTGAAATCCCCTGTAGTGAGGAGTGTGTGGGTTTTCACATACTGTATCCACTTTGCACACAGTTTGCAGGCACTTTAAAATCTGTTATTGAAGATAGAGAAGCAGGTTCTGCCTATTGTGTGAAAAGCTTTTACGAAAAAACTTGGATCAAATTTGCTGGGGTGTGTTTTATAGCACTGAATATCCATAATTTTAGCCAAATACATTTTAAATATTACTTTTTAGACCTGTCATATGAAGTACTGCCTCAGAATAATCCCACCAGTTTGGAAACACACTGCAGCATTTAACTTGTCTCTCCTAAATTGCTCTTTTAGCACATACTCATTCCCCAAATCCTTTTTTAAAAGGAGGGCTGCCTTGAAAGCCGTGGAAAGTACATAAGCCTCAGAACAAGATATATAGTAATGCCCATTACTGCTTCCATATGACATTGCCCAACTGGAGTGTGAGCTCTTCACTGCTATGCTGTTTAGAAAGCACTCCTAAATAACATAAACCATCTCTATGTATGCATGCCTGGTGATGTGCAGATGGGTGTTTGTCTGAACCTTGGGATTCCACATTCAATTGTTTTCAACCCAGTAAAGAATTCATTAAAATAGAGCAAAATTTAATCTCGGAATACAAGGCAAATTTCAAGCTTGTAGCCAATAAAGAGGTGGAGTTTGCTTTCAACTGTGAATGTTTGCATGTGTTTAGTTGCAAGAAACAAGCCTACTCGAGGACAGCATGAACACATGACCTTTCAAGAACTAGGAACGTAAGAGATGAATTGAGAAGGAAGAAAAATGTTCATTACAGCTGAAATCAGTCAAGGGAATAAGAGTCTCATCTGTTAAACCAAGCAGACAGTGGTCACTTAGAAAATAGCTGCCCTTTAAGCTCAAATCTCTACCTTGGGGAGCACTTTTGGATGTTACCTATTGTAGCTGTGACTATCCTGGTGTCACTGTTATCTCTCTATCAGAATTTCTATTTGCATTGCCTCTCAGTTTATTCTGTCAGGTATATCTGCACTGCTTTTTAATGTTGAGACACTTATTCAATCCCCTCCAAAGCATTCAAATCCTGCACATCAAAGCTTCCAACAGGCAAATCCAGTTACTTCCAACTAGTGTTTATATAACTAGATTTTGTAGTGGGTTCAATATGCAGAAAAGGTAGAAGATATTTTCAATGAATAAATTGAGAGGGATTTAGGTGCTTTGTATTTATTTGAAATTCAGTAGGCATGCTGTGTAATGCTTTCTCCACGAGCTTCCCAAATGTGCCAGGAACAATGCACAGGCTGAAAACCATCATTTCAAGGTGCCGCAGGCTTTGTTCTGCTCAGAAGGCAGATTTACCCTCATCCTCTGGATTCACTCCTATTTGCAATGTTTAAAATCTAAAACAGAAAAAAAACCCCAAACCCAACCTGCTACAGTCTCCAGGGAGCCATATGTCTGTGCTAATGGATAAGGATCTCAAAAGTGACTTAATCTGGTTTGCTGCCATCTGTTTCTCCCCAGTATCATTTTCTGGCTGAACCAGTGCAGTACAACTTGTATTGAGCAAAGTTGTATCCGTGTTAGAGTAGGAAAGCATCTCCCAATTCCCAATTGAAATGCCTGTTGGACCACCCGCTGAGGAACCTTCACAAGTGCTGGACGACACTTCAGCAGTGCTTAAAGGCAGTGCTGAGAACTCACCTTCATCTTCACCCCATTTCTTCTCCCACCACCAGCCTGATTTCACCTGCTAGCCAACATTCAGGGCTCATGGTCTCAGCTCTCCCGTCCACCATTTGCCATGGACATCCAGCCCACGCAGAAGGCTCTGCCCTGTGTAGGGACAGATTCAAATATATCTTCCCTTCAGGGAAATATAGTTTCAGTCTGGTGTGGCTTCTTCTGCAGAAAACTTTTTCCCTGCAAACCAGCCAGGCCACATCTCAAAACGCAAATGCTACAAACCTACAGGGCATTTCTCAGATTCCCCCGTATCTGCCTGAATAAAATGGCCCCCAAAGATTTGCTCAGCCATTCAGCAGAGCCAGGCTCCTTGCTTGAAGTCCCCCAGCTGCAGCTCCACCTCTTTTGGGGTGGTAGCCCCCCATCCTTTCACCTCATCTGAGGACACCACAGAGGTTGCCACCCCTCGGATCCGTTCGCTGACCTCCACAGCTCAGCTCATCTCAGAAATGGCTCATCTGGGATCCAGCGCACCATTCCCATCACACGTCTGATTATGAAAGGAGCCAAATTCCTGTTGTTGTTGTTTTCAACCTGTCCAGATGGAAACCAGTCACGGAGAGGTGATATTTCTACTTCCAACGTTACCTTCTTCAGTTCAGAGTCCCTGTTTCACAGAATGGAGGAGGGATTTTGGTTTTAAACTAACTTATCATGGACAGTCTTATATTTGTGGTAGCCCTTTTTCTTGCCAATTTTTCCACTGTGCCTGCAGTTAACTAAACTGCTTCCCTTATTTTTTCCATAATCGCTAATTTCCCTGGTATTGCAGAATGGATTTATGACTTTCTCTAAGCATTCAGTAATGTCATGAGCCAGCTGAGGATCACTTTTGTCCTCAAGCATATTAAACCCAGCTGTACAAAGAGTTCTTGCTCTACCAACTACTTGCTTTCTAAAAAAAAGTCAGAATAAGAAAATGGAAAGAAGCTCCTCTCGTTGTGTTTCTCCCAGATGCTGTGAGGTCCCATGTTGTCCAAATGGGAATGGGGAAGGGTTGTAGGAAACCCCACCTGACCTCTGATTGCCTAAGGTCCTTTCTGACCCAAAGTCTTCTCCAGCTCCACAGAACCATTGTAAATGTCACATCTCTACCAATTACACCAACTGGCCCCACTGCATTGCCAAGCCTCTGGCTCACACTGAGTCCTTTCTGGTGAGATTTTTTGCCTTCTGTGCTGTCCTTCACATCTGTCAGCAAATCCCAGGTCAGCCAATATTTCTCTGATTTCCAATATTTCACGGGAAAATTTCTATAGCAGGTTGTGGGTCATTTTTTGGAGCTGGTTTGCTGTTCCAAAAAGGGAGATTTGCAGATGGGCTCCAAACACCTGCAGATGTTCAGCAGTTGGGGTTCACAGAAAGATGCTGTCTAGCTGTTTAGTGTTTCCAGGAAAACTGACACCTCTTGACAGAGATCTGGTTTTATCTCCTTTGGCAAAGTCTTTGGGCTTTAAATCCTTTTTGCCACCTCCTGGTTTGTGACCCTTTCTATTTCATACCTTGCCTTGGCCAGCCCACAATTCTCCTTAAAAAGCCGGCTACCTCTGCTGTCTTACCCAAAACCTCTTTTTATTTTAGTAATATATAAATTAGAGGTTCTGCAAGGTGTTCCAGGTGCAAGGCAAGAGAGGCACAGCCACCTATCCTTGATGTCCCTGTGACAGAGACATCCAGAGCACTGCTTTGCTGAGCACAGGAGTGACCCAACGACCACCACAAAGAACTTCATCCCTTCCCCTTCAGCCAGCACGTGGTCCCAAACCCCAGTCTCAAAGGCACATAGGATCACAGGGGACACTGAAGTTTTCTTTGCTACTTGCATTGCCTCTCATCAACCACTCTTGCTCCTTCCAATACCACGCTCTGCAAATCTCCTCCCAGATTGCTGGCACTCCTGAGTAATTTCACATTTGCCTTTATGAGTACAAGCTCCTGCTTAATCGCCTGTAACACTGCCTGGCATTAAAGGTGCTGATTAAACATCTCGCTTCCAATGAGCTTTATCCCACCTAAAAAAAAAAAATCACCCCTGTGCACGTGCCGTACCACTGCCGCAGTCCGTGACCTTGACTTTCCTCCTGGGAGAAGCCAATCTTTAGTCATCCCTGTAACAACATTCCTGGATTTATCCCTTTGTTCACAGCCTCCTTCCACTGAAACCCTTCAGCTACTCTGACACCGGGGGAAAAATAACAGCAATGTGAGCAGAAATGGGCAAGGGACAGAGTTGGGGTAAAATTTTGTTATTTTATGGTGTAATAGAGTCGTAGCAACCCTGACTTCTCACGGTGATATTTTTGATGTTAAGAGTCCTGCAAGGGATTATCTGACCAAAAAAAATTAAATACTAGAGCTCTGATTGCTTTCCTCCAAAGAAAATCACAAATATATCACTGAAGTTTCCAACTCCCTCTGCAGTTATTCCTCCCCAACACACCTCCACAGCAAAGGAGGAAGAGCTGTTTCCCGTCTCTGCACAGCTCACAGGATGCCCAAGTTTGATTTCACTTCCACTTACAGCCCAGTTCACAATACCTGGATCACTTATGCAATGAGTTTTCTTTTCTTTGCTGCTCTGGCCTAGGATGAAAGCAGTATTGCAACACACAATAGAGAATGGTTTGGGAATCTCAGAGCCATCGTATCACACCACCATTCTGCCACAGCCACTCACTTTGATCTCACTTCATTGGCAGAAATCCCTGAAACTGAGAGTCAAAGGATAAAAAGCTTGATTTCCTGCCCTCCATGGAACAACGTTCCCACTTCAAGTTGTGAAGAAGTGGACCGGGTAGAACTGGTAAGTCTTTTTTTTTTCCCCTGGCTGATCTTCATGTTAGCATCAACTCCTGCTGAAGTAGCTGACTAGTTGACCTCCTACAATACTGTGAAGAAGAGCCCTTCCCTTCCTGGCAGTACTCTGGCAGGCACCACACAGCCTCTGCTCATACTGGCTATGCCCAAGATGTATTTTCTATGTGTAGGCTGTTTTTAAAGCGATTTCATTCTCTATGTCTTAGGCTGGAAAAGCAGGTCCACCCACGCAGACTATGCTGATGAGGGAAGAAAGGTCTGAGGAGTCAAGAGGGAAAAGAAATTCTGGGGAGAAAGAGTTTGAGGATTTGACTGGCATTTTACACTATGGGGCCCTAAACATACCCTGAACCCATAAATATTTCTTCTGAAGGCCTGAGTGTATGTGCCTCCTGTGCGTGGCAGGGTAAGATGGCTGCTGGGTTCTCATCAAAGCTGCCATTGTCCCTGCAGCAGCCACCTGGATGAGTCCCCTCCTGCTCACTTACAGTGAGGTGATTTTCTGTGGTAGATTTTCTGTGTCACATGGCCACACTGAGGATCCTTGTCTGTGTGTGCAGAGCTGTTACTCACCACCATATCCCGCCACACCAGGACAGGCCACAGGGTCCTGGATCCAAACGGTGTGAGGGTTATGGGGGCGACAATGCTGTGTGATCAATGGATGAAGCTGGAGAATGAATTGGCAGGGAAAACCTCCACAAAACTGTATTTCTTTAAAAGAATGAGTCAAAATGCTTTGCTTTGCCATGTTCAAAATGTCACATTTCTATTTTGCAATTTTAAATGACATTTATAAATTTTACTTCAACTTCACTACAAAAACCTCAAGAAATTAATGAAGCTGTTATTACTCTTCTCTCTCTAGACAGTTTTCAGTGTTTTTTTTTCATCTTTAAATGATTTTTCCCTCAAACCCTTGGTGCATCTAAAGAACTAGCACACCAAATATGTGAACAAAGCTGTTCACTAACTGGACTTTTGTCATGGCAGACCTCAGCATGAGATCACAGGAAGATCAGCCTGAGATCACATCAAGCTCAGGACTTCCAGGTGTCAACAGCAGCCCAGTTCTACTGCAGGTACAAGCATCACGATTCCTAACTACCTCAAGTGGCCAAAAATCATAGCACTGACTTAAAACTATTTTTTAAATCAAGGACCATCTTCGTATTCGGCACATGGCTCATGATGGACCACTTAGCCCAGTCTAGCGCTTTACGCAGGCACTGCAGTTTACAGAACTGTAAAATGTATACACCAAGCAATTTTTATCAATTTTTGTTATAGGTACCTTCTCCTTTTTGAATTTTAGTCTGTATTTTGGCATGTGAAGGTTTTCTTTATGTCTGTTAAGGTGAGTTTTTTCCAGGAGGTAGAGAGGAGAAGTCATTCATATGCTCCCACTACTCCAAGACCTGGGGATTTAGAAACACTGAATGTTATGGGGCTTGCAGAAAAAATGGCAGATCTGGACACTGGTTGCCATCTCCTCATACAAATAGCTAACACTGCATCATTTTTAGAGATGTGTTGACTGAGAGCCAAGCATTTTGTAGCTCTATCATAAAGTACACTGTATGTTCAGTTGTGCGGGAAACTCATTCAGCTGAAATATATGCAGCCATTAGTACAAATTTCATCAAGATGGATTTTTTTACCCACTAAAATCCCTTTGATATGTTTTAGCAAACTGAAAAAACACATTGCAGTAATGAGCTGTCTATATGGAGATAACGCTCTGCAGAAACAAGGGACACATCTCCAGTATCAAGACAACCTGTGGAAGAGCAAATATAAGCGCTCACTGAAACTCATCAGGAACTGTAGTTATTGCATTCAAGGGTAGAGATTGAACTCTCAACAACATTGACAACTGGGAAATTCAGAGTAATAACTCAGGTCAGCCTCCCCCTCTACAAAGTGCAGAAGCCAAACCATGTTTATGACCGCCATGTCCCAGGGATGCTCTTAATCGGTACCCTAACAACATGCATTGCCTGGACTTGGTGATATGAACCACAACCTTGCAAGGGCCAGATGCAGCACAGCCAATGCTACAGACACTCAAACAACTCTCAGAGCTGAAGAAGTTCCCTGGGTTACAGCTCAAAAGCATAGAAGTGCAAAAAAAAACCCAAAAAACATAGGAAAAGACTCACCAGGTCAAAAGCTCACAGGGCTAGGAAGAAGTAAGAATTAAATGTCAAAAGTATGGAGTGAAAAAGCAGTGTTTCAGTTTCCTGGTGTAGAAACCAAGCAATGAGTGATGACTGCTTTCACTGTTCTGGCCACAGAAATTTAAGAGTTTTGTTTCACTAGGACACTGTTACTAACTGCTGTTCACCTCCAGCTAAAGAAGAAAAGAGTGTGCAGGTGGAAGGAACATACTCAGTGACTTAATGAAAGTGTCTAAGAAGGAGAGAGTAATGCCTCTGTAGTGGGAAGTACCTGGGAAAAGCAACCTTGCAGTCGGTGAGGAGCTGGTGGCGAAAGCTTGGGTGGAAGGAAGCCATAGCACAGCCTTGCTGTGGCCAAGCAGGTTATGATGAAGGACTGGAGACACCCAGGCAGCTGGTGGCAGTCAAAGCTTCATGTTATTTCTAGATAGGACAGTCCATCAAAATGATAGCCCACATTCTCCTCGCTTTTGGCCAACAACATGGATAGTAAGTACAAGGTTCACCCATCCCACGTCCCCCGACCACGGGACTCACTCTGCTGAGAGTGCTGCCTTTACCACTAAACCTTTCTGCTGCCACTCCTTCATGCACCTAACAAGGGAAACACCTCCCTGTGGGACCAGCGAGGGCTGGTCTGCCCCAGCTCCTGAGATTTCTGTGCAGGCACCAAGAGGAATGATGGGTCACAATAACCCTGAAGCTTCCCGCAGAGAGAACAAAATAAGTTTCAAATTTTGCAAAATGAAATACCTTTTACAATTTAAATCCTTATTCATATTTTAGGAAAAAAATAAAATAAAATAGGCATCTTACATTTGAGTTGAAGCCTTCCTCCTGTGCATTGCCAGACCCCGACTTCACCCTGCAAACCCCAGGCTCAGAGACAGCGTGGTGAGAGCAGTCACACAGGCTAGCTGTTGAAAGTGAAAAAGCTGCACAAGCCTGGAAGACATTAGTACTTAATTCTTCTGTTAATCAACACCTGCTGTTCTACCAACACATAAAATGCTTGAGAGCTACACCTCACAAAAAACACCCTCTGCTATTCCCTGAACCATGGCTCTGTGTTGTGCTGGTGTGCACTACACGGCTGGGAAAATAACCTAAGCCAGCCATAAAAATATATACAGTCTCCAAAGAGACCAAGGTGAAGTCCTGCTGAAGACTGTTGAAGACATGCATCTCTTGATTTCACACAAATCTCTGAGCTTCCTACCCTTGGTTGTACACAACAGAAGGGAGATGTTGTGCAGAACTCAATACAGCTGAAGCCAAAGAAGGGCTTTGCTCAGCAGCATCAAGCCTTACAGACAGTGACCAATCAGTGTACTGAGGGCAACATCTGCTCTGACCCTTCAGCTTGCTGCACAGCACTTAGTCACTTCCTCTTCATGACCCAAGCACCTTGTAAGACTGTCATAGAAAGAGGATGCCAAAAAAAAAAAGCCTTCCAGACTAAGAAGTCTCACTTTGTCAACTAAGAAAAACAGATGAGAGACCCTAGAGTTTTTATGCGTGAAGTCCAGACCATAACATATAATTTAATATTAAAAGCATGGTGCCATCAACTATACCATGGCAACTGAGTGCAAAGCCAAAGCTATCGGCCGCCTAACTGGCCAAGGTTGGCCAACTGTCTTACACTGGCAGTGTCTTTGAGGAGCAGATTGTGCATCCATCAGAGTCCCACTCAAGACCATTAATTTCCAGACAGCAGCAGCACAGGCACACTGATCAGGAAAGAGTTTTCCTCTGGAGATTCAGACCCGTCAGCCCCAGAGTCAGGTCTGCACAGATCTTCATGTGAAAGCCATCTTCTTTTTCTGGAGTTCACCTACATCTTATCCCAAATTCACAGCATCACTCCTTCCTGCTCCCATCAGTGTCTTGAGCAGAAATGTAGCTAAGAACAGCAAAACTTGTTTTGCAAAGAGTCTTCTTCTGAGACCTGCTTCTCAGTCTAGCACTGTTCTTGTTCCTCTTACCAGCCCCATCTGGGAGGAGCTGCAGGTCTGGAGCATGAAGTTGCAGCTGCTCCTTCTAAAATGACAAAGAATATTGCATGCCATTGAATGTCACGCAGATCCAAGTATGTCATTATGTGTATCCACCTACTGTCTCTGCACAAGAAAAGGTTGTGAATAGGCTTCATAGCTCTAAACCAGAAGAAATGAGGAATCTCGTCACAGAGTAAATCCTTTGGTCCCCTTCTGCATTTAGCAGATGGTATTAGATCCCTTCCCATGGCATTGGTCCTAAAGAAAAGAAAAGGAAAAGAAAAAAGCCTCGGTCATCTGCACATCATTCTGTTAATCCCACCCCACATGCTGCTCCAAATGAGGAGGGGTACAAGGTCTTTGCTCAGAAACCCAGCTCCTGTTGATAAATTAGTACTAGCATCTAATGGGTGCCATGAATAAGTATGCCTGATTGTACCCAACCGACTTTGGGTACAGGCTCGGGATTTGCATTACAGTTTTTATCAGTTGTTCCAAAGACTGGTTCATTCATTAACTGATGCTTTTGCCTGATAATTATTGCATGGCAGTACCTGTGAAACAGTGATCCTGTTCGGTGGATGACTTAATGCAGAAACCTCACTGCATAAAGAAAACAGGAGAGGTGTCATGTTTATTGATGTTCAGTGGTTGCTACAGTAAGTGCTTTTGCAGACAATACCCACATTTGCTCTGCAAGAATGTATAACGAATGCACTTCTGGAAAGGATCTCATGAAGCAGAAACCATGAAGCCAAGAACAGATGGGAATCAAACTTTCACTCGCTCCTGCATTTTGAAATTAGAAATAATTTCTAAATAAGAACTCAAATTAACAAAGGGATTGTAGAAGCAGAAATGCTCAGGATATGGCACTTACAGTCCTTACTTTGGAACATTCAAGTCTTCTCAGAAATACATTTACTTTCAGTGATTATCTGCCTTTAAAAAAAAAAAGTTTAATTGTGAGAAAATAATTACAGCAGAGTTAATGTGATGTGCTCAGTGAATGCTTCTGTGTATCACTAAATATCCTCATGGAAATTCTGGATGTGTATCAAATGCAAATGGGGGGCAATTTAGCTACAGCTCACTAGTACAGGCAGCTGGAGGAGTGAGAGGAAGAAGAGTTTACTACTGGGAAGCAAGGAACATCTTCTCTGTCACATGTCTTATTAGGCTCAATCTAAGAAGAAAAAAGATGAAAGGAAGTTCATCACACCCAGGACAGGAGGTAAAGGTGGGTGGAAGGACTGACAAGCAAACAGAGAAGTGATTCTGGAGAAACAATGAACAAGATATAAGCATGACAAGAGGACCAAGGGAAACAGCTGTGAGTTTGATGAATCTGTAGAAAGCAGGCAGGCACGGTTTATAGTGTAATTTTTACCATCTAGGAAACAACTTTTGTGGTTAGATTAGTTCCTCTCCCACCTTGTGATGTTTTTTGTTTGCAAAACAAAAAGCAAAGTAAAAAGCATGAGGATCATGGCTTTGAATTTCACCCTACAGACGTGCAATGAGCATGCTCAGATAGCAGTGGCTCACACAGGCGATGCCCAACCATGAATTTCAGGACCAGAGATTGCCTTTGCATCAGTCCCTCCCCCATGTGCTACTGGAGGGGCATGAAAGCACCCTGGAAAGGAGATAAAGCCCGTGGACATACCTAAGGCTGGAACAGGGTGGAGGGTTCATCCTGCTGATGAGAATCAGACCCTAAATTGCAGTTTCTAGTAGTTTAAGTAAAGTGCTGTTGAAGAGTGTTGGTTCTGGCCCCTGTACAGTGAATCCCTCGGACAGCTTTGCACAGCCTGGGCTGGAGGTGACCTGGGAGTCAGCATGGACCATGCAATCACTCTGGCTTCTGCACCGACAGTGGTGAGCTGCTGCTAAAAGCTGCACAGAGAAAACTGGGAGTGCAAATGCTGGAGACTGTTGCACTGGTGGAAAATCATCACCTGAGCAAGCAGGAGCCTGCTCCTTATGCAAACCTGGAGATGAAAAGGCCATTTCAGTACATCTCATATGCACTACTAGAGGACTAAAGCTGCCTGGACTTTAGGAGGAGATTAGGGCTCATCTTCTGGCTTGTCATTGAATGATTTTAGACTAATACATGGAAAATAATGGTAAAGGAATCAAAGAGGATGTGGATTAAGTAATCAGATAACACATCTAATGGAGATAAAAATGATGGAGACTAAAAGGACTGGTTGTCTTTTTTTTTTTTTTCTCTTTTCATCCATCCTTTATTAAAAATACAAAGATGAAAGACAAGAAATATCTTTGAGAAATAAGTGTGGCTGAAGTGCAAGAGCCACACGAATTACGTAGCATCGTCTTTAGAGAGAGAAGACTTCTGTACAGAGCAAGAGGGTGCTCCAACATGAGGTGCCTCCCACGGGAAACAGTTCTGCACAAACTTCTGCAGTGTGACAGCAGTTCTTCACAAACTGCTCCAGCATGGGTCCGTTCCATGGGGTGCAGTTCTTCAGGAATAGACTGCTCCAATGTGGGTCCTCCACAGGGTCACAAGTCCTGCAAAGTTGCTCCAGCATGGGCTCCTCTCCATGGGTCCACAGCCTCCTGCGGGCATCCACCTGGTTTGGCGTGGGCTTCTCCAGGTGGATATCTGCTCCACCACGGACCTCCATGGGCTGCAGGGGGACAGCCTGCCTCATCATGGTCTTCTCCAAGGGCTGCAGGGAATCTCTGCTCCAGCGCCTGGAGTACATCCTCCCACTCCTTCTTCACTGACCTTGGTGCCTGCAGAGTTGTTCCTCTCACATATTCTCACTCGTCTCTCCAGCTGCTGTTGCACAGTAGTTTTTTCCCCATCTTAAATATGTTATCACAGAGGCACTGCCACCGTCGCTGATGGGCTCAGCTTTTGCCAGTGGCCAGCAGGGGTGAGAAGAGGCAGGTGTGAGAGGGGAGGGCTGAAAAAATGAAGGAACAGGAGAGGCTCCAGCTCCATGCAAATGAGAAGGCAGCAGAGGAACATGCAGGTGGGCAAAGGTGACCAAAGCCATGGGCCGGATCAGAGAAGAGCAGAGCACAACAGCACTTACCACGGCCAGAGAGAACCAAGCTGAAGCAAGGAGGATGCTCTGAGTGTATCGGCAGCGCTCAGCCACTCAATTATCCTCTTACAGGCAATGGCTTAAGTACCCATTGACTTCAGCAGAAGATGAATCAGGTCCCAAAGCCACAGTTCATTTCTGCGTGACTCTAAATAAAACATGCCCCAGATGCAATATGTATTTTCCCCACTGTTTTCACTGCTGTGCTTTTTTGTTGTTTCCCTTTTCTTCCACCTAGCTTCCATACAGGGAAAACTGTTCACATAAAAGTTGGTTTCTTTAAGGAATGTTTGAGAACAAGGAAGGGAGGCAGTGGCTTTGTTTGTGCTGCTGTGAGCACATCTCGTACCAAAGAACTCTTCTTTTCTGTATTTACTGTGGAGCGTCACGTCTTGTTTTGCCAATTTTTCTGGCCTCCTAAGCAACAAAAAGATGTAAAGTTCAAGATAACTTGTAAGATCTTAAATTCTGGTTTGCAGGAACACCTTGAAACGCTGGATTTGAAAACCTAAAAAGTTAATACATTTTTTGGCTATGAAAAGCAAATCATGAATACGCAAGTGGGCTTAGCAGCAGGGGGAAAATACCTTTGATATGGAATAGCACCTACAATATGGGGAGATGCAAAATACTACCTGTTACTTTAATACACAGGTTTGTTTGCTTTCTACTTTGCATTGATTTTGTACCATGTGCATTCACTGACTTTAATGAAGTAACTATTGATTTGTACTAGAGAAGGAGAGCAGAGAATCTAGCCCCATCTGTTATAAACAAACAAGGTTCTTTTTGGAGCTTTGTAGCTTCTGCGTGATTATAAATGAAACTACAAGTTCCAATTGAAATACAGTGTTTTTCCAGGTTTAGACTGAAGAATTTCCTTACAGGGGGTGGCAGAAGCTGTTCAGCCACAGAAGAGTGGTGCTTCTAGCATCGCGGGAACTGGAAAGCCTCTTCCAAGCTGCAGAGGAGTTTTTTCATAGAATGGGTTGGCTTGGAAGAGACCTTAAAGACCATCGAGTTCCAACCCCCTGCCATGGGCAGGGACACCTCCCACTAGACCAGGTTGCTCAAAGCCCCATCCAGACTGGCCTTGAACCCCTCCAGGGATGGGGCATCCACAGCTTCTCTGGGCCTCACCACCCTCATAGTGAAAAATTTCTTCCTTATATCAAATCTAAATCTAAATCTAGATTTAAGATAAGGCACACGGCTGTGTCTTGTATTCCCTGGGGCTCTTGCAGTGGTCAGAAGATAAGCTCCAAGCAAGGCTCTTGAGCTCTGTTTTTTCCCTCAAACCCACAAACTCAGCTTGCAGCACTCAGACCTCGGTCGCTGCAGTGGCTCAGCTGCTATTGCCCTCTCCCTGCCCCACTGCTGAGCCTGCCCAGCCCCATTCCTACCTCCTGGGTGTCCTCTGCATCTCCAGTGCCCAACCAGGCAAGTACCACAGTAATGTCTGCAGATGGAAGGAAGGCAGGTATGCACCCCTAGCCCGGAGCCAGCTGCACCCTGCTCTGCCCAACCAACACCAGCTGCCACCATCTACCTTCAGACACTTCATTAACCTCCATCTAACCCCAGCTAAACTGCTTTAACCTGATTTGCTGCCAATCAATCAGTAGCTGGGTTTGTTGACAGTCGTAAAGGCAGAAACACACATCTCCATGCTTCAGCCACCATGTCTGATTTTTCCCTCCTCCTGGCTGCTTGTGTTTTTGGTTTGTCCTTGTGCAATTTGGAGCTGCTAAAACATTCCCTAGATAATAAGACCTGGGTCTGTCACCATCAAAAACAAGCCGATAAAATGCCACTCGATCTGGCAGGAAAGCGTGAGTCATTTGGTGGTTTGAGGTTGTGAGTGACCCAGCCAGTCTGTCCTCAGCTGACACTGCTTAATGAGCTTCTCAATGAACACCAAGCCCACAGCAGTGCTCAGGAGAGCCTGTTATCTTTCCATGATCCTTGATTCACTCAAAAATGAGTGGGGCTTGTGGTTTCCAGCGATAGGATGAGGGGCAATGGGCACAAGCGGGAACATAGGAAGTTCCATTCAAATACAAGGAAAAACTTCTTTAGGATGAGGGTGACAGAGCCCTGGATGCAGTCCTAGGTAATGTGCTCTGGGCAATCCTGCTTTGGCAGGGGTGTTGGACTAGATGATCTCTAGAAGGTCCCTTCCAACTATGACAATTCCATGATCTGTGATTCCATGATTCAGTGAACCTGGGCCTATTATGGGCATCTGTGAGCATCTCCAGCTGAGTTCTCCTGAGGAGCTACAATACCCAAACTTATCCCCAGGTAAAGTGCAAGATTACAGTGTGCCTCTTGGCTTCGTGGAGGGAAGGCTGAGCAAGCAACAGCTGGCTGGGTACTGCAGGCACCCCTCGTTGAGGGACCACTCGTGTTAAGATGAGGTTGCTCTCCTGTAACTAAGCAGCATGCAAGGGTCGACCTGAGCTGCTGGATGGGCACTGAAGTTTTCCAGGTGTAACAGCAAAAATGAAGCCTGGCTATGTCTTCATACCAGTCCCTGCTGGCAGCTGTCTCAGCCCATGATTGCTCCTGCCTAAGGCCCCATCGGCATCGCTCTGCCAGGGAAATGTGGTGGTTGGTGAATGCCTCACCCCAGCAGAACCACGCTCCCAGTGATGTGGCTTCTTTCCCCCGTGAAGGAAGGTTTTCCTGTGCCTGCATAAAATACAGTCCCATTGAATTATTTTGTTCATGGTAGCAGGACTTTGTGGGTATAATGCTCCACAAGCCCAGCCTCAGGCAGGTGTTGGGAGCAGGCATAGCTGCAGTGTTAAGCAGCAGGAGGGATAGTTTTCTAAATTATGCATGGACAAGGTAATTTATCACTTTGGAAGTGCCACACGAACAGCAGCAAATGAGATGCCTTGTTCAGTCTCTAATGAAAAGGAGAATCCATTTCCAAATAGAGCAGCCGTGAACGTTTTTGGTCTCCAGAAAACTCTAGAAAGTTCATGGTGGGACATAAATATCACTGTAAATGATGAGTTTGTGCATGGTTACTGCAGTGGGGGAGGACAGAGTGCCTGCAAAACATGGTCTCAAGGTAATTCTGAATGCAGAAGGTAAGCACGAGGAATGATTTGGAGCCTTGCAGCAAGGGGGGAACAACAGACCCTGCCTCTCGCCTGCCTTCTCAGCTGGATGGTGCAAAAAAACTCAAGTCTTTGCCTCTGCAGCATTTTTCTAGCTTTGGAATTAAGATGGGAAGGGAACAAGCCAGATGGAAATGGGAAAATAAAACCCGTCCCCAAATTCAGGTTGTCTCCTGACTTCTGGTCTCTCCTGTTCCTTTGTTCCTTTGTAAAAAGACTAAAAGCAAATTAAATGTCCACTTAATTAACATTTCTTTGGCCTTTTGATCTGAAAAGGACAATGATTTTTAAACTGTGATACACATTGAGCAAATGTACCATCATTTGTGTACCATCTCTTAGAGGTTATATATATTTGGAATGTCCAAATTGCGCTGAAATAAAGGTCAGCATCCTCTCAGCGCCCTGTTCCCAAAGGCACACAGCAAAATCTTCAGCCCATCAGTGTTTTTAGCTTCCTTTGTGTACTTAGTGTTATATCTTTTTTATTTTATCGAAGAAAAATCCACTTTTAAAACAATTATTGACAGCACTGCAGGCATGGCTTTGTTGAGCTAGCTTCTGCCTAGGAATATTCAAGAATTAGCTTGATGGATTTTTTCTCCCTTGCCTTAGCAGTCTTGAAATCAATGCAATCACACAAGTGGAAGGCAAAACTTCAAGATAATACAGAATTTTTCAGCACCTTTATTATAAGCAAAGACATGCCAGCCACAAAGAACTCATTCTGAAATTCAGAGTATATGGGTTTGCTGAGTCGTGGTGTAAGGAATATTGACTCTTTTTACTTATATATGAAGAACAGAAGATAGGATGGGATCTCATCTCCGAAATTACCCGGGTTCTTTTGAAAACCATCGTTAGAGTTTCCCACTATGGAGTTACTCAGGGTGGGACTGAATTTTGACTGGTAAGAGCACATGAAAGCTAAAATATCATCCTATGCTCTGGGGGAAAACAGTCTTAGATTGAGTGTAGATCTGAAGGAGATGAAAGCCTGTCCAAACCTTTGCACTAGCAAATAAAACAGAGTCCAAGTGTGCAATTTTCCACTCACCTTGGGCTGAGGCCAGGGTGCACCAGGCACCACTCCGAGGAGGCACATGAACAAGGTTGGGCTCCCTCCTCCCTACATGCTTTATTTAACGATGCTATTTATCCATCTCCGTGCATATTTTTATGCCATTTCCCCCCATGTGCATTACTATCTATTTAGTGATGCTGAATTTCACCAGCTGTTTCACTGCCTGGGTACTCAGGAGGACATGGTGAGACATGCTTTGCCATGCCAGTGGTTTGGCATCAGCCATCACTGTCACTTCACCTGCTGTTCCTTTTTTTCCCAATCGTTTATGCTAATTTGAACAGCCCAAGGCCCAGCTCAGATCCCACAGATCCCTTGCACGAGATCCCACAAGTAGAGTCCCTCTACTGTGAATATTGAGCATTTCTTCCTATCATTTCTTCCCACTGCTAAGGCAGATATTACACCCAAGAACAGTATATCCAGTACATTATTACACCAGGGTCCAAGGTTGTGCAAGTGACCAGAGCCCTTGCACACAGTGCAACATCCACTTTTGCTGTGTTTAAACATGCAATCAAGAACTTCTGCACTTGTGATATCGAGGTGACACCAGATGCATCCAGGCTTTTCAAATACCCCTGACCAGAGGACCTTCCCTTTTGACTAGCATATCTTCCTTAAAAACCTTAGTGGGAAAGACCTGCCAAAAGCTTCCTGACATCCAGTTATCATCCATTATCCATCTTGCCCTACGCTCTTTCACTCCTTTTGGAGAACTCAGACATACACCTCATACATAGCTTTCCTCTAAAAATATGAAGTGAACGTTCCCAGGACCCTAACTAAGTATTAATCAATCCTTCTGTGCGACAGATGTGTTTTCTAGTAATAATAGTAATTACCTCAAAAAGCCCTTGGAAGTTTGACTGTTGTTTACCAGGAATAAACAGAAATAGAAGAGCTATTTCAAGTTATAAAGCCAGGCTGCTGCTGCTGTGCTCATAGAACTAGTTCTCTTCTGCAAAGATCTTTTAATGATCACAGCTCCCCAAAAGATTACTTTTCTAAGGATATTTCTACAAGACACAGGAAAGGAGAAGTGATTGCAGGCGTAGAAACATAAACCAGCCTTGGAATAGTGGGGCAATTGATAATGAATCACCACGAAATAGCTCACCACTATTTAGATTTTGTTACTTGAGTAGAGAAATGACTGTCTAATACAGTGACATTCATGATGGTCTTGGGAAATATACTACCAATGCACCTATAAATTACCCTCGGAGCAAGTTACCCAGCAACAGCATAACTATTTTCCTCCCTCTCACTTGGGCACACACGCACATGAATGTGGTCTGACACCTCCACCCTCACACCAACAAACCTGGTACAGATAAAAACAGAAAATAGGGATTGCACAGCACAGTGGAGCATCAGTCTAAAACCCAATACTTAAAAGAAATATGCACAAAGCTTTCATTAATTCAAATAAAATAAAGGAGTCTTCTTCAGAGGAGCTATAGATATTGACACGACAGGTCTTTCCAGCCTCGGCATGGCTGAAATCTCAGAGCAGCTCAGATTTATAGCCAAAAAGTTGTTTTATCTGAGCCATTCATTTCCACAGTCATTAAGATTCCAAGGGCAAAACAGGAGTAAATTTTGTAAACCCGTTGCTGTGCTGGTCCTGTAAGGCATCTGGCATGGAGAGTACTTGTCATTAAACTGAGCCCTGTTCCTGTGCAGAAGACATGGCGAACATCCCTAAACCTTAAATCCCAAATCCAGCCTTCACTTTCTTCCTCATATTACCTGTTTTTCAGTCACTGTATTTCCTCCAAAAAGCACTATCAACTGTCCCAGGCAGCATTGTACCAAGTGCTTTATACACACAAAGAGAAATGAGGGAAAGAAATTTCATCTTGGGTTAAAAAAAAAAAAAAACAAAGCCCAATAACAAAAGCAATAATAAGAACAACAAAAAAATTATCCTGTGAGTAAACATTGTTAAGACCCACAGTATAAAAATCTACAGTCTAACCCAGGTCACTCCAAAGTCAATGGAACTTTTTTCATTGGTGTACATTGGACCCAAAGCTCCTCTTTCTGTCTCGCTTCTCATGCCCATAAGTCAATGGTAAAATTTTTATTAAACTCTGGTGGGAACTCAGTTGAGCTGTAGCTACTGCTGTAAATAAATTCTATAGATGCTAAAATAAAAGGACTGAAAGCCTTTTTGTCCAAGTCTTATGGATGTCTGAAAACTATAATTGTTGTTTACAATCTCCTGCAATTGGTGGCAGAAGGAAAATAAATGCAAGTCTGAAAACAGCATCCTCCTCTACTGCTCTGCCACTTGGACTAATTCCATTTTCAGAATGAAGGGGAGAAAACAGAAGAGAAAAAGAGGGCTCCAGACTGGGGCTGTGCAGCGCCTGGAGTTCAGCTCCACTTAGAAATTTGCCTCCGTTTGTTGTGCAAAACTCCCTCCTACTCCTCAATTATTTTTCATTTGATTCCCAGCTGCATGCAATTGTGATAATTCCTTCTGCGAGGAGAAAAATGAAAGATGTAAATTTAAAAAAATACAGTTCTCGTGCAGTGACTTTGTTTGAAAACTCATCTAAATTAATTGCCCTTTGGCTTGGCAGCGCTGCACAGCTTAATGCCATTCCTGCCAAGGATGGACTTCGTTTAGGAAATGTCATGGTGGCAGATTGAGGGATATTAAGGGGAGATTTGGACTTTACTGTGAATTTGCACATTTCTTGGCTTGCAGGCACCTTGCAGACACTTTCAGATGGCTGCAGGAAGAATTTTTCCAGCGAGAAGTAAACACAAAGGTGTTGGCCTCTCTGGGAGAGGGAAAGCAGTTAACTTTGGAGCTAATTACAGGGAGGCTGATGGAGGCTGACAGATGTATCGTCCTGATGAAGGACCTGCCACTGGTTCTGCCACAAGAGAGAGAGTAAAGCCTCTCTCTTTCTCTCCACAGGTCTGTGACACCAGGGAGCAAGAAGAGAAGGATGTCAGGACTTCTAATTATACACCAGGAACCTGCGAAATTGGAGCATTAAAAGTGTTAGTTAAAAATAATGCCCCAAGGTGATGAAGTCCAGCAGCACGAGAAGGAAGAGTGCAGTGGTGGGAGTGAGGGGTTGGAGAGGAGGTCTTCTGCCCATCTTCTTGCTGATGGGGTCTGATGGGGCTCCTCACCAGGGATTTGCAAAGTGTGCGTACAGTTTTACATCTGCTCAAGCCCTGCCTGCATTTTAATTTGAGGTGTGTTTCCACAAGCAGTTTTAAACTCAGCCTAAAGCTGCTTCTGTTGAAAATATTGCCAGTGTGATCTAGCCAGCCAGTCGTCCTCCAGCCTAGAGGAAAGCTGCTTTCCTGGAAAGAGCAGGATGAACTGGTTAGCCTCAGATTTTGAAGGCCTGTGCTTAGTTCCCAGCTCTGCCGCTGACAGACCAAGGTAAGACACATTTAACTCTTGAGTTAAAATTCATTGCAGATACACTTGAGATCTTCTGTATAGATAGGAACTTGTTCACATTGAGCTTTTGTCAGAAAATCCTCTGTAGCTTTAATATAAGTGACCTAAACCAGCTTGGAGGAGCGTTTGCTGAAAATTTACCTGCATCCTCACCAAGGGATGATCCAGTAAGGGGTATGCAGTTATAACAGACACTGAAATGCTCCTTGTCCCTAGAGCAAGACCTGTGGGTAGCTCAATACGAGGGGAAATGTCAAACAGCATCCGACTGTTGCTGCAGTACAACTGGGCTGTGCTGGTGCCATGTACAGCAAGACCTAGGGCAGAAACTGCACAGTGCTGAGATGCTTTGAAGAGCTGGGCTATAGCACGTGTAGCTGCAGTTTGAGGATTCCCTCATTCACCTTCAGATCCAAGTTTTCATCGATCTGGTGGCCTGTGAGGCACGCACCATGTAAATTATTGGATGCTAATTGAACAGGAGAGTTTCCATCCAGAGGGATGACCTAACCAGCAGACGGCAGACTCGTTCTCGTGCCTGGTTCAATATATAAAGTGCTCTAACATCCAAAGCAGCTAACAGCAGTGGGAAGGACAGAGAAACTCTACTTGCCCAAGTGCTCAGTGGTCTTCAGGTGGAACCCCTTTTCCGGGACATTGTCCATCTCCTGAGCAGTGCTGGGTCCATCCGAGCACCTCTGTGCCCACTGGATACCTCACATCACCATCACCACCACCACAGAGGTGATGGTGAAGCAAGGTGTCTGGTGGGGTTTTGAACCCACTCTAGACCAGCCCTAAACCCCCAAACTGGGCAATTAATAAATGTGTGGGGTTGTTGCTTTCCAGCTGGCATGGCTGGGCACCTTGCAAGCTGGTGGTATCAGAGAGGTTAAAACTTGACCGCCTGCGTACAGGAAAGGCACTTTTATTAGAGCAGCACATCCTGAAATGAAAAAGTGCTGCCATCATATATCTGGCTCCTGGTTTTATCAGTGCCCACAGCTCCAAGCCAAAATGAAGTATTAGGAGGTAAATCACCTCCCTACATTTCTCACAGGCACTTAGGAAGAGAAAGCAATTTTAGGGAGGACCACAAGGAATTCCTCTCTCTCAGTGGGGGAATTCTATTATCTCTCCTTGTGCTCTGGCATAGCCCGTCAATATTAAACCAAATAAATAAGAGAGATGGGGAGAGAAAAGCAGATAGCAGCAGTCAGGACCCTGAAAGGGCACAGGAGCACAGCTCTCTGCCTTGGCCCTGCAGCTCATGGCAGCTCTTACATCTGTCGTGGTTTAACCCCAGCTGGCAACTAGGACCACGCAGCCATTCACTCTCCTCTGCCCTAGTAGGGTGTGGAGAAGAGGGAGAAAAAGGAGGAAAAAAACCTCATGGGTTGAGATAAAGACAGTTTAATAGAACAGTAACAGAAAATAATAATAACAACAACAAAAACGATGGTAAAAGAATATACAAAATAAAGTGATGCAATACAATTGCTCTCACTGCCCAGCGATAGATTGTCCATCCTGTCCTAAGCAGTGATCATGGATTCCTGCCCTCCCGCCAGACCCCATTTATATTCTAAGTATGAATCTATGTTATGGAATATTTCTTTGGCCAGCTTGTCCTGTCTATGCTCCACCTCAGCTTCTATGGGAAACTGATAAGACCCTTGACTAATATAAGTATTAGTTAGCAACAACTAAAACAATCTGCATTATCAGAATTATTCTCATACTAAATCCAAAACACAGCAGCTGCTTGGAAGAAAATTAACTCTATCCCAGCTGAAATCAGGATGACCTGTGCAACAGTGTGGCTGGTGCCCTGATGGAGACAACAGCACAACTCATCCTCTCTGCTGGGTGTTGTGTTCTCTGAAGACAACTCCCTCTTTTCTTTTTTTTTTGAGGGATTTGCCACCATCTAGCATCTTCCAAGGGTACAAATGTGGCCTGAGGTGCACAGACATACCAACCTGTCACCTCCTGAAGAAATGCATAAGCGGTTACTCTCATCATCTTTGGTTTTTGGGTTGTTACACTTCATCAGCCTACTCATAGTCAGCACTTGAAGGATCTCAGAATTTTCCCAGTGAGTTTCCAGAGGCAACTGGCAAGACATTAGCTGGAAAGCTGCACAAAACTGTACAACTGTACAAAATCAACAACTTGAAATGCCAAGAGGCAGCAATAAACCACTCTGTGTGTCTCTGGAAGAGCAAGCAGGTGGCAAGAGGAATGCTGCAGGGCGATGTATGCCTAGAGGCAGTGGAGCCTCCCTCTTTGGAGGGCTTTAGTAACAGCTGCCAGGTTTTTTATACATAGTTGATCCATTTTCAGGGCAGTAGGAAGGGTCCTGAAGACATTTCCAGCCCTATGACCCACATCTCTGTATCGCACACAGCCCTGACATGCGCTACACCTCTCTGTTCTTTTTGGGGGGGGGATGAGGGTTCACTCTTCCTCACAACAGAAGGGCTTTGAAGATGGCAGACCAAGAGAATTTTAAAGGACTCCTCCACTGCTCTGTTGAGAGGTTCTGATAGCACTGCATACGTGATACACACTTCCTGTGTTGCTTTTGTGTTACAAGGAATTACAGTTATTCTAGACATTTGTTGCCCAACTCTGCACACACCCTACATCCGTACACTCTCCAGAGTAACCACCAGAACGTGCCAGGCTTCAGGCAAATGAAATGCAGCACATGATCGTGCTCTGACCAGGCAGGGGAAGGGACCTGCTCCAGCAATCTCAGAACCATAAGACGAGCTGCTGGAGCGAGCAGGGTGAATTAGTGGCTTGTAATAAAATTGTCATTACGCATGGAAGGACAGTGGATGAGGAATTACAATAGAAATTGTCTATTCTAATGAGAAAAAGGGATGGATGGATGGTGGCGAGCAAAGAGAGACATTTCAAAGGAAGGAAAACAATACCTTGTGGAAACTGCATGAGGCTGCTGTTTGCTTAGAAGTAGCAGAGGCTGAGACCTGACAGTTTCATCAGAGAAATGGTTTAGGAAATGACCAAGGGAACATATTTCATTGTTCAAATGTCAAAAGGCTTATATCTAGAGAGGAGAGTGTGCATTTATCAGCAGCAGCAGTATACACCCTACAAAGAATAGCAGAGAAACCAAAAATTTTATCATAAATCTGCTGTGACTCAGATATCCCTGGTGCTCTGGGTGAAGATACTACACAGGAGAGGAAGATTCATATTATATTTCCTGGAATAGAGAAGTGATGGGCAAATGCTGAGCATGATATAAGCCCTGACAGAAGAGAAAACAAAGCTTTTCCCAACCATTAGGTGAAAAAAGGGCTGCACATGATCTCAGTGCAACAATAAGCAAGAAAGATGAATCTGAAGTAACTGACAGCTATTGAATTGGGGCAGCCATGAACAGACAGAAGGATTCAAGCTACGAGGTCATGGGAGTACCGCTAAAGTAGTTTATTTTGTGGAGACAGATTTGCAAGAAAAAAATTCTACTGAAAGCAATTTTTCTTCAAAAGAACAACTAGCATTTTTTAGGTAGAAAATGAAGGCATCCAAGGGAACATGAGGAGCATATGAGCTGTGTCAAGAATAAACATGTTTGTTGCGATGTATCTAGAGAAAAGTGGAAGAGGAACACTTCTCTGCTGGAGATGAATTGCACATAGGTTTTGTTGCAACAATTTTGGTGTAAGAAAAGATTTCTTGCATGACATGCCCTTCGGTTCAAGCCTCTTATTCTTTTACATTATTGTCTAAAAGCCCCATGTTGATTACAAGAATCTTGTTCACATCATGAGATACTGAAGTTCAAGCACAAAACTAGAGTGTCAGAGGTGAGGCACAGGTCTGAGGGCCTGAGGCTTTTCATTTTGCTTTTGGATCGGTGTAAGCGATGAATGGACCCATCTGTGTTCTGCTTTATCAGACCTGCAGCAACAGGACTAAACTGCTTTGGATATTTGTGAATCAAATCTTAGGAAGGCAATCTAGGATGACAAATTTTGGCTAGTAGATATAAGAATTAACTGGGAAAAACTGCAAAAGCACTTTGTGCCACTAGGTGTCCAAGTAATAAAATGACACATGAAATTCTGTAAATGTAAAGTGATGCAAATGGAAAAATAATTCTAATTTTGCTTATATAATGGTGGACTGTGATTTATTACCAACCAGGAGAAAAATAAATCTTGGATTTATAATGATTTTATGATGGTTTCATATGGTTATATGAAAACATCAGCTTGGTGCAAGGGGTACATTGGGAATGGCTAGAAAAGGAACAGAGAACACAAGAAAAACATGCTACAATTGAATACAGATCTGATCCTGTAGCTGGAAATTAGTATCACATAAAATTAATTTTGTAGAAATGGAAGAATTACAGAGAAGGGTGATGGGATGTTTAAATATGTAGTAAGCTCTCTGCATAAAGAATTTCTGAATAGAGAAGGACTCTTCAGCCAGGAGAGAAATGACTGAGAGGATCTATAATAGTCATCTCAAAAATAATGAATAATATTCATTAAGGTCATCATCTCTGGTCCAGCAGCTCCACAAGCCACAAGTAACTGGAGTCTCAGCCAGCATCTTGGGGAAACCTTACTGCATCTGTGGTTCTTTCACCCTTCCTGAGGTGTTCACTGTTGGCCTCTGTTGGAGATATGTTGCTGGGCTGGCTGATCTAATCTGACTTAGATTCTCTTACATTTTTTGAATACTTAGACCATGAATACAGCTACAACATAATGTAGCACTAGTACTTCTTGCCCCTCCTAATCCCTCCTGCAGAAACCATACAGCTCCTCTGCCTCCTATTTGTTAAGATCAACAGTCTGGCAGGGCTCCCAAATATACTCATTTTTATGTTGTTTCAGGTGAAAGTTATTGCCCCAAATGTCACAACGTGAGCCAACTCCAGCAAATGCATGTGTCACAGCACATTGCAGGCCACCTGTCTCCTTGCTCCTTCTCATGTGCTTCCCCCATCTTCCTTAAGAAGGTCAATCCACGTTGGGAAACACTGACATACTCCAGCCAGTTCTGTAATATATACATATATACACAGTACAGAGTGACTGGCTGGACCCATATAGCTCAGCACTGTGGTCTTGTTTGACCCAGAAGCTACAATAATAAGAGCTGTTCTGCCTGCAGATGGTAATTTTGTTTGCATCCTAAAAACCAAGGCACAAGAAGAGCTGGAGTTTACAGTTCAGCCTGCAGTGAAAAGGCAGCGAGTCTCCCTCTGCTATTCTCAGAAGCTACTTGCATATTCTACACACCACTCTGATTACTTCTCAGCCTTTTTTACATGTGTGCAGATATTCAATCATCTCTTGGCTCTTCAAGCTTCTGGGTCAATGGGAAAAAAGTCAATGAGTCAACAAATGAACTAAATTTATGCACCCTACAGATGAAGAATAGAGAGGTACAGCAGGTTCTGAGCAGGAATGAAGATTCAGAGAGGAAAATGACAGCCAAGCACTTGAGATGTATACAACTTCACATTAATGGTCATCCAAGATGCAATCAGGTAAGTAATTTCTGAATAGGACTGTGTCAGCTGGTGAAAACTGCTCCATGCAGTTCCTGGTAAACTGATAATATGGTAACATGATTCACATTAGAAAATCTCTCATGCATAAAACCCAGTCCACTGTCACCTCAGTTGCCTCAACACAGGCATCATTTGCAACACCCTTAGGTCCTTCCTGACCTCCCATCTGGAAGGGCACAGGATTCCTGTTGGAACCCGTGCTATGTCTGCTATGCTGTGGAGCCACTGATCTCCACAGGGAAGCTTCAGATGACCAAGTGATTTCAACCCAACATTGTTTAGGTCACTGAATCAAGCCACAGGCTTTATGTTTCCTTGTAAAATGGGCAGGAATGGCTAATATCAATTTTCAAAGAAAGTAGGCACCGAATAAGTGATAGTCAACACTTATATGGCAAATGAATGGTGATGCTGGAAAGTGCTCTCACCTTTCCCATCCCACCTTCCCTTCCTTACATACCAGCATCGTCCCACAACGTGCCCACCACAGTGGCTTGCTTTGGGTCTGAGCGTGCAGGAGCTGTGACAAGGACACTCTAGCAGGTTGTAAGGACTCTGCAAACATGTGCCTTCAGGTTCAAAGTAAACATAATCAGTGACCTGTTTACTTGAAAGTGGATGATGTGCCTGAGTGTGTTTTTCTCGCAACTGTAAACAAAGAATTATTAAAAGGTTCTCAAAGATTTGAGATAGTAATTAAAAGATTAGTGATCTTTACAAACTACAGCACGTCTGCTTTCCAAATGAATGCTGTGAAGCTCCTTGGCTGGGATGTTGCTGTGACTGCAAATTGTCATCTCTAAGGCTAAAGATGTAACAGGATTCCCACGCATCTCTCTCTCAGGCAGCTGTACCTTGCCAGGCACAGGGAGCACAGCCGCTACGTGACAGACGTGGCACTTGGAGCCATGTGGAGGGGAAGGCAGCAAACTTGTAACCAGTGTCTGGTTATGGAGTGAAAAAAAGGGTGTAGATGGGTCTGTCAAAGCAAACAGGGTGGGAACAGGGTGCCTTTCCCATACCCTTCCTGGAGATCCCACTGGTTAAATGTAAAATTCCCCACCAGTGAAATGGAGATAAAGTTTTTCTTAGAGAGAAAAGAGTTGTGGGGAGCAGCCAGATATGTGCAGTTCCAGGAAGCTGTTCATTGGGAACAGTCAAGTTAACAAGAAAAGCCATTTTTAAGGCCCTGAAAAACGCCTCTGCTCCTTCTTGAATGGAATTTGATGTGTCCTTAGTCCGCTTAGTGCAAGCTAATCCCTCGGCTCATTTGTAAAGAAAATAGTGATATAAATGAATAAAGCTCTCAAGATAGCTGCTAACAATCGTGTTCCAAGCCAATTTTCTGCTTCACTAATACTCTGAAGCAAATCAGCATTTTTCTAAATGATCTCTGTATAATACTGGATTTTTCTGGCCCTGAAATATTTACTTGGAAATGTTTATGCTGGTCACACAACCTGCCACTTATTTATACTTATCAATTAAAATATGCTTTGCAGAAATACTTCTGCTAGCTGTAGCTCCCAGAACTGAGTGACCTTCCCCCAGGCTCAGACTTTCCCTGGCATCTGAAGCTGGAAGTGTCTGCATGCGAGGCGAAGGACAGTGGGATGGAAGAAGGGTGCAGGGGCAGATGTTGTCACAGCAGGTAGCAGAGGGGCAAGAGAAGGCCACGATCTGGGCAGGTGGAGGCTTCACCAAGTCACTAATGTTACAGACAAATTGAGGGGCTTGAGCTGTATTTGCTTGGAATCAGGATTGGGATCTGCAGGTGGCTCTGGAGAAGACACGCAGGTGATGCTGATGCCTTGCAGGGCACATCAGGCATGGGGCTACCAGAAACTGAGTTTCTGGTATGTTTCACCACACCATTTTAAACTTACTATTGCATTGCCCTCTCCAACAATCTTTGTAACAGTTGGTGTCAAACTCACCAGCTCTCAGTTTTCTGATGAAAAGGCATATTTAAGGAGGAATCACACCGTTGGTGGCAGTTCAGCTGTTTCATCCTTGGCTTCCCGCTGAGGTCCTGGATGAATATCACCCAGTCCTGAGTGTTACTCTTCATTTCGCAGACTTCTTCCATAAGCTCTTCTGCCAGCGCTTCAGTTTGGGACAAAGCCTCTGATGAGTCCCAAGTAAAGGAGCTCCCCAAGATACATTAAGAAGAACATAGATGAAAATATTAATCCAGTTTTTCTGCAATGGCCTTATCTAAGTTTATCTAAGTTCTACTTCTATGCCTCTGTCTTCCTTGGGCAGGCCCCTATCCCAAAGTATTTTAAAAAGTGTTATCCTATGTTATCTTGATGCCTTTTGTGAGCTGTTTTTCTAACACTTTTTAGCCTGTCTTGTTTCATTATCAAACTAGCAGAGTTTAAACAAGCTGCTGCATGGAACGCTGGGGCTTCAAGGTCCTTGTGGGCCACCCAACATAAGTCATCTCCAAACATACACCTACTATTACTTCCAAAAGGGTCTCAGGTCTCCAGGACAGCAAGACTGAGCCACAAAGACTACAGAAACAGGAGATGGCTTCTGAAAAAAATGGAGCAAGTTAGAGATATGGGGCTTCTGCTTTTTCCGAGATGTTAATAATTTGCGGCTGAATTTTTGTTTAAACACCTTAATTTTTGTTCAGCATCTCCATCTTAAAAAGTATTTAACCCATTTTTACATTCAGTGCAGGACTATTGCTTATCTAGAGTCTTTCTGAAGGCAATGACTCCATTAAACAGCACCTTTTGCTACTAAATGTTACTGAAATGCTAGGTACATGGTACTGCAAAAGACTCAGGGAAAATATTACTGGCTACCTCTTAAGAGCCTTGAAAGAAGGAAAATTATGTGGGCTGTGATAATAGCACAGGAATGGGTTCAAAAATCTCTATAAAGGGCAAGTTGTGGAAAGAATATTGAAAGTTAGAGTTAACTCCATTTAAGAGAAATCTTAGTGAAGGTAACTGAAGCTTTTGCTATTTATAGCTTTCCACTGACAGTAGAATTCATAATTTCCATAGAATATGTTCAACAACTTAATTTCCTCTTTTTCAGCTTCAACTCCATTCACACCTGAATGAGATGTACTCCTGGAAACTGAAATCAGAGAAAGCTCTTTGCAAAGGGCATCCTTCAAAAGGTTCTTTCCACTACATCCACTTCAAGTAAATCCTTCTCGAGGATTTCTGACACACCATGGAAGACTCACGAGTTCTGTGAGCCACAAAAACAACTGATTTAATTTATGCATTTTTAATATTTAGTAGTGTATTTTACCCACTGGAACAGAGAACAGCTAGACTGAGCCAAATATTGGACCTCCTGTTCAATGAAACCATTGTAATTTCTAATAATTTTTTCTTTTGATTCATAAAGCAGGCAAATCTTCAAAATTTCCATCTAGATAGAAATTACTAAACAAAATTAATTAAAAAACCTAAACTAACAACAACAAAACACTACACACAGGAAAAAAAAAAGAGAGACCAAGGAATGCCAAATCCTTTTTGGCATTTTGAAGGGAAGAAACAACTTTAAGCCTAGGACTCCCCAGACTGCCCTGTAAAACACAGAGTCTAAGAGTCCTGTATATCCCACTTTGCAGAGACATTAAAGAGGCTTCCCATATCATGAAGCTCCTTCCCCCAGTATCATAGCAACCTTGTTTTCAGATCAGTTTAATAAACTAATCTATCTCAAAAGCATTTGGCACTGGTCTGGTGGGAATGCTGTGGGAACATCATTACAGTTCCGATAATTAGAAACTTCCGATTAATTTCTGGTTTAAGTGTATTTGTGGTCATTTTATACCCATTTCTTCTCCTGCCAACATTGCCCGCAACTGAGAGCTGGGAACCCTGAGAGCCCCAGGATGCCAGGGGAGCAGCACTGCTGCTGTTTTTCTCACCTGCATTTCAGCCAAAGCACATCAAAGTCAACATATGCCATCAGAAACTTCCCAGTTAACTGCAGTTACAATCATCTGCTGATCCACCAATTATGGAAACAAAAGGTCTTCACATCTGCGAGATTTTCAGGGTTATTCAGCTGAAAAAATGTTCAGAAGAGACTCAGTTGTCTACATGTAAATATCTTCCGCCATTTTGAGCTTCTCTGAGGTCTGGATGGCATTGATAAGATGGAAACTTAAATAACGCATTGGAGTCCTCTAGATACAGGTCAATAAAACTAAATGGAAGGTTAAGGCAAAAGAACATTGCAACTGGATTTTGTTATTTCAAGAACACGTCTGATTTGTTAGGATGGGTTGTTTCTTCAGAGGGGTGGAAGGACTATCTGAGAGGACTTGAATATGGTGAAGGTTTCAGCTGTCCTTGCCCCTTATGGCAGGACAATCAACAATCTGTCTCACCAACCAGGAGAAATGTCTGTAGGAAGAGTTCCAGATTCCTCAAGAACAGAAATGGGAACAATCAGAGAGACAACAGGGAGTGGTATAAAGGAACTGATGGAGAAGAAAGCTGTATCTTTAAAGTGAAGAGCAATAGTGATTAAAGCAAAAATTGCCAGTTGTGTTGAGCCAGGCCTTGTTGCAAACATTAAACCTAGTAGAGAAACGTTCTGCTGACACATACATGAACATAAACACAGTAAAACAGGCAACAAGAGGCTTGGAGGCAAAACTGCACAACAGATGCTTGTCTTCAGCCCCATTATCAGTCAGAGAATGCTGATGCTATCCATGGGCCAGAAGGAGGAGGATGGAAAGAGCAGGATCATGGCAGAGTCAGGCTGACCCTAAACTCCAAGAATTTCACATTCAGCAGCCAGAAGAACCCATTACCCTTCTTGAGTCCCATGTGGCACCTCTGGGCAGCAACAAGCATTTTAAGCTAATCTGTCTATCCAGGAACGGCATCATATGACTGGAGAATAACAACTTTAAAAGGAAGAGAAGAAAGAGAAGGAGTAAAATGCTCTTATGTCTGACCTCAAAAACATGTAAAATTTAAGATTGGCTTTTGAAGAAAAGTATAATGGAGATAAATGATATAACAAGCAGTATGGACTCAGCAAAGTTACCTCAGGAACATAATTGGCTTTATAGATGCAGAGAGTGCAGTAGAGCTCATCCATGCTGGCTTGAAGAAAGCATTTGATTAAATACCATCTGGGAGATTAGCTCAGATGGGGAGGGTGGAAACTACATGAACTGCAAACTGGGTGTGCTGCCCGCTGAAGGGGAGATGGAAACACATACTGCTGCAAAGGTAAGGATCAGGCTGGAGAGAAATTATTAATAAAGTTCCTTAAGAAACAGTCTTGAGACCAGTATTTTTATTAATTTCTTGGGCACAGAAAATGCCTGACAAAATCTGAGAAGGACAAAATTTAGAGGCAGTTTCAATATGGAAGTGGAGAGAGGCATTTACACAAAAAGAGGTGAGAAGAGCGCAGCTGGATCAGCCTGGAAAAGCAGAGGCTACTGAAGCAGCTCCCTATAAATGCACAAGGTGTAAATGGGAAGGAGGAAAGGTGTTTAACTGGCAAGGAAATGTCAGCAAAAGAAAGAACTGGCACAGACCATCATGAACAATTACATGTTATAGAAGAAAGTGTGGTTAGCTGGAGGTGGGGACACACACGAGGTTATAAAGCTATTTGCAATTGAACTGGGAGGAATCCAACATGCTTTTGGCATAAATGAAACTTGAGAAGGAATGGGATAAAAAAGCACAAACACTGTCTAAAACTCTCCCCAAACTCACTGACCATAGAGAAATTTCTTGAGAAAACATGGTGGAAACAGGATCTCTGTTTGGCTTGAAGACTCAAAGGTGAGAATTAAGTTTCCTACAAAAAAAGCTCTTGCTTTGTGAGTAGAACTAGATGGGACAAATCCTGGGAAACTCATGGGTCCTGTCCTGGATGGGCCTTGCACCAAGGTACACATGATGCACAGCTCCCTCTGCCAGAGCCAGCCCTAAAAATGTCTCCTCTTCAGACTTCTTTTGAGGACACGTATCAAGCACAAGGTGTCCAGAGCCACCTGATGCCCCAGTGACCTTGGGGATCCCAGAGCTGGATGCTAGGCATCGTGGTCCCAGGATTTCAAGCCTCAGTCATGCTTGAAAGCTTCTTCCCTGGCAAGCCTGGCCAGCTCTGCACTGCTTCACCTCCTCCTCCAGCTCTTGGTAAGAAGATTCGTCTGCTGCTGGTGAGCCAAGAGGTGCTTGGGAGAGTCCAAGTCTGCACAACGTCAAACCTAGTTTTTCTTTTCTGACTGGAAAGCAGAAGTGTCCCTCCTCTGGGCAACAGGGTCTTATTAGAGGGCAGTGCCCTCCAAGGGCACTGCAGTTTAGGGAGGATTTAACCCCCAGGATCTGCTACGAGTCCCTTTTCCTTGTCTCAGCAGGAAGAAGAAAGCAAAGTTACAAGAAGTCTGTGGAGGCGCCAGGAGCCAACTCTAGCTCTCAAGAGAAGCACACAAATGTTTCATCTGCAAGACTTTCCTTCCCCAGGGAAAAAGCAAAAAACATACCAAAAAATCACTCTCACAAGCATTTGTGGCATTCATTATCCAGACTTTCTGAAATCCACTGAAACGAATAAAAATTCTGCATCTCATACCGTAAACAGGGCAGGGATGTATTAAGCAAGTGAAAAATATACACACTCTCTTTGGGTGTGCTGACACATACCCCTGTCAGGAATAATTAAGGCTCCCATTCTTCTTTTTTCCTACCACTAGTTCTATATATTAAGTTACATTCTAATTTAATTACCCTTATTGCAGCATTTCTTCATTCAAAACAAATAGCTCCTAGGAATGGTACTTTCAGGGGAGCACAGTGGCCTTTTTTTTTGGCACTGGTAATTGGCATTTGCAGTGAGCATGGGGAAATCCCAATTCCCAGTGCCTTGGGGAAGATAATGAAGTTTGCACAGTTCTGAGAAATTAGAAGGGAACTAGAGGTTTAAAACAACCTTTACAAAAGAAAACAGGAAACTTACGTTATTTTTTGTTACAGCCATCAAACGGGAGGCTCACAGATAAGCTAAACCCTTGTAAAGAAATTCATTCCCCATGTTAATGTTATTTATGTACCACACAGCAGCATCTGAAGGCTCCACCCAAGCCTGGGACCCCTGTGTTTTAGTACTGTCCAAATAGGTTCCAGTAAATCATCCACATCACCTACAATCCACAGCAAGAGCTTGATGAAAATTTCCCTTAGGACCAATTTTTCTGGTGGAAATTGAAATGCCTGCAAAATCATCGGTTTTAACCCAGCTCTGATTATTTCCGATGGGGAAATAAGTACAGACAGCCTGTGCCATGCACCCAGGTCAGTCCCTGCAGATTCCTGCCCTCCTGCTGCTGGGGAATGTCCTCTGGTTTGGATTTAAGGGCTCTGAGCATTTCCCTGGAGATCCTGAATGGGTTTTCTGTGCAAGGACAGTGTCCAATGCCTCTGAAACCTGTTGGACCTGCTGTAGCCTACAAGGAGTCTGGCCGCATACATCCAAAAACTCCAACGTGCAGAGCTCCTGGGTACCACGTGAACATGAACATTTATTTCTCCTAGGAAAGGCCTTTTTCTTACCAATGTGGCACATCATGGAGTATATGTCCACTTCTCAAGCATTTTGCCAAAGGAAGCTGGAATATAGAGCAAGAAAAAAAGCAGGAGTTTACAAAAGGAATCAAAGAAATGTGCCTGAAGCACGCCAGAGATAGCTAAGTCATGATTACAGACATGACAACAAAACCAAGAAATACCATCTAACTGAAAGGTCAGCCTTGTTTTTTATTTTCTTCTATAAGAATGAAAATTTTTGCAGATTCTGTGTATGCCGTTAACTTTTGATCTACAGAGGTACATGGATAAGATGAGCAAACTGGGAGAAAAATGGCTAAAGGACAGTGTGCTGGGGAGACTCAAGCCCAAGCAACTTTAGTTCCCAATCCTAAGATTTAAAGCAAGTAATTGTTTTGTGTGTTTCCTTTTTAGACATTCATGCAGGCTGTTTGTTGAAAGTTGATGTTTGCCACTTCTTGTCAAACAACTTGTTTTCACAGAATCACGGAATGCTCAGCAGCCAAAAATCAAGACACATGGATCTCTAGTTGCTTTTTGAAATTGAGCATCTTGTATAGTTGAGGAACAAAAAAGTCCCACAAAGTCCATTCTCTCCTTCCCACATCTTCTTCAAAAGCAGATGTGGTAAATACTCTGTCTTGGTATAACTTTTTCAGTGTCTTTAATGCTTTGTTTTAACTGAGGAAGCTGGATGAGAAAGCTGATGCCACTGTCCTTTGTACACTTACCATCTGGGCCATTCAGAGATGAGATTGGATTACACAAATACCTTCCAGAGAGACGACTGAAGCTGAGATCCCTAATTCAGCTGCTTTTACCTACCGAAATAACTGCAAAGAGCAACAATCCATGCAGGGAGCAGCAAAAAGTCATTCTTCAAACTCTGTCCCTGAGTGTTACTTAAATCCCCCAGGTTGGCATCACCCAGCCGTGAACTTCATCAGCACGCCACTAATGAATGCTGCTAATGCATTGCTGGCATTTGGAGAACAGTAACACAAGCAGTTATTGATATTTCCTTGAATATTATACAACCTCTTGACAGTGTAATCCATCACGAGAGTGAAAGCAGATCATTTATTGGCAGCACATTGAATTCCTGTATTTAGTTCCCTTTCTGGTGAAGCCCACTTGCTGGTCCCATTGTACTGCTGCCTGTACCTTGAATTGCCATTTATAAATTGTTCTGTGTACAACTAACTCTTGCGAAAATGGCTTCAACAATAGCGATATACAGTCAAATGCACATAATTGCTTTTACAAAAGGAAAAGAAATCACATCAAGGAACATAAACCTCAGTCCCTGTGTACTGCAGTTTAAAATAGATTATGCCCCATGGCTGATAATGTACTTCAGTTACAATCATTATGAGTCTACTAAATAAGAAGCCAATTACTGTTCTAACAAGGCATTCATTAGTAATCTGGACAGAGATCATATAGATGGTATATAACAGCTGGAAGTAGCAAAGAAAAGCAGAAAAGTGATGGGATGAAGGCACAGGTATAATAAGTAGAGCTGCAACCCTTTTCAAAGACCTGGCTTTAATTAGGAAGAACAGCAACCTGCCACCAGCAATACACACTCCACCTTGCTGGGTTTCTGACGGGTGCTGTGCTTTCTCAAGCCTTTAACGCAGGAGGAAACCAAACAGCACAGCTCCAGAAAAGCCACCGCTGTGGCCAGCACAACCTGTGCTCTGCCCTCCGGTCCAGGCACGCTCTGGCTGACGGAGTTTGTGCAAGGGTAGTACAAAGGCATCGCATCATGCGAGGAAATTAGCACCGCACGTATGTAGGACAGGCCACCTGAGAACGTTTTAAGATAAGCAGCGCTATCATTCGTTCAGGTAACACCACGCTGAGGTATAAACTTCTTGAGCTCGAGGTGGTGCTTGAATGGCAGATGAGTCACAGCCCTGTGGAGCTATGTGCTTACTGACGCATGGTTCAGCTGAAAAAATGATTGACTCCTGCTGCTAAGAGACTTCAAGCTTATCTTGCAAACAGCAGGTCCACAAACCATTCTACAAGTTCCAGCCCTAAGAGTCTGGGTTGCCACCATCACTGAGCAACGTTAGAGGCGGAGGTGAAGGTGGCCGACAGTTTGGTGGGATATGCTCTCTGCAACCCTGAGTGCATCCAGGGAGCTTGACAGAAGTCCTCTCATTAGGGTTTTTCTGTTGCTCCTACCAAGGTCAGTAGCACAAGGATTAGCCCTGGGACCTCTGTGGGAGAAAAGTCCTCTCTCTGGGGATAGCTGTGTTAGCTCAGTGCAGAAAGCTCTCTGGCAAGCAGGTGTTGCTTTTAAGCTGCTTTCAAATAAACAAGAGAAATCTCCATCTGCACTGGTGTGTGGGTGAGTGTGGAGATAACACCCTGAGATCACATGGAAGTTGTCATCAGTCACATGGGTAAAGCTGAAAGTGGACAGAAAATGTGTCTAGTGGGGCCATTTGAGGGGAATGAATTGAAAGCCCTCACCTTGGCCAGGAGGACATCAGCCCAGGTGGTCTTTGGCTTGGCTAAGAATGACCCGGAGCACCATCTNGAGGACATCTGCCCAGGTGGTCTTTGGCTTGGCTAAGAATGACCCGGAGCACCATCTGCTCGTGGTGACCAACGCAAAGGGTGGAGGGAGGTTTGCAGTGACACAGCAAGCTTTTCATGCTGTCTCCAACAAGTGCAGGATGCATGTCCCAGACCATCCCAAAGACTGTCCCAAGGTTTGCTTGCTCATGCGCTAGACACAAACTCAGGTAGGACCCAGCTCCCTTCAGGCTTGATGAAGATGTGAGTATGGCTTGGTGGAACTGAGGTTCCCTGGTGATAGCTGAGGATAGCAGAGAACTATCTAGCATGTGTTTCCTGATCTCAGTAATGCCTGTCTCCTTGAAGGTCCTGCCTCTCTCCTCGTGACAGTGCAATGGGCATCAGGCTGCCAGGCCAGCACTGAAAACCATGTCCCTGGACATGATGGCCAGGGCCCTTGATTTTGGCTGGGAACAGCAGGTTTTGACAACAGCAGCTGGGAAGGTAAATAAGTGCACTGATCACCAGTGTCCTTTCCTTTGTAGGAAGCTGTAGGCACCCTGTCACTGCTGGAGAAGGGGCTGGAGGACAGTGTCCACCCGACATGAGCCCACCTGCACAAGGTGTCTCCAGGAGGAGAGGCCACTAAGGCACCAGAACAGAGGGACTTTCTCCCACTTCCATGTTGAAAAGGGAAAGAAGTTGGTAACTGGTTATAAACTCTATGTATTTTATAATCCACAGTCCAACAGCTGTGGCTATCATTAAGCTGGCTGAACTCATAACAATAACTCTATTGGTGCATGTTCAGATACATCTGGGTGAATTACCCACAAATTTGGGTAATTGCAAGATTTTTGAAGGGAAAAAAAGGGGAGGGCAAAAGGAATTATGCCAATCAGCAGCTGCTCATCAGTTCCCAAGCTGGGAATGAGACCTGTAACGAAGGCACCAAGGCAACTTTCCAGTCTGATTAGAGAGGGAAAGGTCTCCTCTTCTTTCTGCAGTAGTTGGCACACCAATATATCAGTGCAAATGCCAAACACTTACTCTTGGTCTTTGGTTTTTTTCACGTGCAGCAGTTCTAGATTGCCTTGCGTGCTGCTTTATTTGGAGTGGAAAATGCTGGGAAGGGAAGAGAAGGCATGTTTTTCTCCAGAACAAACATTTCCCCAGAGTACAGAATGAACCTGGAGTGATGGAAAAAGCGAAACTCAGCTAAGAACCAAAGATTTTGCTGTTTAACCTGTGAAGGTGTGGCAGGAGACTGTCAGTCAATTGGATTCCCAAAGGGAAACATCCTAACACAGTGCCTCTGCCCGTCTGAGAGGGCGATGGAGTTTGCCAAGGACAGGTGATTTCACCCTCCTGTTACCTGTTTGATTTGCCAGTATCATGCAAAGGATTTGTTTTCTGTGTCTTTTGAAAGCCCTGGAACTCTCTGCTTATTTATGTATGCAGAATAAAAAGGCACACAAATGCTGACTTTTTTTTTAAGCAGTGTTTTACAAAAATCTTCCATTGACGACAGCGCACACATTGTCTTGTTAAAACACTGTCCTGTGGACCTTACCAGCGAGTGCTGATAACAGGCACTAAATCTTCTCCACTGCTGATTTACACATTTGCAGGAAGAGGTTTCTGACACTAACCGAGGAATTCAGTCGAATTTATTTCCTCTCTGTTGATTTTCTTTTCTTTTCTTTTTTTTTTTTTTTCGTTTTCTGCAGTGCTTGGTCCCTTTAGGAGGAATTCACCTTTCCTTATTTTAGGGGACTGATTCCATGTCCAACAGACCAATAGTGCACTTGAGATGCCCAAACTGGACTGGCCGATTCCCACAGACCCCACAGCAGACCCACACCTCCAGGACTGTCAGCTGCGGGCCACCCCAGTGCAGACCAAACCAGCCTGGAGCCTTCTCCATACAGTCGGTCTCTCTCTCCCTGGCTCTCTCCTCAGCCCAATGCAGCTTGGTGCAGCTCAGCATCTGATGCACTTCTTGACCCACCAGCATTTGGAGAGCGATGGAGAAGCAGAAGTACGTGAGGATCTCCTAACGGTCTCCATTTAAAAATAAGGTCCATGTGATAAATCTGTTCACCCACTCTCTTTTTTATGGTTTTACTGGGTTAATCCTGCCCTCTTTTCTACTAGAAGAGATAGAGAGAGCTGCAGAGGCTTACAGAGGTGGGAATGACTGTGAGTAACTACTGTTGCATGTAAACCCCACTTCTTTCTTCTGGTTTCAGCTCTTCAGGAAGAGCTAAGTAGGGAATGGGAAAGTGCAGAGGATGGAAGCCCAGAGCTGCAGTCCAGAGGATGCTCCACTGGGCTCCAGTATGGCCTTGAGCCCTCCCGTGCCTCAGTGTCCCCACGAGTGTGACCCAGAGCTCAACGTCCCCCTCGCCAGTGCTCTCAGGCCAGATTTGATATTTGTGGAGTTGCCTGGGAGAGGAGATGGAAGGTTCCACATCAATGCAGAGTAAATCGTTATTAAAAGAGAGCTAATGAATGATCACATGAATCCCAAACTAGAGCAATTAGCTACTTTGCTGCTGCCAGAGGGTATTTTCCCTGCTGCCACAGTTGCCTCTAGGTGGCTGATTTTTAAATTACTCTTTCCTCATTGCTTCAAGACATTGCCTTGGGAGCCAATCAAGCCTTTTTTTTTCCTCCCCAACTATGCCTAAGTGCTCTTTTACATCCAAGAGCCGTGCTCCCACTGCAGCTCAGGAGGGGTTGACCTCTCAATCTGGATGCAGTTTATTCCTGCTGAAAAAAATGATTTGCTTGAAGGGAGGATAAACGGTGGATAGTTACAAAGCACACACACACCTGCATGAGGAGCTACAAGACCGGTAGCTGCAGCATACACCAGGTCATAGGTGCATGGGCAACTGTTGACTTTGTCTATGCAGGAAAATCTGTCCCATTTCTTGCAGCAGAGCCACAAGTGTAAATTGCTGCAAACATTTAGAATCGAAGAAACATTTAGGTTGGAAAAGATCTTTAAGATCATCAAGTCCAACTGTTAACCTAGCACTGCCAAGTCCATCACTAAACCATATCCCTAAGCGCTACATCTACACCTCTTTTAAATACTTCCAGGGATGGTAACTCAACCCCTTCCCTGGGTAGCCTGTTCCAACGCTTGACAGACCTTTTAGTGAAGAAATGTTTCCTAATATCCAATCTAAACCTCCCCTGGTGCAACTTGAGGCTGTTTCCTCTTGTCCTCCAGGTACCCTGGCCATATGCTGGGACAGGAGTCAGTATCTCTGGCCGGGTTGCTTATTATTCCTGGATGCTGAGGCAGGAGGAAACTGAGACAGGACAGGCAAAGGAGCCTACAAAGTCCTTCAAGAGGCAGCAACACTATTTCTTCAATGTCCCCTCAGCACAGAGGAGGTGGAAACAAGATCTCAATGTCCACCAACTGGACAAGACCTGCAAGGGCTGGAAACCCAGCATGGACATTGCCTGCCCTGTGAGTGCCCAGCTCTCCAGCCTTTGGAGACCTTTTGGGTAGCTTGGTGTTGCGCTGTCAGTACCATACACATGTCCATGTCCATTCTCTTGCTGATCACTTTGTGTTCCCCCAAATCCCCCCCATTTTGGATGGTGGGATTTGTGCTGTGCAGACCCAGCCGGTATTCTGCCAGTCCTACTCTGTTTCAGCCCAGAGTATTTGACTGTCTCACCAGCAAGAAATATTTATTCACTTCAGAACATCAGCAGAGCAAAAGCATTAAGACATAACTCCCCGACAATGTCTTGGTAAAATTTTGATTTCAGAAGCACCTAATAATAAATGGGGATGCTGGAACTTGAAGTCAATGGGGATGCATAGCTAAAGATTGCCTTTATCAGTAGGGCATCTGTCATTGCTTAATTAAGATGCAAATCATAGCTGTCTCCATGGCGATGAAGTCCCTTTTTTGTGTCGATAAAATACAAACATAGCTGGATGTGCCCAACTGAACTAGCTATAACCTAAGGAAAAAATGTCAGGGCTGGCTACAGCGCCGGCAGCGCTTGGCCAAATTCTGCCCTTGTCCTTCCCCAGAGCAAATCTCTGTACCAGGAGATCTCTGAGCACAGCAAGG